>VXBL01006366.1:79270-127353 GCA_013400195.1 Aramus guarauna
AGAAGGCAAAAAAAAAAGGAAGAGAAGAGAAACAGAGGCAAAAAATATGTTATTAACGTTTCCTCAATATCACAGAATCCACTAGCAGGTCAAAGTTGCAATGATTTCATTTCAGAATAATAAAATCAATGCTGAAGAATGATGAAACAACAGCTACCATGGCTGCTTCAGGTGTTATGATACCATTAGAGCACAATAGCCTTATTATTCACTGTAGCTCTTCCTAACATGTCTTGACCACCTGTGACAAGTGTTTCTGAATCTGTGCACAGTCAAAACCTCAAATTAAATCTGACAAACACAGAAAGTGTTTTGAGCTACCTTGTCCTCCCTTCACAGTTGCTCATTATGGAGTGACCTACACTTTCGTGTGCTACACGACTCACATCCCTGTAGATTGTGTTTATTGAAAGCTGATAGTTACAAATGCTGACATTTGCCAGGTTTTATATACCGGGGAATTAAAATAAGAAGAATCTGACAAAGACATTGTAAATAACATGAGATACCCTTACTAAACCTGTGCACTGTATGAAAGCAGAGGAAAATTAAGTTACTCTACTTTCAGAGGCTCTTTGTGATGCTCAATTCCCTTTGTATGAGTGCTATTAGAAGTGCAAGCGCATAACTGGAGATATAATGTCAAAGTCATTCACATTATAACAAGGTTTCAGATGCTCCATAATGAAGACTTCATCAGAGAGTGAAAATTATTGGCTCCCCTGTTGATGACTTTTACAAAAATCTTAAAAGTACAAAGATTGCCAGCTGGATTAATCTTCCTGTGCACAGTCATTTATGAAGCTTTGAAATTTTAACCATTGGCAACAATGCTATAGTTGAAAAAACTCCAAGAATATCAGTACGATGACAAACAATGGTCTGCTAAATAGAGACATGCTGTCCTGACAGCTCTGCTTCAGCTATGTGGCATGATATGTGCCAGGAAAAGCAGAGAAGACATTTTGTAGCATCATAAAACTGCTTCCAAAAATGAGCACCCTGCAGCTATTAGAAACTGCGTGAGAATCACCAAATGTCAGCCTCATGCTCAACAGCATTCAATTTAATAAATGGATTTAAGAAAGTGAAGAGCATAAGATGCCTCAGAACACCCATAAGACAACCATGATAATAGTGATTGCTTGAGAAAAAAAAAAAAGCAACTGTTCACCACAAAAAAAAGGAGGAGAATTTTCTGTCTCATTTTTGTTCCCTGGGACCAATTAAGAGCATTCTGTCATTATTATTGTCAGTGCTAGGAACAGTGTACGAACGATAATCAATTTACTGACAGATCCTAATATTGATGGGCAGAGGCCTGCACTGAGGACAGCCCCACATTGTTCTGGCAGTTACGCTGGGTTTTTTTCTGAAATTTCCTTTTCCGAGACAGCTATTTACGTTTATCCCAATCTAAAGTAAAAAATGGATGGTGGGCAAAAGGAGTATCTCTGTGTACATGATCCACAATGTGCTACAGAACTGGCTAGAAAAAAATAAAATAAATCTTTTTTGTCATGAAAACTGTTATTGAAATACTCTGTGTCTTTTTATTCTCTGCTCTCCTTGCCATCGACTCCTGTGGCGGCTCCACCTCTGAGTGTGACCGGTGAGGCGAGAGGTGCCAGGGATGTCAGCAGGCACAAAGACATCCCTGCACCAAACATTTCCTGGCTTATGCCAATCAGGGGCCAAAGCAGAGGAAACCCTAAGTGCTCACTAAAAGACACTGAGTTTACCTGGATGTTGCTAACTTTTTTTTTTTTTTTTTTTTTTTCCCCAACAGTGCTGCTACTGCTAGAAAGGCATGTAAGATTTACTTGTCCCGCAAAAGTCCATACTGGTCCAAGCAGGATTTTCTGATCAGAGCAACTCAGTTCCAAAGTGAAGTTTCTTTGCGGAGACAGCTCTTCTGGGAACATTACAAAATACTGTAACTCTGTGATCCAATTAATTAAAAAAAAAAGGTAGCTACACGAGTACTGAAATGTTCTACCCTCGGCTAAAATACAAGGGTACTTACCAATCTCAGATGTCTAGTACTTTTATCATTAGTTTCTAATTACCTAATTGGCATGAAAATCATGTCTCCTAAATCCCTCAGTGAAATCAGCAGTGTAACATAACAGCAACCAAAAGCTGAAATTGGTGTCTGTTCTCTTTCATGGGCCTGCACAAGACAGTAAAGAATATGAAAATATGGAAACTGTTCTTTGAATATTCTTAGTTAGTGAAAAGTGCTTGTAAATATATTTGGGATTTGGGAAACTCCCAAAAGATCCAAAAGCACATATGGACTATGATAGAAGGAAATTCAAAGCTCCATGCTCAGAAACAGCTTTTTATGTACACAAACATTCATGTACAAAAAATCAGAATGTGACTATCTCATGGCTGTAAGGTGTGCAGAACAGAAAGGCAGTCTTTTGACGGGCAAAAATCTGCTACTACATTGCAGAGATTACCCGGGAAACTCTAATACTTTATCTTGATCAAAGAAAAGGCTAAAGCCTTACCACAGCTCTCGCCAGACCCAAGATTCACTCTCAGGTTGTCACTATTTAGAGTTACTATTTCCGATGTTTTAAGGTACATTCTCTGCTGCTATTAATACATGCACGTTGACTCAGAGAGTCACTCATGGCACAGTAGCCACGGGTTGCGACACACGGCTTTAATCCTTCTGCAACTGCGATCGTTCACCCTGAGTTTCTCAGGCTCTGAGTACAGGGCTGAAACACTCAAATCGAGACTCATCAGTGGCTCTCCCTTACTTACAAATGCTCTAAAGGCACCCACTGACCTAGTTTAAACTCCAACCTCATATTCCACACAGATCAAACATAAAAGTGAACTTGTATACATCTCTAAGCGTGATGCGTCTAAGACAGATTTCTGGGTAAAGAAGGACAAAAATAGAAAAGCCTCATTATATGCCTAACAACAAGGTAGGAAATATGTAGATGAAGCATCTCCTGATGGGGAAAAAGAAGAGCGGGAAGAAGGGGGTGGGTAGGCTGAAGCCAGTTTGAAGCCTGTGACACCAGAGTAAATGCACCAGCTTTGTTTATCAGTATCTGCGATTCACCGGGAGATTTGGGAGACTGGCAAAGGAGCGGCAGACAGAGATTTATTTTAAATACAAACTGGATGCGGTGCCTGTCATTTTGAGATTGGGAGGTGGGGGAGACAGGTCTGCAGTAGCTCAGGAGAAGAAAGTGTTTCAGGCAATTGGTGATTAATTGTGCTCTGCTATGCCACATCTCTTTCTATTAAACCTTAGATAGCCAAATCTGTTTCCTAATTGTTTTTGTGTTTCTCAGTCTTCCTTTTGTCTTGCATAGGAGTAGGCAATTTCTATGCCATCAATATCTCATTAAGGGGCCTGGGATGTGAAATGCCTTGTTTGGTTTTTAATTTTGTTTTCCAGTTTTTTTGCTACATTTTATGACATGGCATTTTTTGTTTGCTTGTTGCGGTCCATTTATTCCCTGACATTGCCTTTCCCCAGGTTATAGCTTTATTTGTTTCTTTGCTGTTGGCACTCGAGGTGTATGTAAATTATTGTTACATGCTTCACCATCACTACCTATTGCTCTTCATTTCCCCTAATGGCATTCTCATCTGAATGCTACTGCCTGTTCAGATTGTAGAAAACAACTTCAACTCATCTGGTCTTTTGGTTTTTGGGTTTTTTTCTCTCTTTCCTCTTGCAGTTTTCCTCAGACTTATATTCACGAGGTAAGGAATACAGCTGCATGCTTTCTGCCTCGGGCAAAATCCTGCTGCCACTAGTGCAAGTAGCAGCATAGAGGAAAAAGGAAGGGCATTCACACAAATAGCTAATCAAAGGGTTTTTAATGATACTCATTAGGAAAGAAATTCATTAACAAGCCAGCACAAGAACATTCCCTGAAGGGAGAGTGATGTTATTGGTCACATCAAAGTTCCCACCTGACTAACACCTTTATTGCTGTTCATAGTAAGGCCAAGTTAGCAGCAAAATCAGTCGCATTCAGTTCCTGCTAAGGAAAAAGTCAGCAAAGCACAGTCATCGAAAGCAGATCAATTCTGGTTTATTAATACGAATGGCTTTTCAGCTTTTTGCAGGGATGAGGAGTTTAACCCCCACCACTGATGCTTTTGAATTCATACAATTTTACATTTTTTTACTCTTCATTCTCTCCCCTCCCCTATCTCTCTGCACTTTTATTTTGATGCCTCTGGCTATGTCCACATCGGTGGCCATGGCAGCGGTGCACAGGCACTGTCTGCGCCCCAGTCCCACGGCACCGCAAACCTCACCTGGATGGATGCCAGTGCCCCTTCTCGAGCAGAAGCTTGCAGAAGGCAACCTCATTGCAAGGTGCAGCGGGGAGCCATGCTAAACCGTAGGCAGATCATTCACCTGGACAAGGCACCAGTCCAGGTACACCAGAGCTTACACCTACTACTCAGAACAGACACAGCCTCTGAGCGTCAGAGCCATTTCCAACTTGCAGGCATATAACTGCCTTTTTTTTATGCTCACACCATTACTTACCTATAAAAGAGACTCTGTATTTTTCTGCCAACTCATTCCTAGAGATCAGTATTGGTATCTTGGGATGCTCATTTGCTCCATCAAAATGAGGTTTTTAACTAGACTGAAGCAGAAATCTCACTTTTATTGCACTGCCCTGATACAGAGGAGCTCAGTTATTAGAACAAATTGGAGCAAGCCGCTTCCCGGTTGTTACAGCCACATAATTGCTACAGGCTGATACACGAAACCATGCTTCACTCTTATGCTTAGAGGCAAGATCTCCATTTTGCAAGGACAGAGCAAGTTCTATTATGCGTTTTACTGCCAAAGGAGGTCAATTAAGTTTAATTGGTTCTAATTAGCACTTGCTCAAGCTGTTATATTCTTTACCTGCATCCGAGTGGTTCTCCAAGTGCTGCACAATGGATTCCTGCTTTTGAACACAAACGAGAATTACTAATGGCATCCTTGAAGGCAAAAGATGCACTGATCAGCATAAATGGGGAACAAATATCAGCACAAATAGTAGCAGGCCTTTTTAGAAAAAAAAACCCACAAACATTTCATCCCCATCTGGCTTTGATCAATTGAACTGAATGCAACTGTGCACCTTGTTGGTGAAAGTTGTAACACAGGAAGTACACAAATGTGATTCTTCTCCACCTTAACTTCTTTATAGCTGAAAGATAAGTACTGGAGAAAGGGAGGGGCAGGGGGGAGAGTGTAGCAGCTCTGAAAAAATAAATACATCATTTCAATAGTAGCAAAGACAAAATGCCGAGAAAAGGAGAAAAAAAAAAAATCCCCAAACATGTAAATCTGAAATGCCTTCTTTTCTAGGATTTTTGAGGAATGTTTTAAAAGGTTTGTACTTAAGTGACAGGTTTGAGTTTTTTGTTGGTTTGTTTTTCCATGCTGCTGCAGAGAAAGGACAACCTCACTTGCCTAAAGGTCAGCGTAAGCAATTTCAGTCCTCGGGATGTGGTGAGAAGCCAGCATCGAATTCAGGATGGTCTATGACAGACCGAATGAGGAGTCACATGCCAGAAGAGATGCTGCAATGCTGAGGTGCACTCTAGGACCTTGTGTTCTGCTGGGGTCTTCCTGGATGTAGCTACACAGTTAAATAAAGGCAGGCTAGAGAGCAATCTAGTCCTCACACCAATGCTAGAGTTCAGAGCTAGCTCTCCCCAAACCCCCAGTCCACATTCACAGCATGTAGGCATGGCTCTACATCTCCTCTGGGTCCCAGGAGACGTCTCTAAGTCATACCTGTTTTTCTGGGTGGAGGAGCTGTTGGCAGGGCAAGAGGTCAGTCTGAAACAGAAGCAGGGAACGAGCTAGAAACAGCAGAGCAAATGTTTGGGACCACTGCTCTACTGTGTTCCCTGGTCCCCTCTTAACTGATAGGACATATACACAGCCACCCAATGCATGCAGAGCATTACATGCCCCCCAGCACCACTGCACCTCTTCTTTTGCACCCCACCATGCCAGGCACCCCAGATCCAGAAGACAGCAGCAGCACTGAGTACACAGACTGGACAGCATAGCATAGACCAAGACAAGGACTGGGGAGGTGGTCCCAAAACATGAGACTTGCCTGAGGGATCCCAGTGTGAACTGCCACAACGCCTGCCTCATCAGACACCTTCCCTGCCTTGAAAAACTCCATCCCTGGTGAAGTACCCTGCCTCTACACAGGTGATGCCTGACAAGGTGCCTAGCAAAGGGATCCACGCCTGAAGCCACGTGTGCTTCCCCGCGGGAGACTGCCGGGGTGGGAGCAGCCAGGGCTGGGGGCTTGGTCACCCGGAGCGTGCTCCAGTCCCACCAGCTGGGATTAACTACGTATTTAAAATAAAGTACCAGATCTAGTGTCCTGAGGATCTGGACCTCATATGGATTTTTGGTACTTTATTTTGGTATGGAAACCAAAAGCAATGAAGTTTATATGTATTATCAAGGGTTCAGAGTTACATGTGAAACCATAAGGGACTTGGCTGATTCTAAGGCAGTGTATATATTCTTTTTTTTAGTATTACTTTTTGCCATCCTTCCTGCTATTTGAACATACCTCCTAAATGAATTGTCCGTTGCCCACATGGTTTTCAAAAATAATTTATTTTTAGCTAACGTGTTCCAGATAGATGGAACACAAAACATGTGTTAAAAAAATAAAAATGAAATTAAAAAATCCTCCCCTCAGCAAACAAGTTCCCCCCAATCTTTACAAAAGAAGGCCAACTTTTTTCCTTCTAGTTCCCCTGCTAAATTTTCAGAAGGCCATTAATCATAAAAAAACCTAAACTGCATAAATTGTAGAAAAGCCAAAGGAGCTGCCTGTATTTTTATTTTTTTTTTTAAAAGTTCCTCCCAGAATCTCCCCCAACCTGATTACCTTTCCTCTGTCAGTTGTGAGGACTCTTTCTCAGCCTTAGTACACACCTTTTCTCCTGGCTGGCAATGTATGGGCTGAGGCAAGCATAAACCAGCATATCATTATTTCAAACAGTCATGTCTTCCTTTTGCACTGGTGTATAGTTAAATCAATATGCTTAAAACACTCTATGTTCCTTTTCTTCTGCACTTTTCCCAAGGAACGGTGTTTCTGTTGTATTATTTCAGGTGACAACCAAAAATTATTCAAAAGGTTTACTGACTTGGATAAGGACTTGAGAAATAATAAATAACAAAAAAAGAAATATCTGTTGTTTGCATCACTGAAATGGCTGCCCGTACAGCAATACACCACTGAAGCACATGTAACAAATTATTATTTGGTCCTTCAGCCCTCCTGCATTTCAAATTGAGCAGATATTCAAGGCAAAGATTGAGAAAAATTGACTTAGTATCTATCTGTATGTTCTGAGGATATTCTGCACTGGGTTGGCAGTAGCTCCACCAGTACGAAACCCCAAATCCAAGGGTTCAGACCCACCGAACACAGGTTTTACATGTCCACTACTCTATGAACTTTAAGCAAAGTAAGCCGGGCACTTGCAGTCCTTACTGTACATCAAGACAGTATGTCTACAAACAGAAGACGTATCACTAGAATAGCTGTGTCAGTGTAGTTACACTGGTACAACTATTCCCAATATAGACAGGACCTTAAACAGAAATCCCTATGACAGGCAATGTCTACCACTGGCCTCTTTATAAGATGGCTCTTAGCTTAGTTCAAAAACCAGCGCATAAAATGTTCCTTGTTACCTGTAAGTGGACAGTGATGATTATAGCTCAGTCTATGTTATTATTGCCTGATTTTCCCAGTTTGGGTTTTCACATATTGACTCCTTACTCAAGGTCTTTTAACATAGATTTGAAATGTGAATATGTTTTATTTTTTCCCCAGTAAATATACAATACACACTTCAACAGTACTATTAACCAACTTTTTATGCCAATTAAACTTTGCTGCACTAACAATACCAATGAAACACATTAAGAGGTCATACTTTTTCGTGAACAAACTGTAGCCAATAAACAGTTTTTTTAAAAAAACAAATTAAAAAACAACTCTAAGTGCTGCCACAACATCCCTTTTCTTTAAACACATTATTCACAATAAATGTTTTCAATTTTTTTAAAAAAAGAAGAATACTTCTTTTAAAATAGTAAATTAAATGGCATTTTAAAAAATATGTACTGTGGTTCATTGGAAGTACACTGTATAGAAAAGAGAGAGAGAAAAAAGAAGAAGAGACATCACCTGTAAGATAATGGAGACACTTTGCGATACACAACAACATCTTATGTAATATTGTAAGCAAATTATTAATGAACAAAAATGTACAGAAGCAGATGGACAAGTTAGTGAATATCATGGTACTGCACAGCTTTAATACTGACACACATTTACTTTCCAGTGGAAGAGATAAAACACGTATTTGAAAGTAATTGGGATGGCTTTATCAATGTCTAATGATATTGAATTTTGAATAGAATATAGTGAGTAAGGTGTTCCACCAAAGCTCAGCACAAGCTTTTGCATTAATAGGGGAAAAAAAAATCTAACGGTTACTGAGTTAAACATTTTCCAGAGAATTAAATTTGAATTGTACTCTGAATAGTCTTCTCTTCATATGGTAATACCAGAATGAAAAACATCCATATATAAATATGATGCCTTCTTTATCTTGCTTGAACATTTTTGCACATTTTTAAGCAATGCTTTTAACTATAATGGTTTAACAAGCGGGAAAATTACATATATTCATTGGTCACATATATAAATAAATGCATACAATTTTTTCTCAACTTTTTTGGTTTGTAACCTGCTAGATAACAGTCTTGACCTTCAGGAAGTTAACTAGCATTTTTTTTAATATTCAATAGTGCTGAGTTATAGTTGATGGCTGTAGTGTTTTATCTTATCATGGAACAAGTTAATGAAATGAAAAGCAACACATATTTAGCATTGTAATTTACTTCTCTAAAATTCTGCCATTACTAAAAGTGTTCTTAATACTGGTGAGCTCCAAGGCAATATATAAAACAACATAGACTGGTTATACGAAAAGGATATTCAAATGGAAACTTGTGTTCATGGTCAGATAACTAACAGAAATAAGCTGTAGGATGCAATATTTAAATTAAGCATCAAATGAGTGGGCTATCCACATACAATATTCTAAGAAAAGTTTGACAATTTACTCATTGAGATTTGAGAGGTACAGAAGATTTGAACAAAGTCATGAAAACTAATGAAGAGACAGGATGCTGTCATTAATGTCCACTTACAGAGTTTGGTTTATTCAAAAAGTGTATAAACATGCGTTATTTCCTCATCATAGTAGGGTTTGAAGCCACTCACTAAAACACAGGTCAAAGATTTTCTTCGCCTATATCCAGCTTTTTGGATATATTGTATTGCCAGAAACGGACTTAATGCAAGCCGAAAATAATTTGACCGTTGCTTTCCTTCCAAACACTAAACATTTTACTACAAATTTAGTGGATCCAACTTCAGCTTTCACAGACTTCAGGTAACAAAACACAAAGGTTTGTTTAGACTGCATCAAAACAGTTAATGTCATGAATTTCAGTGGTGCAGCTCTATCTATTGTACTGTACATGTATTGGAAAGATGAAATAAGATACTCTGACATTTCAATTTTTTGGAAGCAGCCTGAATATGTCTTAATAATAAATTGCATCCTTAACTACTTAGTAGGTATTCCTTGAGTTTATATTGTTTGTTTCTCCAGGGAAATCTCCATCTTATATTTTGGGTTGGAGAAATTAATGGTAATAATTCTTTTAAAACTGCAATATAAAATCAGCTTTAGTGAAACACCTTAAGTTCTTTTGTTTGTAGCAAGGTTTGTTTTTCTTCCCCTTTACTTAGTGGCATGGGATGGCTAAAAACAGATACTAAGGGCATCATTCTAGTGAAAGGGTCTAGGCCATCTCATGCTACCTTTAATTTTCATATTCACTCTTTAATCTCACACTTCCAACTTCTGACCCCTTCTTAAATAGGAAGAGCAACTATGTTGCTTGCTTTTAAAAGATCTAAATCTGTCTCTAATGTCTTCACTGACATCAGTTTTGCCTGTCACTTTCTCATTTCTACACCCCAATGGAAAACCACCTAACATACTCCTTTACATCCAGCATTATCCAAAGTAGCTTACAGTACGTAAACCTTCTTCACACATTCAGTCTCCTTTTTTCTTCATGTCATGAGGAGTAGAGTTTTGTGCTTATCACCAAATAAAATTGCAGTGCAAACTTTAAACATAAAAGTTACACAATTAAAAGTTAATATATGGCACCACAGCCTATTAATTCACATATAGTACAACAGACCAATAAAAACAGACATGAATATGAACATAGCTAAAAAGAAGGTGAGCTTGCATAGCAATGCAACAAAAGAAATTATATACAGAAGGAAATTCTTTCATCCTGGAGGGTGATTTTTTTTTTTCTTTCTTTTCTATATACTCCTGACAAGGAATAGTTTAAGGTGGATGGTGTATTAAAGAGAAGAACACAAGTAAAGTATCTGTGGGATATGTGTGGCTGTGTGTCTTTACATTGCATTTACAGTTCTTTTAATAGTACATAAATAAAGAAAATGTTCATTGCACTGTTTAGTGTCATCACTTCCATGAGTTCAGACCTGATGGTCCATCAGAGCAGCTTGCAATGTGTCTTCTCAACTACTCTATAGAGAGAAACAAAGAGAGAGAAAGAGGTTGTAATAAGGAGAAAAAACACAAAACAAAGCCTATGGCAATATTACTGCAGCACAGGATGAATATTCAATAGGTTAGGAGAAGAGAGCTGATTGTTTCTAAGTTGAGAAGCGACGCATGCTAAAATTCAGCACTTACCAGCACCATATCTGAGAAAGCACATATCAGGGTTTGTGGATCACCATTAGCTCTCTGACAAGTGACTGGGCAGTAACTGTTGGGAGGTGTTGAGGGTTTGACTGCAGCAAACGGGAGGCAGACATGCCAACAGCTACGTTCCTTTTACTAGTAAATATACCAGTATGCCTGAGCTAGCTAGGATATCAATGTGCTACTTCAAACAACAGTCAAGCCTTTTGGCATCTAGTACTACCATGAAGTACAGAGCATTAACATGGTTTTATACAAGGGTTAACAGATGTTGAGTAATAATAGAAAAAAGTTTGGAAAATAATTCCCCTGGCCTGGGAAGTCAAGGAAAGAGTTGGGATATACAACTGAAAAACCGGGCTACACAGTTGAAAAAAGAGGACCTCCATCTAAGGTCAAAAAGAGCAGAACACTGCTCATCAAGCAACAGCAAGTTAAGGAGAAGGCATCACAAGCCTGCCACGTCCAACGAATTCAGCACCCTTTCCATGCACTCCTCTGAGAGAAACTGCCAATGGCATTTCCAAGACAAGCACACTCCACTTTGCCAAGAAAATTCTAAATTACTAGAATTTCTTTTCAAATTTCCCCGTGTTTCACTAGCATTGCACGCTGAAAGGTGTGCTATGTAGATAACGTTGGCATGGCTTACACAGATTTGAACTGGTCCAAACCAAAGAAGAATTTCATTTGTTTGTCATCACAGGCAAAACACCTCAGAAGGTAAAAAGATCTGGGTAAAATTCAATCTGATTATCACACTCAACTTCCTCCTCTCTTCACAATACATTTATAATTTTTCTCTTTTTGTCTTTTTGAGAGTTTGAACTGTAACTAGAGATAAACTTACATAATTCACCAGTAAACTGTCCTTGACTGTTTGATCCCACATAGCCTACATCGAGAAGGTCACTGGCATTGCGTTGGTGACCTCCTCGCAAGACTTCACCTTTTCTAGGTCCGGTCGATCCTTTAGAAGAAGCTGTTCCTGAAGAGCTGTGGCCGCCAGGGGATGGGAAGTTGGGTTTACTATATGGTACAAGCGCCTCTTCTAGAAAAGCAAATCAAAACAAAGCAAAATTAATACCACATAAATTCCTACAAATAGGAATAAACAAGCTATTCTTATATGGACATCATATTCATTCCTGCCCTCAGATATCTGTCTTTTGTCTTGCTTTATAGCATGGCAATTTTACCTAAGAAAATACACAACTCAGTGTTGTATCCTACAGACAAAGAAATTGGCATGAATTTAATCTTGCTTTCATGTAAACTCATAAGTTAGTTTCTATTAATTATAAAAAGTCTAAATTAATTATGAAGTAATAGATCATGAATCACAGATACGTTAATAAAAATGGATGCACGTACAATTTCCAAAACAATGCAGCTATGATTAAATTTTTGCTTCAAGGCTACATGAATGTGCTTTTTCCTTTTCTTTAGCTTAAATTACGGCAACGTTACCTCAATCAATTTAGATAAAGAACTACAATATCAGTTAATTTAATTAGCTTCCAGCAGCTCAGTAATTTCTAACGATGCAAAGTACACTGAAGATTTTTTTAACCGGTTGTGAATTACGTTGGAAAATATTATACATAATATTAGTAGTTATAATATTTGGGGCAAGTAAATCTTCCTGCAGCTTGTTTCATGTTCCATTATGAGCAAACCGCTTATTTTTGCTCACTTGGCCTCTTCCTTTGTGAAGACCTGTAATAATGAACTGCTTGCTAGAGCAGGATTAATACCCAATAAAGCATAGGATCGCATGTCTTCATATAGCATGAACTAAGACAAGACATCACATCTGATTAGAGTTTCCAGGAGATATTGTTGTAATAATCCTAACCAAAGAAGCCAAATAGCAGTGCTGATTTAACACTGAAATAGAAGCAATATTTTCTTTGCTGTGTATGCTCCACTTTTGCCGTCTCAGAAGCTGAAGGAAGAGACCTTGCTAAATATAGTTTGATTCAAGAAAGGATATGAGTAACCTCAAACACAGGAATTGCCCCTTCTGAAATCAGTGGGATATCTCCTGCTTGAATCTTGCATTTTTTAAAGTGAATCTGGGCTGAAAGGTGGGGGGTTTTTTATTTTTCTTTTCCCATTGTCTTCGCTCTTAAACAATCTGATGAGGAGAAACAGACTTTCTTTGACAGAGGGCAGGAACTCAGAAGGAAAAGTAGGTGGGGATGGTTGGAAAGAAAGAGGAGATAAAAATGCTTTTATTCACCACCTTGAAGCTTTTGCAAAGGCTGCAGCAGAGGCACAATTAACTTAGGGAAATGCTAAATGAGAACAAATTTGTGGAAGAAACCCAGGATTTCATTCTTTGTGCCTACTGCCACAAGTGAGTAGGACACGGGAATTCCCTATGTGATCTGCTATTGAACGGAACCCGTTTGGAAGGTAAATCTGTCGCGGAAGAGGGTGGGCAGCTGACTTCTTTCTCTGCCAAAGTATCTCCCTCTGGCCCTGCCCAAGGGACCAGAATATTTGCGCTGCAGGACGTAAGGGCGTAGTGTTTTGTGCAATGACCATGTGCTGTCCTTGCTGAAATATACAGAAATGCTTAAAAGACATAGTAAAATGGCAATTAACAGCCATAGCCTCCAAAATTATGTTACCTGTTCTTTATATATCAAGCCCTAACAATAGAATCAGATGCAAACCTGGTTTCCAAAGGCTGGCTAAAATATGGAACAGCTTGCATTAAGGCAGCAATAAAGCAAGCAGCATAAATCAGTTTAGCAGAAAGCTGGATACATTTTTAAAGGATGGAAAGAAAAGTCACTAGCATTGCAAAAGAGTTTGAAGATGACATATATGGTCAATTGATTTGTTTGTCTAGTTTGTGGACTAAGGATAAGGCCTCATTCGTGTTCAATGAAATACTGAGAAAAAACGACCGTGAATAAATATAAAGTGCATTATCATTATAGAGCATATGGTGTGTTAAATTATCTGTTGTGCTCTCAGAAATAAATGCAATCCATAAAATAAGCAATTGTGACATAAAATAAAGGCTAAGTTTTTCACAACATTCTAGCACATGAAAGGTAGTTGTCTCGAGTCCTTAGAATGGGCTCACATTTATTAAACACCAAATCACTGCCCCATGCCCCAGGCCTGCAAAGAATGTGGGGATGCTTTGCCAATGCCTTTCACTTTGAAATACTGAGCCTTTAATTGGAAGATATAATTCTAGTCCCTGTGAAATCAGGACATATGTTTGTAACTATGTTTCTATACCCCATAAGATAATCAAAAGGCCTTTAATATTATCAAAATGATTGTAACTTCATCTAGCACTACTTTCTTTAGAGGGGAGGCTGAGAATGTTGTACTTGATGTGCTGTAACTGCCGTTCCACAGTGAAGCCATTGGCAGGAACTCAGTGATCTTGTTTATACTGAAAGCAACCAGTGGAAACAAAGTTCCCAGAATTAGGTACTTTTATTCTATGCAACTTCAAACAAAAGGTCTTGTTTTCAAATTTCATTCACAGCTTGGTAATGTCTGAATGAAGTTCTCTAAGCTGCAAAATGGCTATTTTCTGGAAGCCGATATCTGTTAATAACTCCTTTTGGAAATGTATTGAAAAATGGAACAGAATAAATTTCCAGAGATTTTTGTCATTAATAAAGAAAAAGGGAAGAAGCATGATTAATATTATTAACCCCCCCAAAACTTAGTAATATAAACAAGCATCACCCACAAGAGTAGCCTTTTTTAATTCTACGAGAGAAAAGAATTCAGAGCAAGAAAGCTGTAGTGTGAGAAGCTGGGAGGAGAAGACAGACAGACAGATATGAAGCTCTGGGTCACCCTGTGCACAAACTTTATGAACCCCCTCTACCAGGGTAAAACCATAATATCTCCTAGAGGAATCCTTTGTCACGCATAAAGGATAGGCAATTGCTCTGCTCATCCTGAATTTGACAAGAACAAGATGCCTGTAATCACTCCAGCCCTAAATTCAATGCTCAGGTAGGGCACTAGAAGTGTCAAGATCAAGTTCTTTTTATTTAAGGACAGAGAAATGCAAGTCCTGCAGGATGGGAATTTTACTACTGTATACCCTCTGTATCACAGAATAACTGACAACTTTTATTTGTACACTTACGAAGCAGAGGAAAAGGAGGGGACTTCTTGCTAACCAGGTCAGAGAAGCATCCTTAATAATAATTTACAAAGAAATAAGATGTACATTTGGGCTATTTTCTATGTGTTTATACATCTTGTATGTTGTAATTAAAATTGCCATTTCACCAAGTAACATGAATTTCACGCGCTACTTTTAAACTGCAGCTTCACATCAGCATTTCACAACTTGAACACCACTCGTTTATGCAGCTGAAAGATTAGGGGGTTTTAAGGGTACAATTAGTGCTATATTTCAAAATATGGACTATATTTAAAATATTTACATTTTAAATATGGGTAGCACTATTTCCTAGGAGGACTTTATTCAGTAAATCCTGACCCCATGAGGGGTTTGCCTGCATACTACTTTTTTTTTTTTTTTTTGAATGCCATTGTTATTAGTGTGCTAGATTAACGACGAGATTAACAGTAGCATAAAATCAAGAAAAAGATGGGTAATATGAGTACCTCTAGTATTACAGTGGGAGCTACAAACATACTTGAAGAAACAGTATAGCCCTACAGAAAGCTCCACGTACAGTATAATCTTTTTTTTTTAATCTTCTTAATTGTCCTTTTGTATCACTTTAATCAGCACTGGGATAACACATGATTAGTGGGTTAAAGAAAATATCCCAGTAAGGGGACCTGAAACAGCAGCTTTTACTTGAGGTCAGGCTGAGAGAAGGAATCTTCAAATATTTCAGAACTACAACTCCAGCTCAGCATTGCCTCCTGCGCACATTCTTACAGACTTGAAATCCATTCAGGAGATGAAGTCAGCGCTCGGCAACGAGCAGGTCCTGTATAAAGGTGAAAACCCACGCTGTCATCTTCCTGGGCCTATGAGATGAATGTTGCTTTGTCATATCCTTGAATAAGGAGAAAACTGTTTTAAATGCAGCTGGAAGGAATGTCAGTAGCTCAGAAGGATCAGCCTTCTTGCAGACGTGCAAAAACCACCACTGCCAATTTAGGAGCAGGTCGAAAGAACTAGAAAATATGGCCCTATATGTATAAATAAATACATCTAACAGAAAATACTCTAAAAACCTGTTTCTCCTTCCCTGCCTGCCTGAAACTGCTCCTGTTTTTTCCACCGCTCTGCTAGACATCACTATTAATTGCCAAAACACTGTGAAGAACGCACTGAGTCGGGTGCTAATGAGATTTCATCATTGCAGGAGGGAAAATACTGGGATCACAAGCTCTTATTTCACTTTGCCTTTTCTTATTTTCCAGCCTGAGCCTCACCAGTGCTGGCACAGAGGGGTGTGTGGTGATCCTAGCCTCCTACCAGATACAGAACCCCTCAGCTGAGAAGTGGCGAGGAGCCGTCTGCATTGCCTCGGCTGGTGCAGCACACACACACCTGATCCGAAGGCTTGTTTGTGTTGGGCTTTCCTGAAATCCTCTTGGCGGTCTGTAGAGCTTATCCACTCCTGGGTTTGCCGCTGCCACTCTAGTGACGTCCTAGCTTGCCGGTCCAGGGAGCTCTTTGTTTCATCTACGTTCGGTGCATGCTGCCTCTCAAGAGAGCTTCCTTTCCTCTCTGCCGAGCCTCCGCGCTGGCCGGGGACTATTTGCTGCCTTAAACCCTGACCAGGGGGCGGGTCGGGTGGTGGTGGAAGATCTAAAAAACGTGAATAAGATTGAGATGAACTGATTTTTTTAATTGAAACAGAAGGTCTACTTGATGCTGAAAAGAAAACTCCCTTGCAAATGGCACGAATCACTTCATTTGCTGATTTTAAAAGGAGGAAATTTCATGTTAATGAGAAATGGGTTTCTAACTTCCGCGAGCTTTTTATTCAGGCTACTGTGTTGCTAGTTCTTTCTAACTTCCATAAAAATCAATACACTCCGAGCCCTGACTTACATTTTTAAGCATGAGATTTATTTTCTGTGGGGCGTACTCCAGCTGGCTCTTTCAGTAACAGCAAGCAATTAAGAAAGACTATGAAAAACTCATCTGTGCCAGTTGACAATTCCCCCCCATCATACTGGGGCTTGCTTCATCAGCCCCATTTTTGGGCTACACTTTCAGTTCAAGGTTTAAACTCAAAAATCTAAATACACAACTTTATCAAAATGAATAAAATTCCACAAAAATTTGGGAAAAAATTATTCACAAAACCTACTGTCTTTGAAAAAGCATCAACACATCTGTGAAAAATGCATGTTTAAATGGAACCACCAAAAAATGGCTGAGCATTTTATTCAAGTACTACTTGAAAGTTCAGCCAAGAGCTAGAGTCTTCGCAAAGAGGATGGCCACTCTTAAGTTTAGCAGTCTTGCAAATATAACCCACCAAAATACAATTTCAGCCGACCACTGAAAGACTCTTGCCTGGTCTCTAACAACTCTTGTCCTTTTCAAGTTTATCACTTGGACTACTAAGATGCTTGTAGAATTGAAGGTCAAGCTTCTTATCACATTTGTGGAGGCAAAAGTACATTTTGTTCATTAGTTCTTGACCCAAGGTATTACAGAATCTGTATGATTATAATTCTAAATGTAAGATTTTCGTGTAATCTACATGACAGACTTATAATAGTCCAGAAAAGTCTCAGATTGTTTTAAAAAACCCCAACAAACCAACAACCAAAAATGGAAAAGGGAAGCCCTATTAGTATTGTAATGAAAACTCTCCCATATCAGATACCTATTATATACATTGATCACTTGTTGATAGTCCTGGTTTGGGCAATGCATAGCCCAAATAAATCTGTGCAGCCTCACCAACTTCACTAAACCTATGTTAGTTTACACTAGATATGGGTCTGTCCTGCTTTCTAGTCTTTTGTATCTTAGTGTTGAGAAGGTTTATCAAGGAATTGAACTTCACTCGATAACAGGCATGGAAAAGTAAACCTCTGCTTTATCTGTGGGAGAGTCTGATGTTTATAACTCTAGTGAAACTGAAATTTATTTTATGAATTGGTGAGGAGACCCTTGGAGGGAATTTATTTTGAAGTCTGTAATCGGCTTTATATAATGCTACACAGACTTTTTTCATGTCCTTGCTGTTAAAGGTGATACTTATACCTCATATATGGGGCAGAAATGCTTCCAAAGTTGCTGAGATGTCATTCCAGACAACATTGTCTCTTACAGATAAAAATGAGGACTTGTGGGTTATCTGTGTCTACAAGGGAAAGAATTTGTATCTGATGTTGCTCCTGTACCTTGTTCACAGCTGAAGTGCTATACCCCAGATTAAGATATCTATCTTCTGGCTAGAACAGCCTTGTAATAATCTGTCAGTGAGCTTGGTGTATGCTTTATGTTCAGCACTAATTTATTTGAAAAATTTTTAGTTATGAATATAGATGTGACCTTTCATGACAATGACTATACTTGAGTTACTGTAGGTGGAAGCAGGAGGGTATGGGAGCTTGCCAATGTTAAAATTGCTTTATAGTGTTGGCTTCCAAAATGGCATTTCTTATAATTGATTTTATTGCGATCATAACCACTTAATGTACAGAACCACAACACTGGCATCTGCTTATGCAATCTAAAATAGAGATTACTGAAGTTGTGATTTATAAGCACTTTATGGAGATGCATTGAATCCAATAAACACAGTCATAACATGACAACTGACAATGCAATTTTCCAAGATAAAATATTTACCATTCAATATAAACAAATTTTTAAGTAGTATCATAGCAAAAAAAAAAAAAAAAAATTGCAGTATTAAACTTCTTAACATACAGCACCCTTCTTCAGAAATTGCTGTCTAATAGTTGTTACTAATTAGATACTGAGAAGGAAAGAAGTTTTGTACTTAAACTGACGGTACCGCATGTTCTAGAGTTAGCTGCAACTCCTGGAATTACTGTAGACTTATGCTGCTGATGTATTGTTAACCTGATTCTTGCTTTTATCGATCCGCAAAATGGGCATAATGATTGCCTTATGTATAGAAGTGAAATGAAAAACCATGTTTGTAAAGTTCTTTGGGTGTTTTAGATCCGTGGATGAGTTGAAATGAAAAATAAAATTTTTCTAATGAAGCTTCACACAATTTTCGAAGAATTATAGGTACTACGGAATTAATACAAGCTGGCTCCAGCCTGAGTACAGACTTACTGAACTGTGTTAGATATGTCTGAGAAGATCTGTAAGAACAGTTACTAATTCTAGCCAACCATCACCTGACTAAACTGTTTGCTTTTTTCACCTTCTTACTCAGGGTGATTGTCACAGTAACACCTACCTTTCCTTTTTAATAAAAGAAGCTGGAAGAGAGCTTAATTTGGCAATGTGGCTTTTTATTTGCTCTACAACTCAAACGTTGTAGTGTAAATCTTCTGCTTTAGGTAAATTACTAAATATGCTCTGTTGTCTTGTCTGGGCATATATAAAGATGCCGTGCATCTGCTGTCATGAGTTTCTTACTCCAATGCCACAGACAACAGTCTCTCTTCTCCTCACCTCACCTCTTCCCAGCCAAACATGTCCATATGTGACTGTGCGTGTGTCTCCACACACGCTCGCAAGTGTGCACATACATGATGGTTAATGGTTGGCATTTTGACAGCTAGTAAATGGGAAACAAGAGGCAGTAGTCTCAGTCCCTAACAGGCAGACTTATTACTACAGAGAGGCAATTCCATCATGTCAGTCACTTCAGAGAAGTTTTGAATCTAGAAATTTAGGGACTTAGGAGGATTTTCAGTGAGGATACCCAAAGTGGTATCACTGATTATCACTGTACTTCCATCTAAATGTCATTTCTCTTCCAGGTGCCAGGTAAGCCCACATTGAGCTAATAATTTACTAGGCCAATGGGATGTCATCCAGACTACCACTTGCAGCCTCTAATGGCAGGATTATCAAATCTGCAAGGCAATTTATAAGTGCATTGGTGGGAAGGTGATGGTCTTATTGATTTAGTAATGGAGGGACTGTGATTGAGAAGCTGTAGGATATGAGGGTGCCTGATAAGAGGTGGATGGATGTTTGGCCTGGGATTACTCCAGCCCTCCTTCAGAAGGCAGAGCACTGGCCAAATGATTCAGGCACTAGTCAAGCTTTGGCACAGCCTCTCACTATTAACTGGAAGAAACAGCAAGTTGCAGAATCTACAATTATAAGGACATCCCTTTCTACCTGTGCCGGTGATTTGGTTTTCCTAAGGGTGATAATTACTGCGATATTTAATAAGACTCTGAACCATTTTACTAGCATCAGAAAGTAAGCATCTCCTCTACAGTGATCTACCTTAGCAAATACTGATTTGTAATACACGATAGCAAGTCAGTAGCAAAGCTAATAGAAGTCTTAAGTTCCAGTTCTCCTTTTTGACCCCTAACCATTTTTCCCTTCTGCCTCCTGTTTGGTTTTTTTGAACATCATGCTCACCTAAGGAAGAGCTTTTAACTTCAGTCATGCAGTTACCATGCCACCACCTATATGACATACACCACTGTTTTGTAATTCATGAATATATTGTTTCCAGGAAAACAAATTTTTCCTTGAGCACTAGAAGTAAAAACCCCCTATTTCTTTTTTATGGTGGACTGTGAGCTCAGAATGAAGGTTTTCATCACCTGAGGAATTCATAAGGTATTCCTCCTCTGTGGATTTGCTGTTGTCTCTGTGATCTTTTAGGATGTGAAAGTTAAAAAACAAGTGGTACAGTAAGACAAATATGAAGACTCAATCTATAGTCAGTATCTAGAGGATTCTGACCTGGGACCAAAGAAAATGAAGAAGCAGGCTTTTAGGGAATTTGTGTGGATTGCTGTCAAAAGTAATCATGAAGTTGTACCCTCATATGCTTACATAGCCTGGGATCTGTATGCTATGCGTTAAATATTACAGTTTCTTACGTCTTTTGCACTGTCCCACATGGTTACAGTTAACAAGGAGGAAGTGCTCAGGATGTGTACAGGAAAGGGCAGAGAAAGGACATGGCTGGAGCTTAGCTGGTCAATGAAAATATAAAATGACAGATATCCAGTATGGGATGAGACTTAAACACAGGATGCTAGGACTCATCCAGCTTGGGAATTTGAAGATGACTGACAAACCAAGTATGTTCTCAGGAAACAGTTGTAAGGGAATGGATTGGAGACATCTCAAAACCAGGAGAAAATGCATAGTGATGCTTCCCACTGAAATCAGGACAGCCCAGGGCTGAATGGACCAGACTCCATTAGGGCTCAGTATTTCTGGATCTATCCCAGATTCTCCTACTTGCTTTTTCTAACCATAGCTTAAGCATTGTGGTATTGTCAGTCTTTGTAAAGTTCATTGCAATATTCCACACTAAACATCCAGTTACCATTTTCAATTTCTATATACCAGAGGTTCCTAAATTCAGTTTGTTTACATACACACAGGTGGCAGCAGCAATCTTTAGCTTCCTTAATTGACAAATGCTCTTTTGCAAATTTAGCTATGACTCAGACTTGCCGTTACACATTAATGACTCATATTCAGTAAGAGTTGAAGGGGAAAAACTGTACAATATGTGTTTGTTTGTTCCTGTGGTAAGAGAGGATGGGAAAGGATCCTCTACTACGCCAGGACTTTATAATTTTTTTTAACATATAGTAAGCACTTCAACTAGGTTTATAACAGACCAATTATTATTATATAATTGTAAACTATTATATAAAAATTATAAACAGACAAGGTTTATAACAGGCTAATGGTGTCTGAAAGCTGTTATGGTTACTGCCTGTGTCTGAGAGGTGGATTGTTGAAGGAAATAGTATATCATTGGTATTCTGACTCAAATATATGAAAGAAACTCCAAGATTAACATTTTGTAAAGAATAAATAAAAGACAATAGGAGATTCTTCTTTTAAAATAAATCTTAAAATCTGATCGCTTTCACTAATTTAAAACAATGCCAGATTTTATGATGGAGTCATTCACTGAGGAGTCACACTTCCATCTGTCTTATGACCTGAACTGGATTTCCATTAATTTTGTGGTACCCACATTATTGTTAAACATTTCTATAGCAAAGGTACTCAAAAGCAGAAGAATTAAGGTCCCACAATACTGAGTGCACTACAAACTTACATGTACAGAGAATTTGCAGCCCAAAAGACTCACAGTTCAGGGTGACGGGACATGCCACGCAGAAGGGATGACAATGTATGCACAGAAAGAGTATTGCCAGCATCACAAGCAACACCCACAATTTCCAGTTACTGTTTTCACAGACACATCTATTTAATGGATCTGTGTAGCAGGGAGGCCTCTGGAATATATCCAGAAGGGGAAGGAATTAATGTTTAAACCAATTCAGATCCATATGAGTGGAGTCTAAGCTACTTTAAGCTGTTTCCCCAAATAATATGGTAGTGAGACTGAGCCATAGAGCATGAGATGTAATGATAACCCCTTTGGAGAACACTTTCATTTCTGGAATCTGTTCTCCACCTTTATGGTCTGACAAACTAGGACTCTGTCGGAGCATACTGCAAAATTGTATCTGTACACTTGATAACATGACTGAGAGTTCTGGTGGTTTTAAGTGGCCACAGTCCACCTTGTAAGCTGTTAATATATTTAATACATGTACCTAGCATAATAAATAGCACATTATAAATAAATCAAAATAAACATACTCTCTATCAATCAAATCTATTTATTACGTTACCTCTCCAAAGAAGATAATGGAGTTGGACCTGATGATCCTTATGGGTCCCTTCCAATTCGAGATATTCTATGATTCTCAAGTAATTTTTACTAGAATAAGGAGGATGTTTACACTAAAATCTAAAGTAATTTTTTTTAATTATTTTTGCACCTTCCCCATACACTGGAAGATTTGTCAAAGTGTACTTAAGATTAGGAGATAGACTCACTGGCATCACACCCAGTCCCATGGTCCAGATAGTGTCACGAGAGCCACTGAGGCAGATGGGACAGTCTAGCTTTCAGAATTGCCCCGCTTTGAACACTGAAAGAGAGGTCAGCATGAGGAAAGTGATCACGTCTCCATCTGCCTGGCATTACAGATATCCTTAGTGGTTCTTTTAATGCTGTTTTTCCATTTGCCTGCTTCTCCCCTCAGATCATTTCAACACCTAGAGGGGCCAGGCCAGAGATCAGAAGAAATGAGGGGGAGGTAGCCAGCCAGACACCTTCATATCCAGTCCTTCTCAAAGAGTAAGGCAGCAGTTGTGTCTTTTGTCAAGCTCAAGAGGGAGTAGACAAAGATAATGGAAGACTGAGCTGATCTTAGTCATTAGAACAGCAGAACAGACATGCCTGATGGGAAGCAGTGGTCAGAGAGAAGTGGAGATGTCAGAGAGGGAAACAAAGTCACTGAGGTCAGTGGAAGTCAGGAATGAAGCAGCGTGGACAAGACATGAGGCAGAATCATGAGAAAAGTATGGCATGTATTGCTGTAGCTGTTGGGTGGCTGTCAAAATCAGGGCAAACCAAACAGCGTTGTGGGACTAGCTCTATGCTTCTCTTTAGGAATTCATCGCATACTGCTACTGCTGGTGGTGACTACTTTCATTTAATGTAAAATTACCCACAGGCCATTTTTTAATGTCAACTCATGTGCAACGCAGTCATTTTTGGGTAAGAAATATACTGAGATCTGAGAAAACCTAAGAGATGCTAACACGTTCAGAGAAGGCTCCTTGAAGACTCACTTTGCCAAGCTCCAAATGGCTAGTGGTGCAATATTGCTCACATGGCAACCTGGGGACCCAACTTCACCAAACAAATAATTCAACATAATGTATATTCTTTAAAAGATTGCCCTATGTTCTCCCACTCTGCACACCTGCTTGTTGCAGGTTATCATCAGGGATGTCACCACAACACTTACCGTCTGTCATTCCCTCCCTACGATGAGGCAAGGGGGGTTGGTCCAACCGTCCTCCCTTGTGTTTTTTAGTGGGCCTCGGCCTCTGACTCTGATTGACAGCTGCACTGGTGTTGCTGTCAGTAGAAAAAGGACTGCTCGGCCGAGGTCTCTGAGCGGAAGGATATGCTTTGCCTAAAAAAAAGGGAAACCAGATAAAAAAATGTTATTGCCTTGAAATGGGCTGTTCTATTAATGTCTGTTCCAAAACATTAAATCTGGTCTAATTCTCAGAGGCAAGCGTCCCCTCGAGGTACCCACTGATGACAACTGCTTTAAGACACACCACAAGTGAAGTGAGAAACTTGGCATTCTTTTGTCTTTAACTTTTATAATTAAAATCATTCCATCTGTTGTGATAAAACTACTGTATGCCATGTGACTCCTACCTGCTCTGTGTGCTGAACAGATGTGTCATAACAACTCCTCAGCCTTGAGCAGGGAAGGAAAACAGTTCTGCAATCATATCAAATTTATCTCCTCCTGCCTTCCACCTTCATGTTTGCCGAGCCAGATTCTCATTTTAGGGGCTCCCATATGCACTGTATATCTGGAGTAACTCCAGTAAGATAAACATAACGGATTTTGCAAGCTATGTAGCAGTGCAGGTTTGTATACTTAAGGGCTCTCTTTTCTCAAGAAATAAAAATGGGGCTATATTTAAATGCTAAAATTTTCCTGTTAATGTTCAGTATTTTTATATGTTAAAAAAATAATGTATTCCGACTGAACTTCTTACTCAGATTTGAGTGTGTATATACATATATACACATTCATATATATATATACACTAATCAAGCTACATGATTGCTATTAAAAAATAATATCTTTGATGCTGTTCTATGGAATAGATTATTAAAAGCATCATGGCAGGAACCATAGAACCACAGTTCATTTATTACATTCACTCCTTATTTTGATAATTTTATTGTTAACTTAACTAGGCTTATTGTTTAATAACAACTGATGAAAACTAAGGATCACTCTCTTTTACTTTTTTTCATTTGTATGTCATTCTTACCAAGTATCTTGGGGATGTTAACATTTTAATTCGTTTAGAACTAGTACTTAAAATTCTTACTTGTTTTAATCCTATCTGCAGTGGAAAATGTATAAGTCAGACAGAACTTTTTCTCTTTCAGTGCTACTGTAGGCTAAAATGTTGGAAGAGTTGATGAAAAGTGGCAAAATGGCTGTTTCTTATTTTTCTGGTCAACTGAATACAAGCTAGTAAGGAGCTTTTTATGTTCTGGTTAACTTAGACCAGGGTCTGCCCTGCTGTGAGTTGTTTTCTAGTAAAACCTTTCGACAGACACACTTACTTCTAACATGACATCACGTAAGACCTGATCTAGATAAGCCTAATCAGGAGTGGTCTGCTACCTGCTACGCTATTTAAAATATTCTCAGTGCAAAGAAAGCAAAGTGAAAAAATTAACCATAATCTCTCTAACACGGTGTTTCACATGAATGCATACATGTTATTCTAACATCTCAGTATTGTACTTCAGAGATTTCCTGACTGTCTCAGGCTTGATCTTCTGCCTTCTGACTGATGTGCACCCTGAGGAGGACACTGCTCTTAGGCAGGCTTGTCTCCCATGTCACTGCCAGGTATTGGAAGCTACCACATTTGAACGCCTCATGTGGACATTCCCTAACTCTCCTCTACCAAAATAAGCCCAATTGAACTTAAACGGTATGAAAAGTATGCCTTGGCTAACCTGGCTCATTTTAACTGAAATGAGTTACAGCACGCCCACCCAAGCAGCTAATTCTGGAACTGGGAGAAAGCAGCAATAAGCATTTGGGGCAAGGCTGAAAACATTAACCTCTATAGCTGGCACAGCTGCAGCTAGACAAAGACAAGTGATCAAGCCCTTGTTTCATAGATAAGGATAAAAAAGCAGATGAACACAGACAAAATATTAAAATTTCATTTAAAAATTAAAAAAAGATCACTAATGCAAAGAAATTGAGATATGGGCTTGAAATTCCATCCTAGCTCACAGCACATTGCACAGATGTTTTGCAAAAATAAACTTGCAACATGCAAGTGCAACTAGTGAGTGCAGGACGAAGATTCTGCACACTTATTCTCTCGACTAAAGACATGTGATTATTCATTCAGAATGTTGGTTTGAAAAAGAAACAGACACCAAACATTCTCTCTTTTATCCCTCCATGAAAATGAGGGAAAACTAATAGCACTGACCTAAATTTGACATGGGGCAAACACAAATGATGTGCAGGCTCCTAAAACACATTTTTCAATGCACCTAATAACTGATTACAACATCTTGTATTTGTATGCAGCCCTTCCAGTAAGAACTGCTGAGCAGTGTCAGACTCTGTAGTAGATTTAGCGTAAGTGGAGACAAGGCTGAATCCACTAATTCTTGATTTAATTTCCCAAGGGTGTTAAAAACGAAACTATCTGAACTTCATGGCAAATCACACGATGGCTTCTGGAAACTGGAATCAAAGTGTCTAGCAGGATTTACCAGTGCCTCTTATGCTTGGCAATCAAACACACCCACGTGAGGCTATCAAGATGGACTTCTCCTTTCATACCAGTGAGAATATTTCACAGCTGTTCTGAATGGGTGAAAATAACTGTCCAGACTGCAAAGGAGTAAAGAGTCAGGACTTTCAGGCTCCCTCCAGAGCAATGAACAGAAATAATATGGCTGCTTCTCCACTGCAAGACACCATTTTGCACAAAGTGGGGTTTGCTGTGGTGTAGCAGGTCGGTAACAGGCATGTCTGACTGATCCACGCTGCCCTGGGAGGTACCATGTTGTAATGAAACGGCAGTAAGTGTGGGGGAGTTATTCCCATTTGCTGAGGTTTTTGTGGGGAAAAAAAAAAAAAAAAAAAAAAAAAAAAAAAAAGGGGGGGGGGGGGGGGGGAGGGCTGTTTGTTTACATGTGGGTTTTGTTTCCATTTTGCCTGCTGGATCATTAAGAGAGTGAGAAGGTAATCATCATAAAGTCTCTACCACAACCATTGGATTCGTTGTTGTACCCTAAAGTCTAATAGTCTGTCTGAGGCATTACATGCAAGTACTCAGTTTAAGTGCATTTGTGACCTAATTAAGCTAGGAAAATATAACTGACAAAAGGGATCTCATCCTTTCCTTGGACTTTCCATCTACATAGCTACAATAAGAAATTATATTTATTTAAAAGTGTCTATGTGTTTGTGTGTCCATTTCCTTTTGTTATATGTGTGTTTGTGATGGAAACTACTTCTCAATGGCCTCATACAAGTGACATTAACTTTGAGTGAATCTTTGCATTAGCTTTTACTGAGGCAAAGAACACCAAAAAAAAAAAAAAAAAAAAACTTGGGAAGGATCTGCTCCTTTCATTCCAGACTGTTTATGACACTTTTCAAGCAAAACAGATATTTTAAATTATAGTTTATATGAGTGAAGGTCTACATCAGGTTTTGTATTGCATTGTTTTTGTAAAACAACGAAACAGATTTATTCAGTCAATTTTCCACTAGAGCAGGAAGCAAGTAAAGGTTTTAACTACTTTTAACAGTGAAACAGCTATCTTTTAATAATGATTAAGTCTGACCAAAGTCAATGGCAAAAGTCCCAGTGATTTCAGAAAAGCTGTATCTGTTCACCATGTAGTTTGCTGGTGATAGGGGACTTTGCCATCAATTCTTTTCTTCATTCCTAGCATTCCTAAAAGGCAGTGTTTGCCATGAAGTCATTGCACGCAGAAAGCCTGCGGTTTTCAGCCCTAACATGTGGAGACATTTCTCATAAATGCACACATTTTACTGAAGGATAGACTTCATACCAGACTAATAGTAAAATATGGTAAATGATAGGAACGTTATAGGACCTATGGGCAGGAATCGGCTGAGAAAAGCGTAACAAAAACATGACCCAAGTTCGTACTTTGCTATTAGATTTGTGGATTTAAACAATTAGTGACTTCTGCTATTTTGATAAGACTAAACAAATGCAAATGCATTCTTTCTTGCAGAATATTTAAAAAACATTTTTGCTTATCATTTTGCTAGAAAGACAACATATGGAGCTTTAAAAACATGAACTAAGTTATGCTTACTTTTCATTAATTCATTTTAGAAGATTGGTTGTTTTCAAAAGCAATAGTCACTTTACCTGTATTACATTTAACTTGGCAGATTCAGTTGGCATAATTAAAATTCAAATTTATCAAAATATATTAATTTATTGAATTAAGTTTTTTTTTAAAATCTTATCAATAAGGCTTTTAAACAGTTTGTATTATTAACAATAAAAGCACATCGATGCACCCCATGCTTAGAAAAACTTCACAGAAAAATACGCTTTTGCAAGAAGAGATACAACAGACGAGCAGGGATGGAGATAATAGCTTAAACATGATGTTCATCACTAGAAATGTGAATGATTGTGAGGAGATTTTACAAAAAATGAAATCATCAAAGACTGCATGGCAGAATTAGTGATCTCTTCACCGAAACATTAAACAGAGCATGTGTCAGTAAATCTATAGCAGAGTCAGCACAGAGGGAAACTGCAGCAGACTGAAGGTGCGGATTAAAAGCTTGTGCTGTTCACTATTTCAAATCACTAAAAATGAAACATAATGCAAGGAAGGTTTCATTTAAAATATGCTGATACGAATATCTCCATCCACCTTATTCCATGCATGTTAGACAAGTGTGAGACGCAGGTTCACTGAAAGTAAGAGAAGAATAGGCAGAGACACCCTTCATGCAGAAAGCATCAACTTTGAGGCTACAAACCTGTTCTTGTCAGGCTGGTTCCATCCAGCCTAAAACCAGCTTTATCTGCTGCTGCAACCAGTGCTTGTGCAAAACTGCCGCTGGTAAAGATCGAGTCATCTGAGGAGCTACCTACACTAGATCTATGACTAGAAAAGTTACGGTCCTCATCAGACGCAGAACCCCATCCATTTACCATTGAACCTAAAAACAAATGTAGTGGTCTAGTGAGTTGTGCACATTTGATATTTTTCGATCATCTAAAGCTTAAAGACCCACTTAATATGTCCTTTCTCAACAGGAACCCCAAAATTCATTTGACAGAGTTTGGTACAAAAGAGCAATATTCATCTAAAGCTGAAAGACCCACACAATATGTCCTTTTACAACAGGAAACCCAAAGTTTATCTGACAGAGCTTGGTATAAAAGAGCACTATGAAAGCTAAGTGGGATCTCATCTGTAGCTTGCTCCATGTTGCTTTCATCCTGTAAACAAAATGATACATATTCTCTGCAAATGTGAAGGCTCCATAACAAATTCTTTTGAAAGTTAATAGATTTTCCCTGGGACTGAAATGAACGTGATTTTTCTTTTTTTACTTGACTTATTATAAATCAGTCTCTAGTTTGATATTTGCAAAACGAAGTCTTAATTTAGGACAGCACAAGTAAGTCTCGGCAGATATGGCTGAAGTCGGACATGGGCTTCAAGAGCTATCCTGAACAAGACTGGCATTATGTTATTTTCTCAATCAAAACCTTAAAATAGTTGAGCAATTTTAATGGCCTCAAGAAAGCTGACTGAAAGTAGTTCATTCTAGTGGCTTAAAGTTACTTCTTTCAAAGGTTAGAAATAATTAACATTCAAAAGCAGAACAAATATATACTCAGATTTAATACAGAGTCAATCACTAAGCCAATGCTGGCCTCATGGTACCTTCTAGCTATGGAGTACCACCGCTGCAGGAGAGGAAAGTGATAAAAACATCATGTAAATGCAGTCAGAAAACCAGATACCGGAAAAAGCACATGAAAGAAATATAGAAATTTTGACATAACTAAAATGTAAAGAGCAAAATAGTGAAAGAAGAGTTCATCTTATTTGCTCTTCATTTATATTTTTTTTTCCAATGCATGAAGCATCTATCAGCTACCCAATGTGGCAGTACAATACATTTCCAAAAGCTGTCGCTCAGTTCAGATTTTTTTCAAAGTACTGAAATTCTGTTTCTGTTGTGGCTTCAGATGGAGTTGATGGTGTTCTGTACTTCTAAAAATCATGGGTAAATGTCACTGGGTAGTGTGCAGTGGAGCAGGAGGCAAAGGAAACTTAGCTAGCACCAAGTATCTAGCTTTGCTCCAGGAACAGGGCAGCCATGGTAATTAGTTGCCAAGCTCAGCTGAGGAGCAGAGCTACCAGCCTGCTTTTGGGACCCGAGCTGTCCATGGCATTGCATGGTGCTGTGCAGACATAGCGTATGGTTCTGAGATAGCACAGGCACCTATCTTGAAATTCCTGAAATCTGCTCTTTAAAAACAGTGGCATGCATATGTTGGGGGAAAAAAAAGCCCAATGAACCCATGAGAATCTGCAGAGAACTGGCTTTCAAAGATTTGAAGATGCATGTGGAGAGATACATCATGATCCTAACTTAACTATTCAGTTAGCACAGCTGAAGTTATGTAAATGTACATAAGATATGTAGCAGTGTAAGCCATGTTCTTCAAAGCCTTTTTTTAATCCGTGGCCCAGAAAGTATTGTGTTCAAAATTGTTAACTGGTAAATCAATAATGACCTGCTTATTAGTACGAAATTGATGGGCTAATTAAGTAACAGTGGCATCAAATATTAAAAATATCCCACAGAAATAAGTCATGAGTACAAAATATAAATTCTGGAATTTAGTCAGTAGCATGCTACACCACAAAGCCCAAGAACAATGGATTATTTTGTGACGCCGCAATGACCAAACCTTTTAATGTCAGCAAAGTGGCAGGCTATAATAACAAAAGTCCATGCACTCCTAAGATACAAGAAAAGAAACCAAAGAGGTCTACGGAGGTCTGACAGGCAGAAAGTGTGTTAAGTGCAACAGAGAGTGACAGAGTTTGATTCTGCTTGCCAAGAGCACACATAAAATTGTTATTTTCCAAACAGACTCAACCTGATGCAGACAGATGTAAGGAAGCCTGGGTAACAGCAAGGGAAGGCTAAAACCGAATTTCCTCTGAGAAGACAGTTTCTGAACTAACAATCAAAGTGCAATAGGACATCATAGAGAATGGAGAGTAAAAAGGCTTAGCAACAGTTATTGATGATATATGAAAAGAGATACTACAGATAAAACACTTCATGAAGATGTAAGAAAATGAAATTCTATAGCTGAGGATATTTTCAAACAATGGCCTATCAACATATTCAGCAAAATATGTAAGCACAAGCTGAAACATAAAAATATAACTAGACCTACAGATATCAAAGGACAATACTCGGGTGCTAAAAATTTAATGTGTATCTTGTTAGTTTCAGGGCCCAAGGGTTTTGTATGACACATTCCACTCTACGCAGAGATATATAAAAACATATACTGTACAGAACAGGTATGATTTTCAGTATCATAGGCATAAGATTATGGCTGTTTTAAAGGAACTTAGGTTTGAATTTCCATGTGCTCGCATTGCTCTGTCCATTTGCTAACTGGTCACTCAGCTGTCACAGAACATAGAATACACAGGAAAATTTGGATGGGACACTTTCAGGGTATGACTAGGAACAGTTGCTATTTTTCATCTACTCTTTGAAGGGCTGGACTGAGGTTCATCCAGTCCAAAATCGTAATCCACATTATAAGCATGAAACATACTAAAACTCTGCAAAAGCCCATAATGTTCTCTCCAACATGTGCACATACACCTATCATTCTACACACTCATAGACTTGCCAGATTTTCACAAAAATAGCTAAATTTCAGTTATCAGTAGAGTGCTGTTATCAGACTGCCATTTTTTCAGGCTAACAGTATAGGAAAGCCCTGTTCCTGAACTCCTCTGCATTCCCATGGACAGCAAGCTTTAGCAAGGCTGGGAATAGTGCACCCTGCCTATGGACCGCTTCCCCTTCCCCTCTCCTCTAGCAGCTGTGTGCTCCTGTCAGGCTGGAAGCATAGCTCAATTCTCGTAGGGATGTGAGCTTTACTGGGATGTCAACACAGCTGACCCCACCTGGAGTACTGCGTCCAGCTCTGGGGTCCCCAGTACAAGACTGACACGGACCTGTTTGAGTGAGTCCAGAGGAGGGCCACAAAGATGATCAGAGGGGTGGAGCACCTCTCCTATAAGAACAGGCTGAGAGAGTTGAGATTGTTCAGCTTGGAGAAAAGAAGGCTCCGGGGAGACCTAACTGTGACCTTTCAATGTGTAAAGAGGGCTTATAAGAAAGATGGAGAAAGACGTTTTACGAAGTCCTCTAGCGACAGAACAAGGAGCAACAGTTTTAAGCTGAAAGAGGGTAGGTTTAGACTGGATATAAGGAAGAAATTTTTTTACAGTGAGGGTGGTGAGGCACTGGAACAGGTTGCCCAGAGAGGTTGTGGATGCCCCATCCCTGGCAGTGTTCAAGGCCAGGCTGGATGGGGCTTTGGGCAACCTGGTCTAGTGGAGGGTGTCCCTGCCCATGGCAGGGGGTTGGGACTAGATGATCTTTGAGGTCCTTCCAACCCAAACCATTCTATGATTCTATGATTCTATGATACTTCTTGTTGCTGGAAGCAGAGGCAAAACTCTCTATAACTGCTGAAGTCAGCAAGCTACCATGAGATGTATACAGCACCCACAGCTGTATGTGACCAGGTAGCTATAGGTGAAATCTCTACATTATTTCTACTGGTTCCTAAGCTATTTGGTTTCCTTGCATAAATAATGTTTTCCCCACCAAAACTTGCAGCACTAAAACTCCGGCTTGCTTTGCCCACCAGAGGTGTGGACATTGCCCAGATGGCATGGGACTGCTGGAGCCCAGCCCGGGCATCTCAGGCCACCACACAGCTGCATTAACGTGGCACACATGGTGACTGCTTGTTTAAGGGCGTCCACTGGCCTCTTGTTTTCCAAATCAAATGCACATTTGTTTCTCTGTGAATAAAGGCAGACTAAGAGATGCTGACGTCCCTTTCAGATCAACCGTGCATTTTGAAATGGAATGAAACAGGCTTTTAGTGTCTCCTTTACATGCAGCTCACTATGTGTTTTCCAAGAGCACATTTGAGTTTTTACGCTTTCTGGCAACTGTAAATTTTACTCTTGCTGACAGCAGCAGTAAATGCTTTATGCAGAACAAAATCAACTCTGTGAAAAGTTGAACTCTGTTTTCTTGCTCCATAAAATATCTCTTTGTGCTAATGCAAACAGAAAACTGCTTTGCTCTCAGGGAAAGGTGAGGGGAACAGAGGTGCTAGCTTCTTGTAGACTGCATGCTACTGCTTTTAGTGGCATTTTGCAGGCAATAAAAATGCTGTTTTTCTTTGTAAAGTGTACTCTTGCTTGACTTTAAAAAAAAACAACTAATGCACTTGTGAAGTAAAAGCTGCTCACAACAAAACTAACACTTTAGAAAATTCCATTAGATACTTTTCTGTATGTACCAAACTCTATGTGCATGCTTAAAGTTAACAAATGATGTCACTCAGACTTGTATGTGTATGCTTACGGGCTTTCCTTCGCAAGACCATGAGGCACGTGCTAATATTAAGTCCCTGTTCCTCTGCGGGTTTTTTGAGGGAACAGGGCTAGACTGCTTAGGTTTGTGAAGTATGGATGAAGTCCTTGGGGTCTGATGCTACTTCTGCTGAAATTGGCTACAGAATTCCTTTAGCCTTTCTACAGGAGAAAGACAACCTCTTTTGGATACATCTGACTACTATCATGATTACCAAGAAAGAATGTCCACTGATTTTGGTGGAAGTCATGGAATAAAAGGGGCGATAGTCATTGTACCATTAAAATAAGAGAGACTAATAGAAGGGGCTGAATGCAGAATATAAATATGATCACACTGCAAAAAATAGAGCCAGTCTTATACTTTACATTAACCTTCACTGTAAATGCACAAATATGTAAATGTATAGCCCTGAAATAAACTCTTATGTTTTAAAAATTTTTATTTTGGGGCAGGAAACATTAAACAAAAGGAGGTAAATGTCATAAATACATATTTGGCACTTCACAGGTCCAGCCATAATTAATGTCCTTCATAAACATTTAATGAAAAATGAATTCCTGCCACTTAGCCAAATTTATTTGTGTTTGCATTTTCAATCTTTCTAGATTTTTTGGTTTCCATATTGCTGAAAGGCACAAAAATTTCTCAAATTTATTCAAGCTGTTAGAAAAGAAATGCACACAGAACATTAAGTAGTTGCTCAAATGTTGCTGAGCAGTAAAATACTATGATAAAGTGGCATCTTGCTGTGTCTCTATTACTTCTTCAGCACTAAAATTAATTTATGATCAGTCATCAATTCATTTACATGTCGTTTTATGCTAAATCCATCCTTGCTGATGAATGCATATCCCTAGATCCATTAAGCTAGAGTAAAGTCTGTGCTTTATAATATGACCCTGCTAATTGTTGCATTACCATTTTTATGAGATACAAAAAGTAGCAGTTTCCTATTTTCTGAGCACATATTTAATCCATGAAACACATTTTTCCTACTAAATGCAATCTGTCTAACTGCTTATAAAATAAAATCTTTTGCAATTGGTATCCCTAAGCAAATCAATATAAATATTGAACTCTACCATGGTAAAATATGGTTCATGAAAATGATTTTGTGCAATTTTCAAGAATTATTCCATTTGTGCTCAGACACAATGAATGAACAGCTTTTACCACACAGACAGTGATCAGTGATACTTTTAATCAAGATCAAAACATGCCAAATGAGGGATTTTCTTCCTTTCTGACCTACACAGCCTATGGAGATGTTTATAATTTGAGATCTATATAATACCATTGAATGAAAAAATAATTTTGCTGTCCATTTGCAATGGTAGTGTTTACAAGAATAACTCTCTGCTTATATCAGTTGGTATCAGTTAGGTAGAGAAGGGCTTGTTCTAATTTCCCTGCTAGTTAATGGGTGTATCTCTCCTCTTGGTCAAAATGCACCAGCACTGAAGACATAACAGCTCTCTCACTACCAGCTTCACTGGTGGTGCTGGAGGAGGAGAAGATAAGGAGAGGGCAAAGAAAACCCCCAAGCCATAATACTTTGGTCTAGCAAAACCTAGCGGTGTTCTTAGAGATTTCAGTGAGAAGCAAATTTATTTCTTACACAGTCATCGTATGCAATTAATTAAGTCTATTAAAGTAGAATAATATAACAGACTCTTCATGACCATTCATGCCATAACTCTGCATAGAAATTCATCATAAAGGAAAACATTAAAAATAAGCAAAAGAAAAAACATATTTCAATGTATCTCTAAAAGCAAGAATAACCTTAATTGTGAATTAAAAGTCAAGTGAGCAGAAGTTTTATGGCTGCTTTTCAGTTATTTCTCCCGCCCCCCTAAATCAGAATCAGTAACTCAGTATCTTAACAAACTATGCTGGGAACGAAGCAAAATTTTGGCTTTCATTTCATATTCCATCCCACAAATGTTAAAATCTAAACCTCCCTCCTTGAGTTTTCTTTGCAATATCTGGAGAATGTTAAGATAGAGTTACCGTGCATTCCTCCTTTCTTTTTACTTTATTACACATGTCAACATTATGTCTCTGCCACCTGCAAAGAGAAAAGCTTAATAGCGCAGATTAAATCCTTGTCTGAATCTTCAGTTAGCTGTAACTAAAACTCAAGGGCATGCAAGACAACCCGACTTTGAAAGAGTTTAAAGGAGCAACGCTGTGGTTTCAGAGGAATTTAGCAGTTTGAGCTCAGCTCACGCAGTGCCAGTGTTTCTCCTCAGAGAATCCCACACTTGGCGTTGGATGAAAACCTCGGTCTCATCTCAGCTGTAAAGAACAAAGTACCATTTCACTCCAAGAGTGGGTATTTTCAAGCATCGCTGAGGCATGCTGACAGTACAGGGTGAGGAAACTCGCCCTGCTCACCGTACAGCAACTCTGTTCGGAGGAAGTCTGGACTGAGGGATGTCAATTTAGATTTCTTACAAACTCTGAACTCACAGGGCATGCTTCAAAATGAACAGAAATATTGCTTCATCTGAGTTGGCTGTTCTCATTTACCTCCATTTTTTAATATCATGTTTAAAGAAGTGAAAATGTGGTCGATATAAATTCCTAGGAAAATGCTGGTTTAAGCCACCAAAAAGCCTGTGAAAAAAAGTAGCTTATATATTCTTGGTGCAAGAACAATTTAGTTGTTCTACAGTATTCCAAATGCAATAATCAAATTAAAGAATGAGAAACAGCTTAGAAACAATGAATGCAATTTGTTATATACCCTCCTTAACACCAGTAAATGCAGCCTGGAAGAGTTAACAGAAACAGATATACAAAAATTAAAATTCTCTTTTGAAACAATTCGCCCACGTATAACAAGCAATTTCCTTCCACCCCTAGAAACAAACAAATGCAAAACAAGCCCTGAGAAAACTGAGGTTTTACCCTTATAGTAACTGAACAACACAGAAGTGGTTTTGTTATTCGGAGAGTTTGCCATTTTACCGATCATTTAGACTAACGCTGTATTTTTGTAAGGCTACAGTTCCGTAATTGTTTTCAGTCAATCTGTGCGTTGGCTATACTCTGTAGGGGCGGTCTGTCATTTTGCTTCCCTTCCAGCTGCACACTCCCTTCCTGCAGCGCTGGCAAACATCTTGCCATGCGGTGAACCAGACCAAGGAACAGATCCAGGTAGTAGTTAAACAAGAAAACGCGAAGAAAAACCTTAATTTTCAGCTGGATGAGGTCACATCAAGATAGTGGTGGAAAAGAGTGGGAGTGCATTTAGATTACCTCAAGTACACTCCCAGTCTAGGTTACCAGCTTCTGCCCAATTTCTTCCCCAAAAATGCACCAGGAAGTTTTTAACATTCCAATAGTTAAATATTTAACACTCCAATAATTAAACAAGATTTATAACTATTAGAACAAGCTTGAATGCTATTCATAAAAGGATAAATTGTAACAAGCACAGAAGACTATGAATCTGAGCAGAAATGCAGCTATTCCTTACTTCCTGCTAGGTGGGGTGGTCCAAAATATTACGTGAAAATGCAAACGTGAAAAACATTCATTTTCTGATTCAGAGATATTTCAACAATGACATATTAATACATACCAACCGGAAAATATATAGCCACCTGATTTACTTTTTTATTTATTTCTGTAATACCAGTGCAAACCCCTTACTGCATTCCTAATGGAAAGGCTTCCGAGCCATTAGTGAGATATGCAAAAATATGCAGAATTATAGCCTGAAGGAGATTAGGCTGGAAATTCAAGCAAAGTGACTTAACATACTCATGCACTAATAAGTTAACCTTCTCAATTCAGGGATTTAAACTTTAACTCTATGGCCTTCAGTTGGATCTGGATTTCAAATTGCAGCAGCAGAGATACAATTCTTAAATCTTAATTAGACTGGCAAGCAGTCTGGCCCTAGGGTAAAGGAAAACCTGGAAAGTGGGATTAAGCTCCACACTATTTAATTCAACAAGTGAAAAAGAAGAAAATTACAGGTATTGATGCTCCATCACTGTCATATTCCTGCAGTGTTTTCAGAATAGCAATGTTTAAGTAAGTGCGCAAAATCTTTGTAATTTCAAAGGTCTGGAACAACAAGATGAAATTCAGCAGCACTGTGGTAGTCAGTTGTACCAAGCAAATCTCCCTTAAAGTACAACTAACCATCACTGTTACTCTGCAGAGATCAAAGACTGAAGAAGCACCCGCTAGCTTTTATGAACTATGGATGCTTTGTACATTTAGGTCTCAAATAAAGCTGTACGTCATGCGTATAGTATAGTATAGTATAGTATAGTATAGTATAGTATAGTATAGTATAGTATAGTGAGGCCCAAGGTTAACCTAAAAGGAAATATACTGGTGTCTACAAAAAGTTCATTATGTCCATATAAAAATCTGTATTTTCAAAAAATATCCGTCACTGCCTGCGTTTCATCAACAACAATTTTATTCATTCAGATTCTGTACATTAGTTTAGCATGCCTTTCCAGGTCCCCTTTGATGATCCCTGTTGTAACTTCCCAAGGCAAGCAAAGGGGCAGGAAGCAGTGAAGAAAGGACTGTGAGTATAATTAAATGTCTTCACTGAAAATGAACAATTACTAAATTCAGCAATACAAAGTAGGTTCGAAATACACATTTTCCTACATAAATGTTGTATTTACTCTACAAATAAATGTTCTGCTGATCTAACTACACTTATTCTGAAGTCTTTTAACTTCCCTGTGTTCATCTGTGAAAGCATTTACCCAGCAAAATATCTAAAAGTGCTTTAAGATAACATTTTTATGCTGCTCCTGATTTATGAACTATATATTCCTAAGCCAAGGTCCTCCCCGCTCCTTTTTATGTAACTGGCTTGCTTCTCCAGTAGACTGAACTTTTCATGAAAGCTAGGATATAATTGAGTTTTCTTTCAAGTCTTTAAAGCTTTTTAAAATTCATGAATTTTCTTATCATTTTGCAGCAAAGCAAAGTATTTTCAAATCCTTTTTTAACTTTAGTGTTTAATATTAACACATTTTAAATGTTACAGAAATAGAGTGGAATAAATTTTCACTCAGAAAGTGTTTGACCGATGATGTATTTTACTGTTAGGAACAAGTTGTTGTCACTGTTAACTGTGTTTGGTTACCTGTCACAGAGCTGTCTAGATTGTCCATACTGGAGCCTGGAGTATGCTCTAGACCTCTTAGTGGCCTACTGATTTCTACAGTGTCTTCTTCAATATCATCCTCATCATCATCATCATCTGGAACATCTGTTTCCAAATCTGAAATAAGGTTTCCAGATACATATCCTAGGGGCGGAACTGGAGCCTGAGGAGGTTGTGTATTGCTTTGGATATGCCTGCACAAACAACAGGAAAACACCATCAGAATGGATGAGACTTTGTACCCCACAGTCAATAGAAGATAAGTCTTTCGGTAAGTCTTTCGATAAGTCTTGAAGAAGATTTACAAAATGTGCTTGTTAGGTCAAACTCAGGAAAAGTCAGTTCAGTCATTCATCATAGCTTCTAATATCAGAGTAACTGCGCACTTTCCAGTCTTAAATATACTTCCCCTCCTGTAAGATGGGGAAGGTCAAGGTTGTCCTTTTACAGATGAGGAACAATGTATGCAGAGGCTACATACATCAGGTAGGAAGTGCATGGAAAAGCACAAATCTGAATCCCAACCTACCATATAAGTGTCTCACCCAATATTCCACCTTGCAAATCACACATTGAGCTAAAATTAAATTTCACTCTTTCTGCTTAAACAGACTCGGTGCCCTTAAGCAGAACTTACCCTAAAGAGGAGGAAATGACCAGTAGGACAGAAGAAATTTTCAAGTCCAATGAACCTATTATCAGTGAGGCCTTTTTATTTTGCTTTATTCCAAGTGGTTTAATTGATTTAATTGCGGCAGTATTAAGGCATGCATGTGTGAAATTATTGCATGCAGCTATCACAATTAAACTAAGAAAAACAAGGATAGTTAAATGGCCAAAGGCAAGCACAGGACTTGGACTTTCATTTGCGTGGTCTCTGAGAGGCCAGAAAGGAAAAGAACAACCACCGGCTCTCAATGCAGCACTACAGGTACAGAGCAAGCTGTGCCAAGGGACGCAGGCATGACCGGCCTTGGCATAAGAGCATGTACCATGCTTGAAATTGCTAACTTAGGCATGTGGGAATCCTTGGGTGGCTGTTCATGAGGTGCCGTGACCTGATTCAAATCGGCAGCGCTCTGGACAGGATCCAGGATTCTGCTGGTCTCTTGCTTGGACATCAGCATAACAGAAAAAATTACAACTGTCACCTGTTCGGTTTCCTAGCTTTAATATATTTTCAGTGAAAACTTCATGCTGTATTATTGCCCACACTTGATAAGTGCGGTAATTCTCTTTATTCAAACAGCTTTTTCTTTTTCGTAATGTAAATCTGTCGGATCTGAGAATGTCACTGTAAATGTTATATACCACTGGAATCTCTCTCCACCTTGGTGTAGGTTTTAAATTATTGCTTATTCTGAAGCTTATTTGCAGAGCAAATTCTTCCCTTCTGATGTACAACCCCCCTTCTGATTAGCAGTTCTTGACTACTTTTCTGTCTGGACTCTAGGTTCTTAGCTATGCAGTGTTCAAAACACTGCACTAAAGGGCACTACCATCTAACTAACCCTCAATAAACAGTGTGATTAGCTCCCAATCAAGCATAATACTTAAGTATATGCTTAATGTTAAGCATGTGATAGAACAATTGAAGTCAATTTCTCATGTACTTGTAGTTAAGCATATACTTAAGTGATTTGCTGGATCAAGGCCATAATGATCATGTACTTTTCCAGTAATCTCTAAGGCACTCTTTCTTAAATTTCTAGTTGTCTTGTCTCTATATTTCTCTTCTGTTACTCCTACAGTAACATATCTGACGGTCTCATCTTGTTCTGTGTCGTGTGTGTCCCTCCCCCGCCCCATACACTGTACAGGTTAACTTTGCAAAAAGACGACTAAGAACTCTTCCTTCCCACTTAAGACAATGGAAGACTTTCCACTGACTTTGAACAGCATTTGCTGGACAGCATGATATGTACCCAGCCAAACATTATCAAAATATTAAACAATACCATGTCATAACTACTGCAGAAATCATTAGTATTTGCAACCCTTGATATTTACCCCAATACCCGCTATAAGGTCCTAGTATGAAAATACAGTTTCTCTCTTCTATGTTTTCCAGCGTTTCATGCTCAATTACTGTGACCTTACACAAGAGCAATGTGAAAATCTGTATATTCCTAAGCACATTATGAAAGTTCCCAATCAATTGTCATTTCTCCAAAAAGGGAGTAAGACCTTTCCTGTCAGCTGCAAGAGGCTTTGCCACAGAGTCCTACTATGTTATCTGCTCCCAGACTGGCACCGGCGGTTTGTAGGGCGTAGAAAGGGTAACAGCTGCAAAATGCAGCAGCGATTGACTGTACAGACAGGGTATGCATCTGTGTGCTGGCTCAGAAGTCAGCTACCTTCAATAGGCCAGGTCTAGCTGCTGCCTGGGATTTGGGCCTGTCCCACAGGCAGGCCGGGGTCCGTGCTTGGCAGCGTGGCACTGCAGAGGGACCAAAGTACCCTGTTGATTGAGTGCAGATTGCAGACAAGCCTCGAGGCTTCCGCGGTGTCCAGGGAAAACAGCTGGCTTTGATTTGGCACTGTCTGCCTACCTGCCTGATCTATTTATGGTAGCTCAAGCTGAATAACTTTGCGGCTTTATTTACCAGCGAAGAAAGGCTGCTCCTCCGCTGGCAGCACGCCATTCAGTAACTAGCTCTGCTCCTCTCCTCCGAGATTCGGGGGCTTTGTCTGGATAGAAAAGTTGTAAAAGGACAACTGCCGCTTTGGGAACATCCAGAAAGCAACTGACCTTCACTGTATTCCCAGCCTGGTGCAGTTGACAAGTTCTTTTTCTGTCCCTGAAGAGATCGCTTCTGTTTGTTTTGCAGGGGAAATGTTACTGTGGTATTTGCTTGCTCTTCCTTTAAATAGGCATAAAGCACTCTCAAATGCTAGATCCATTTTGTAAATTCTAACAACTTCCTTCCTGCTATTTCTGGGCTTTTCCCTCTGAATCAGAAATTTTTATGGTATTTCAAGCTACAGTCAGAGGTGCAAATGCTTCATTCTCATATGACACAGGGGAAAAGCTGCTACATTGCTATTTCAGGTGACTAGCATTATTTTTAATCAGGAATTTAGAACCTCAATATTTTTTAAAATGCTAAAAAATTTGTATCTTTTGCTAGCCTGAAAAGAGAGTACTCTGAACCATATAAGAGTCGTCAGTAGGTGAGTGTTAATTACTTAGTTGAATATACGTAAAACTCCAGAGGAATATTCTTTTTACATGTTTTTAGCCAAGATTTAACATATGACCAAGCATTATGGTTTAAAAAGCACCTACTAATGTTTAAGTCCTTCACACTGTAGATACAGTTTTGCTATTTCTTCTTTCATTTTACTGCTTTGGAAACATTACTGAAATGTTGTTGAACACAATCGATATTTATGTCATCAAGGAATAAATTATGCTTTCATTTCCCAGACCACAGGTGCCCCCTTCAAATATTTACCATGTCTGCTTTGCTATATCAAACTGGTAAGCCCTAGTTAATTCATCGAGGTGGGCTTGAAGCATTGGCTGCATCTCCTCTCGTGGAGAAGGTGTGAGGGTTGCAGTTGACTGTTGCCCAAAGGAGATCGCAGGTGATGAAGCTACTCCTCGGACAGGAGGTGTGGGAACACGATCGTCGTCTTCTTCAAGCTCATCCTCCATGCCCTGATGTAGGTAGGTCTGAACTGGCAAAGGTGGACACCAGCCATCACTGTCATATCTAAAATAAAAACCAAGTAAAATTAGTATATATCAAATGTCAGTAGAGGGTATACAGTATTTCTGTTACAGTTTGAACCCTTGCACGCAGTGGGAGCTTTAACATTTATTGAAAATAGGGTCATAATTGCTTAAATTCTCCTTACTGAATCTGTTTAATTTTTCCCACAACAGCTAAGCAGCTTGAACAAGCTGTACAACAAAAAAATTACTGATCCATTATCACGTTTGTTAATGGTGATTAGATAATGTTACACCACAATCAACAACAAAAATGAACTAACTTGCTTCCTGGATCATTAACCTAGGAGAACGTGCTGAAGATTGACCTAGACATGAAAATAGCAGCATTCTTAAAAGGTAGAGCAAGCTTTATATAGTTGCACTTAGGCACTTCCTTACTCCGATCCTGCCCTTTATTTGTTTATAAATTTACTATTTTTTTTTATTTTGTAGCTTAAGAAGCTACACTTTCCACATAAATTCTGGTCTTTCCACACTGCATATAGGTATCTACTGTGATCTGCAATACACTCATGTTGCAGCAGCACTGACCCTAAGTGTATGCCATGTCACAGCGCCAGCTGATAAGATACATTAGCACACATGTTGACAGCTCTGCCAGCACCCCGCCTCCTAACCAATATTTACTGGGACTTGCCTAGACAGTGCTAAATTTCTGGATGCTTTAATTGCACCTGCCCAAACTAAATTAAAAGATTAACAACTATCAATATTCTTCAACAGCAAATTCTTCTATCTGCACGTATGAGACGTTCTGATAGGTTTTTTGTGGTTTGATTTTTAGTCTTATACCAAAGGTGTAAGAGATGATGCTACATCTGATCAGGGCTACAAGCAGAAGCTTTATATTCTATTACCACTTCTTCTGTAAGCTTTGCCAACAATTCAATCCTTTTCTGTCTCTGTCCTCATCACAGCACATCATCCAATTCAGTGTTGTATTACAGATTCATCCCAGGATCCTGTCCTTAGAGACACTAGCATCACCAAGACACGTAGGCCCCAGTGACTGTGGTCATTCCTTGTGCATTGTCTCCCCAGAGTAATTCCCTAATCTGAACACAACTTCAGTTGTGCACAGCTCTGCTGACGATCATGCCACTCAAATCTCAATGCTGTCTACTCCTCCTGTCTTCAAAACATCCAGTCAGTCTGCAATCTCTTGAGCATCTGCACACATTTCTTAACTCCCAGTATATTCCAAAATAACCTCAGGTTAGATGGCTCTTTTCAAAAGGCAATCAGACAACCAAAAGCTCTCACAGCTCCTTCGCTGTCAAACCATCTCACACTCTAAAGGCCATCCCCCAAGCATCATCTCAGTCACTTTGTCTTCTTTCCACCTTCAGGGACTGCTGACAAGATACACCCCTTGTGTTAGCAATGCAGGCTGGCAATGCATTGTGTTATACAATTAATTTCTCAAACCAGTTTAAAATACTCCTTTAAGGCTCCTGATTTGGAAGGAAGGAATTAACAATTCCCAAGAGAAAAATGAATCACTGCCAATTTTCTCAAGTGTGAAGCTGGGTTACAAAAAGGCTGGGAACACTGACACAGAGAAGTTTCAAAACCTGAGTTATGAACAGAGCATTTACTTGAAGCAAAATCCAAAGATAGCTAAAATTAACTAAACTACTTTTTCTTTATTCAAAAGTCGATATTTAAAAGTACAGATTCAGGATAGCTAAAACCACCTAACTTAATAATCCGAAAGTCTGTGGAAGACATATCTTGTTATTAGGGCTGGTATCACTTTAAATCTGTATCTAGATATAACCATGTCTAGATACATAAATGTACGTTCATGTACAGAGGTGCAATAAATGCTGCATCTTAACACTTGGCATTTAGGAGCTTTTGAATGATCGATCATTACCGTTTTCGTAACACAGAGATTTGAGAAAATTTATATGATACATATTCAATTCCTTAGGAGACAATTAAGATATGACTAGCTCTAATTTGTCTTTCCTTGCAGCATGCACTCATGACATTGCCACCCAAGGGTGAAGGGACCATCCTAACTCATGCTGCTAAAAATGTACAGTGCAAAAGCTCTGTCACTTGCTTTTACTCTCTCAGCCTCATGCTTTGGTATAATGGCTTCTTCTTTAAAAGGGACAGGGCAGAAAGATACTCCTTAGTGACTTTTCAGTAATGCATAAATGAGCTTTGGATGTGCTCGCCTTTTGACCCTACTTGCTTCAAATCCCCAAATGTTCAGCTTGATAGTAAAAAGCTTTCTTAGTAAAAAGATTCTGCACAAGTGCCGTCTCTTTACCTAGATTTTGTTTGAAATGGAAAGGAGCCTAAGCCTGAAGTTCAGAACATTGAGATTCAAGATTTCAGGTACAAGAACCTTTGTCTTCATAATGTAAGATGTTCAAAAAGCCACCAGTTCTACCCTGCACTTAAAAAAAAAAATATATATCCTCTGCAAGAAAAAGCTAATAAACCAAATGGACTACATAGTAACTACTACACCTTATACAAATGATACAGTCATCGAAACTTCTGGAACTAGTGTAGTGAATATTGATCACATCCATGTTCTTTTTGTTTTTCTGAGTAAATACAACTTGGTGAAAACTTTGTTGCATGCAACTTTTAAACTTTTTTCAAGTACTTCTTATTAAAATCTAAGCACCTTAACTTCACTAGGGATCTCTGATTGTAATTTCACGATAATTAAATCCCTAAATAAGTTCTGGTTAACAAACATGACTCTCTCTGTTTCTAATAATTTTTATTATATTCTCAGAACTTTTATTCTATACAAATCTTTTTCTATTAAAAAGCTTAGTTCATTACATTGGATAGATTTTTTTTCCTTCAAAATACAAAACAGAGGTGATAGATAAGGGGCACATTCTATAACAATTCTGTTTCATTACACACATTGTTGCAACAAAAAAGCTTCCCTCTCTCGGTCTTGCCAGGCAGGATTTTTTGATGTAAAGGGTATTACCTTCTTTACTTTTTTAAAAAACAGAAAATGACTGTCAAATATATTGATATCCAGCAGCTAATACTCCATTTTAAGGTGGAATCAATAGTAATAAATAAAAATAACCAATGATAATAATATGAAGACTGCCTTTACTGGGGTTGGCTCAGATCATGCATATTACTGGTGAAAAAATATAAGTAGATGATGATGAATATGTAATAAGCATTTCCTTACTGTCAAGTTTATTAGATAAAACCAAGCAAAAGCATCTTCTCTGAAAAGGGTGGGAAAGGGAATATGCTTGATTGAGAGCTACTACAGGAAAAAAGAAACTTCAAAGACTCTGGTATATACCAGAGCAAATTAAGGAAGACAGCCAAGAGCAAGCACAGAGTTTGTAGAAAACCACAAAAAAGGGGAAAGTTTCACAGGAAAGAGCTTGCTAGGGAAACAACAGTATAAACAGACTTTCTGCACAGGTTAATTAGGAATTTAAGACATCCCAAAAGCTACCACACTATATAAAATGGCTGTTTGGGTTAACATGTTTGTTGCAGTTTGTTGTAAAATGGACGTGAAAGCAAACCTCAGTTCTTCTGAGGAGAAGATGGTAGAGAGAACAAAGAGTGTATTTTTTTTCCATCCCTATCTACGACTACGTTAGGTGACTTTTTTTACTTGCTGCTATTGTGGATTTTCTTTTACAATATATAAGCCAATAGACCACTAGTTCTAAAGTCTAGTAAGCAAAATAAGGTGTCAAAATTGTTTAGTTTATTTGGGTTACTCATGCCAATGAAGCTCACACTTGAATTCAAGAGTTGTAGGAAGAAATGCACAGAAAAATAAGTCTCTGTTTAGATGCCAGCTTCCTTATTTTATTGCTCTAAATGTTCACCTTTCATATCACGTTGTGAGATCTTTAATAAAATCTTCAGTTTTTCTGACTGGAAGTGCATTTTTCAATTGTAATTCACAATATAATTACATCTGCATGTAATTAATTCTAAAATTAAAACACATTGAACTTGTCATACATAGTATACATCAAAGCAAATCAAGAAAAACAAAACAGTTTAAAAAATGTTTTGTTTTTTTATTTACCCAGTATGTCAATATTAAAGGCAACATAAGGAATGCAGTCTGTGATTCATTCCATTTTAGCATGTTGAAAACCACGGAAACAAGATCAACCCCTGAATACAGAATGACCATTAGTATTGGATACATCCCCTAGAAGTATGGCCATTGCAGATTTATTGGGTTCAGCAAAGTTGTTGGTTGTAAATTACTGTAGCTCACGACTGATACTGTAAGTTTAATCTTCAAATTTATTTTTTTTTTTGTGTTTGGTAAAATACACATTAGAAGGTCCTGCTACAACCACCATTAATATAACATTACAAAAAACCCAGAGAAGAGTAATTCAGAAGATAATCAGAGGAAAAATTAAGTCTGAATTTTTCGGAACTTGGCAGGCTGGTGAATACCTTGCCCTTAAATAACCAGTGTTGTCTTGGTGACCAACATCATTCCTTCCAGCTCAGTAACAGATACTTTACGCAACTGAGGAGTCAAGCCCTGTGTCACAAGGTATTTCTCTAGAAGGTATTTCTATCTATCTTTTATGCTATTTCATTGTCCTGAAAGAAAATCCACGTTGTTTTCCTTCTATAGCGTAATTATTTTAGTGAAATGGCTGCACATATGTTTTAAGGATAGAAACTGATAAAGACAAATATTATAATGTGAAACCATCTTAAATTTATTTTAGCTTTTTGTAACAGAATGCAGAACATAATGATTATATGTACTTTTTGCCTTGACTGAACAAAAATTCCAATCAGTAAGGTTATTCATTTTCCCTTGCATTTACTTTGAAATTCTAACTCTAACATAGCCTGAATGGACCTTCTTTTTAAAAGGAACTGCACTGACTTACTCAGTTAGTTATTATTCACTTTAAGAGTTGAAGGACTTGGTATAAATTCAAACTTTAATTCTTCTAATTTTCATTATAAAAGTAGTGATGATCAATTCATGCTTAAAAGAGAGATAACACTTGAAATATATTTTATACAGTAAAGCTATTACAATTTTTAATATATATATTTCATCCTTAGGAAATATTGATTAATCCATGTATTTTAACAGGTAGAAATTTGCCCCTAACAGAACAACAATTCTCAAAGGCTCCAGCAGAGCTGACCACAGTAAACTATTTTTCTATATATTCTAATTTTCCTCTAGAGTTTGATAACCTGGTATTTCATATAATTTCACTTTTTAAAAAGCATTCCATAATTGTTATTTGTGCAGGAAATGTCTCTTTCATCTCATTTAGTGCTTTTTGTGTGTTTTTGTATCCTTGAGATCAAGTTTAAGCTATCCAAAAATGAGTGTAAGGTTCCAGAAATTCAAGAGTTGTTTAAATAATAAAAAAAATGCCTATAAATAGCATGCCTTCCTCAACTGTGAAATTTCTTCTAAAAGCTGATGAGAAGATTATTATCCACTGGTTGATCTTCTAAAATTAATCCAATTTAGTGTGAGGTTTTTTGTTCTGTTGGCTCTAATATTTTTAAACATCAAAGCAGTGAAAAAATACAAGGAGCCAGATTATGTCATCCTTACTCACTTTGAGTCCCATCATTTGCAAGCTGTCCCAACAGAATTCAATTAAGCTACCTATGAAGCGAGATACTTCTCAGCATGAGTAAAAAGAGAAGCTCTACATGATGATGAAGCAAGGTCACTTTTATTTCCATCTTCAGTCACTATCAAGAGAAGCTATTCAAACATTCCTTCTCTATAGCCTTGAATAAGTCTATAGGATCAGGCACTTTTTTTTTTTTTTT
>VXBL01006366.1:127414-202028 GCA_013400195.1 Aramus guarauna
TTTTTTTTTTTTTTTTTTTTTTTAAAAAAAGCCTCATCTCTGCAAACCACAGATTTTTTTTCAAAAGAAAAAGAAAAAGAAAAAAATTACCCTGCTTCTTGCTGATCCACCCCATAGTGTTCCAGCTCTGTGCCTGGAAGTGGCTGCACAGGAGGGGGTGGGAGAGGAACACTGGCCCAGTTTGAACCATTATTTTTCTGGGGCTTGGCAGTATTTTTGTTTTTCTTCTTTTTCCCTCCTTTGCCACCTGCAAATCCAAAAAGAAAAATAAAATGTTAGAGATATAATGTGGGGAAAAAAGCTAGTTATTTACATTTCTTTGAAAGAATTCTGATTCCAGATGGCGTGCCCCAAAAAAGAAGATGTATTTATATCTCAGCAGAATCAGCATCAACGTGCTAATGCTGTTACAAGGTTATAAATAATAATAGAATGGAATGGAAAAATATTCTGAATAATTGCTGAAAATCACTTCTTTTTAAAACTCCATACATTTGCACCACAGCAGTGCACAACCAAGGAAAGACATATTTTGCTATACCAGAAATTTATTTACTGATTTATTCATGTCTACTTTATGACTTCTTGAATTCACTGTTAGATAAAAATATAATAGACCATAGCAAATTATTTCAAATGTCAGAATCCAATGTGCTCATAATACTGTTTTGCATAATCTTTTCCTGTGGAAAACACAGAGGTTAAGGACACAATCCAAAAAAAATTGTCATTAGACTTAATATCTTTCAGCCAGAATGACAAGTGTAAGTTGTCAAAACAGAAAGAAACAGGGGTTTGCTGATAGGAATTTACTAAGTTACATTTTTTAAAATATCAGGAAGTCATGTGCAATGTTTTAGGACTGTCTGTTTCACAGGATTCAAATATCTTGTGCCACTATGGAGAAGAGGTTCTATTTCTGATGTGCAGCCCTAATGGGGGAGGCTAGAAGAAACGAGGTGAGCAATGTATTTTGCTTAAGCTCTCTTTTCTTATCGTCCTTGTACCCATTGCTCCAGTTGAGACACTTCCATTTGTGGGAAAGTGATCTTACAGAACTAGCTCTCTTCCCACTTGCTTAGCTTCTTTTATTTTGGCCTGACTCCTTTTTCTTGTCAGGAATTCATTAAGAGGAGGAATGGCACACGATTGCAAATCGTTTGACTGCTTGGAGACCCATCTATTTATTGCCATTTTCTTGTGGCTTTTGTTGCTGGGTGGAAGAATGGTTTGTCATATGCTTTTTCAGTGGGCTGCCCAGGTGGCAGTCACTCATCCCTTCCCTGCTGCAGAAAGCACAGTCTAATCCACCTTACCCACTGATGTCTCTTGCTGATTTATAAGGATCAGCCAAAAATGAAAACCCATGTAAAAAGTTCTCATCAGAATCAAAAAAATCACAACTGACTTGCAAGGCAGGGTGGCACGGTGTGCACTGGCAGGCACCATGGCTCTAGCTTCAGGCACAGAGACATCCAGAAGGATGTGCAATTCTAGCAATAGAGACAAGCACATGTCACGGGGTCTTTCATCTGAGAGACAGTGGCTTTCTCCTGTTATCTCCAAATGTCAGCTGGACCAAAATAGGAACAAATAGAGAGGGAAGAAACAAGGTCATTCTGTGATTCAGAAGTAGCCAACTCTTCTCTTTTCACCTCCTGTTACAGCTGCTAGAGACAGGCAACAAGTCCGGCAAGGTTTCTAATCAGTCCGGCTGGCAGCATGTTGCAAACCAGACTTTGCTTTACATTACTCAATTCCAGACCAGAGCTCTTCCTTCTTTGTCTTGGAGTATTTATAGTTAAGTCCAGCCAAGAACCTGTCATTCACTATGTGTGAATTGAGCTGATATTCCATCTCTTGGGATGCAAGACAGGTTCTTCCCTCCTTTCGTAGCCTGACAGAGAGAGATGCTTTCTTGAAAAGGGAAAGAACATTTTGATCAACAGAAAAGAAACCCCAGTGATGGTGGCAACAGCAGAACAAATACATGAACCTTATAGAGGGAAAATGAAGCTTTCAAAGCACAGGTATGGCAGAAAGCAGAGTTAGAGTCACAGAACATTACAAAGGAAGGACCTTAATTTTAATTTGTGGGACATGGGAGAATTTTTGAAAAGTCAGCAGGAGTAGGAGTGAACAAAAGTTAAGGCAGGAGGGGCTGCTTTGGGAGGAAAGCACATGCATACGACTGTATGTGTGTGCATGTGTGTGTGTCGTGCAGGGGGATTTAAACTAGGAATACCCAGAGAAGAGAAATGCAGAGAAGAACTTCAGCTTAGAGATTAGTTGAGGTGGAGAGGAAGATTTTTGGAAGTGTAACATCTTGGTGATCTTAGGAGACTGGTAAAATGGAGGTTGGATGTGAGGGGTGCTAGTATGGAGCCACTTGGATTTGGGGGTGTTTGGAGAGAAAGGTCAAAGATAACAGAGCTATTAGAAAGAGTGAAGCAGAGAGCTGAGGAACTGTTGAGATGAAGAAATAAAAGAAAGAAACTCCAGGGTCATTACTGGTAAGGAAAGCAGCCTACACTGTACAGTTGGGCAGGAGATTTCTCTCCTGTCCCCATGGGCACAGTTACTCCACTGTCAGACTAGTGGAACAGACACCTAATGCATAATGCCAGATGTGTGTTTGAAAACTCTTGCACTGAAGCCTTCTTTCCCCATAGCAATGCTGCTTGATGTTTCAATGTCCCCTCGCACTGGAATTCAATTATATTGTTTAAATCTCTAGATGAATCAGGTCCCAGAAAAAGAATTTGCCAGTCAGGCTGATGATCATAGCACTGACATGAGCTGGGAGCTGTGCAAAGTACAGCCACAAAATTTCCCTGCTTCACAAAGCAGCTGAGTTTTGAGCTATTTTCCATTCCACAGTGGGATAGGATTTCTCATGATGTCTATCTGACAGAGGCAGAAACTTGGAATAACAAGTAGTACTTAAAGTACTAACCAAGGAAGTGAGAGAACAAGTTCCTGCTCACCCTGATGGGGACCACATAATCAAAGCTGGTCTCCGACTCAAGTGATGCTCTAATTATCAGACTGTTTGAAGGTGTCCCCCAGTTTCTCATGTATTACAGACATAATTAGCTGTTATTAAAGATATAACTACTGGGCAAAGGAAAGAAAAATACTGATTCTGCAGTCCAATAGTCTGACACTCATCTGAGCACTGGGACATCCAGGTGTGAGCTGCTTTGATCACAACAGGAGTGCCCTGGCCATAGAAAGACTGGCTACCCTGAAGTTTCCATGTGTCATCAGAAAATTTACTTCAAACTGAGAAACTCTATACAAAATATGTTTCACTTGAAATATTTGTTCAAAGTCCAGCTTTTGATCAACTGGCATTTTCCAATGAAACTTGGTATTTTCTGAGAAAATTCTTAGGCAGCTGTAGCTGTCAACACATTTAAAGTGTGATACTGCCCTCTGATAACTGGCACATATGTACCTCAGCATATCAATTTATGCATTTTCATGCAGCCAGAGGAGCAAGTCGATTTCCTAAGCTACTGGCCAATACATCTCACATACAAGGAACAAGAACCTTTCTTGAAGTATCATATGAACTTAGCTCCCAGATACCTCTCTGTCAATACCATAAGCCGATTTTTCCATCTCACTCAAATCAGCTAATACTCCCCATGAAAACACAAGACTTGCAAATACATTTGGCTATTTGAGTTATGGGCCAATGATTATAGGCTTCTAATCTCAACATTCAATATGAATAGTCATTTAAATTAACATAAAGAAGCCATTTCTAGGGTTCATCTGTTACTGTTGCAATTGCTCCAACTTACAATGGAAATTCAAAAGGCTACAGATATAGTATACATTTGAAATTTAAGTCCCTTCAGCTCTCTCATATTTTGGTTAAGTGAAATAGCAGACTTTCATTTTTATTGCTGGCTTTTCAGTTTTTGTCTTGGAAAAAAAAATGACATAGTTATACATAACATAAGCAACAAGTAAGCAAAATTAAAGAAATCAAGAAAAAGGTGTGTTTAAATATAATACACAACCACATGTATTACAATCATTTTCATCCAATGAAAATGTGTCACGTTTCCAATATAACATGCAGCACACACATAAAATTTTGTATTCTGTTTGTATGCAGACTTGGCACAATTTTTGAAACTCCGGTCATCTTTGCAGGGCCCTACATTTATTTCTGAGCTGCTTCACTGAAAAAACAGCATTTAGAAACAGCTCGTGGGAGTGGGGAATCTGTTAACAACTCAACAAAAATATTAATCTCCTCATGAAATTCAGTGTGGGGTGACCCATAAAGTGAGGACTGATGCCTAAATATATCTGCTCCATGAACTGTGCTGTCAGGGAAAGGATGTGACAAGGCAAGGTTTGCAATTGCGACGACAAGCGCTGGTTGGGAGGATTCTCCAATTGTAGAGTCATAGAATCATAGAACAGGTTGGGTTGGAAGGGACCTTACAGACCACCTAGTTCCAACCCCCCTGCCGTGGGCAGGGACACCCTCCACTAGACCTGGTTGCCCAAACGGGCATTATCTCCAGCTAGGTTTTACAAAAGGCATTTTTTTTCAGTAGAGGCCAACATGACGCTGTTCGCTGACGTTCCAGTGGGCAGGCACCCTCATACCTATCCGCAAAGTGCCCCTGGGAGGTTCTCCGCCTCCCTGGCGAGCTGCTCACCAACACCCCTCCGTCCCTCACCCACCCACGGCGGTGGAACCAACCTGAGAGGCTGCCACTCCTTTCGGAGCTGTTGTGGGAGCTGGTGGTGCTGAAATCCTGTGACTGGTTGTGTGGCAATCTATTAGCCAATCCCTCAGCCACGCGGTAGTCAGGGATGTAAAGCAAGGCTAAGGGTTAAAGGGCAAAGGTCACAGTGGCATCGTGTGATTAGTTGAGAGCACAAGCACATGCAATACATGCAGTTAGCAAGTCAACAGCGGATGGGGTGGGGCAGCGAGTTTTAATTTTTTTTTTTTAAATGTATGCCTATCCTAGCCTAATGGAACGCAGATGGCTTGGTGATTAGCACAGGACAAAGAGGACTAAAAGCACAGAACAATATATTTTGTGATTTTGTGAGGTTCAGCATGCATGCAAGGTGTGTGAGCATTAGTTACGGTAAATATCAACAGTGTCTCACATACTAAAAAGATTTTTCTCATTCATGCATAAGTGATACAGTATAAAGCCAAGGGCTCTGGAAAATAGGAGCTGTAATTACCATTGTTGCCTTTGCCTTGGTCTGGGAGAGAGTAACCGAATCCCATCAGGTCATTTTTTTGCTGAATTGAGCTTTTCCACTGAGGATCAGGTAAGTCGACAGCCAACTCATGGATGCTGTTGGAATGCAGTATCTGGGTGGTGGCATATGGCGTGGCTTGCGTTATTTGGCTGGAACTGTTGTAACTAGTTTTTGTGGTGAAGTCAATGCTGCTGTAAATGGCTCCATCAGAAAGCATAGTAGCGGTTTTATCTCCTTGCCCTGGCACTGGTGGCAGCACATCTGTGGTGAACATAGGGGAATGAAACAAATTATTGATGCACACGAAGCCTGAAAATATCAAGGTTTAAGATGAAAAATAAATGTGTCATTTTGCACGTTTGCATTTTAGCTGAGACAGGTCCACGAGCCAACGAAGGGAAGATGATGTACAACCATCGCCAAACTATCAGCATCTGTGACAGGCCTACCACTTGTCCTTCACGTCTCACTGCCTAAAACCATCTTTTTTTTTTTTCCATACCTTCAACTGTGTAAGTGAAGTTTGGAATATTTCTCTACTGAAGAACGTTTTCAATTGTTCACTCTATGTCAGAACCAATGAAACTGTCTGGGCTTCAGGGAAATGATGAAAGGAGTGAATCTACAAATCACAGATGAAACTTTCCCAGCAAATATGTAGCAAAACTCTTAAATGGATGCCAAAGCTCTCAAAGTAATTTTTTAAGGGCATCACCTTGACTTCCTTGAAGTTTTATGCATCAGCTTATCTAATTTTCTTTTTGACATTAGCTAGTACATTTCTCCTTTTCAACAAAAGAAAAAACCTGACAAAACCAAGTTGTTCCTGATATGTGAAAGAAAATCTGTTATTCTGAAGGGATTTAAGTGATCAGTCTCTTAAAATGGCAAAGCAGTGTTGATAATGGAGAACAACTTGTTCAAATACTCCGTACTTTTACCTGAAAAACAGTACAGTTAAATATCTGTTGACTTTTCTACATCTTTTGAATCCTATCACATGCTGCAATTTGTACCTTTAATCAGTTAGATTGGCAATCTCTCTCCTTACTAAACATTGTAGTGACCTTTGCTGGTGGAATTTAGGATTTAGAAGCTGAGAGTACTGAAGTGTGAAGAATCTAATGATGACTGGCATGATGTCCCAAGGAGAACCACAGCTCAGCAGATAACTCTCTTCCTGCTCTTTCAGAAATCAATATATCAAATGGTACTATTTTTACAATTTATGTAGACTCTGAAAAGTTGAATCCATTTTGGAATTTATTTGTTAGAAAAATGCATCATTTATATGCCATTTGCTTTATATAGCTGGATGGCAGACATGGATTCCAACTGCTAGACTGTACTTGAGATAATGTGTAACCCTATAGTGAGGATGTTCAGATCCCATTCTAGGTATCACAGACATTTTTATATAGCCTAAGCCCCAAAGAGAAATTATTCTTGCACTTAGACAAGGGTTTAGGCTCAGTTCCAGACTCACACATGGGTTTAGTGCAACTTCAGGGAATACAGTTGTTCTCTCACTATCTCAAGCCTTTTCCAGCAATGAGATATGATACCATGGCCTCCTCCCACTTTTTTTTTTTTTTTTTTTTTTTTTTGTTTTGGGTTTTTGGGGGGTTTTGGTTTTGTTTTTTCCTGGGATGATTGTTTAGACCACGTAACTATTTTCTACTGCATTCATGTGTGCAACAGTGAACATTTTAATAACATCTGCAGTCTCAGGGCAACAACATAATATTAACAATAAATATGGCAATAACAAGTGCTCAGTAGAGAGACTGCAGAAGTAGAGATTGAATTTGGGTCTATCAGTATGATCTGGTTTGCAGACAACAACAACGGGGAAATGGGCACAATCAAGTATTTAAAAAGCCTTAATTGTATTAACTTATATCTGCAGATAAATTATGAGTGAAAAAAAAATTAGAATTAACGCAAACTACAGATCATATTTCAAAATCAGGTTATTACTTTCTATCTGCCCATATCCAATGTGCTTTCTAGGGTCAATACACAATCATGAAAGCATCTATGTGCAAATACAGCATGAGATGTGAGAGACAAGCAGAATCCTATCTTTCCTGTATTTCATCAACAATATGAAGATTTTTGCTTTCCACAATTGATTTCATCAATGTATAATGGGTTGAAGTTTAGTAAATAAATTCTGTTGTTGATGTATAAAATGAAGTAAGTCCAGCTCAACCTGTCTGTGTTGGATTTGTAGGCTCACAGAAATAAAAACTAGCAAAATGCTCATCTCTCAAGTACTCAGACATCTCAGACATCTATCTTTTAGAGCACGTTTCTGGCAAGTGAAGAGGTAACGTCTCTACACAGTCATTTTAAAATGGAGGACTATACATTTGCACAAACTTGAAAGTTGCATAGCTTCCCACCAGCCAAGAATTTTCAGTCATTCTTACTAATAAGCTGAGGTTCTCCAGACATTCTGGTAATTTTCAGTACAACCACAGATTACTTTTTCAACCTCAATGAGATATATACACTAAGCACTCAAAAAGCTATTAAAGTACCATTTTACAAAGTGCCATAATCACCTAGTAAAAATCAAGTGTGATTTTCCCACCACGCTGTCATAGCATAAAAACCACATTGTACGTTTCAGACCAAAGATGAACACACATTTCCCACTGGACGCTTTCCCAAAACCTCTCCAAATCCAACTTGTTTTGTAACTCTTGAGATAAATGACATAGTGCTGAAGTACTTCCTGAAGTAAGCTCTTTCTTGCTGCCTCAGGAGATGCAGTACCATTTTGTAGCCTTACATGACCTAACCTGTGCTCCCCACCCGCAGCCTTGCTCTCAAATACCTATCGAGGATATAATGTGGATTTCACTCTTGAAGGCAATGTTAGAACTGCCTGCCTCAGCTTCTGAGTTTCCAGAGTGACTGGTTGTCACCTTACTGTTTTCAAAATTCTTACAGACCTTTTATATTATCACAGATCTTTCAACCAGTAAAAGGGGCCCAAGTTCTATCTATACAGTTAATTCATGTTAAAAGACATCTGACTTCTAATCTATCTTTAATGCAGAAGCATCCATACTCAACTGCTGAAAGAGATAAGGATAAGTTTTCCCAAAACGGCCAGAATAAAAGTGTGAGTTCAACTGTAAAGATCATGGGTGGAATTAAACTACTGAAATTCCAAATATAACTGTTGCATCTCTTGTACAATTTTGGACCCATGCCTCATCCACATCGAAGCCAAAAGCTTTAAAACATGCTTCCAATTTCAGTCATATAGAGCCAAATGCTAAAAGAAAATGGTAATTTTTCTGTATTATATGAGCTTAGAGAAAGATGGAAAAATACCGAAGGGTTTTATTTTCAAGATATTCACAACAAAGAGGCTGGCAGATACTCAGTTGCCTTCTAAATATTATCAAAAGTTTGCTTACTTTATAATATTTTTGTAAGACAAGAGCTTTACAACTTTTTTATACGGAAAATAAAACTAAAGTATTTTGTTGTAATTTAAAGTCACAGTAGTCGTATCATAGGCCAGAAGTTTTGCATGGGAATGTATAACCAATGTGAGGGATGGTTTTCAGAAATAGATTCTGGCACAGTTCAAAACTGAATTCTTTTCACATTTATCAGTTTGATGGGTTTACAGATTTTTTGCATTTTAATGTATTTTTTTATATATAAAATTGTCTTAATTTTTGTTTAGTTACTATTGTCTTAAAAATATTTACATACTCATTTATGTTAGGAAGTCTTGCTCTGAACACCACTATGCAGAACTAGCTGTGTTATCACAGAAACCAAGGAAGTAGCAAAGAGATGTGGCTATTACTATGACTTTTAAAAATCCCAGCCATACATCTTGAAATTCCTGTTTGAGTAAAATGTTTGAAAGAAAGATTCATCACAATCATTATAAATCATTGCCTCATCTCCCCAAAGGGTTTCCCTCAATTCAAAATGGAAATAAAACCCTAAAAAATCTAAATAGTTCCCTTTTATGTGTTCCTTCCTCCATTAAGAAGGAAAATTTCTCAAGAGCTTTGAGGCCTTCTTCATGGATTACGTTGAGACTGAGAGCAGTTCCTCAGCAGGAAGGGGATGGGTAAGGTGACAGCAACAATGTTCTTCTGTCCTTCTGCTAAATAAACATCTTTCCTGGTGAGGCCGCACCTCAAATACTGTGTTCAGTTTTGGGCCCCTCACTACAAGAAAGATGTTGCGCTGCTGGAACCTGTCCAGAGGAGAGCAACAAAGCTGGTGAGGGGTCTGGAGCACAAGTCTTACGAGCAGTGTCTGAGGGAACTGGGGTTGTTTAGTCTGGAGAAGAGGAGGCTGAGGGGAGACCTTATCGCCCTCTACAACTACCTGAAAGGAGGTTGTAGTGAGGTGGGGGTCGGCCTCTTCTCCCTGGTAACAAGCGATAGGACCAGGGGGAATGGCCTAAAGTTGCGCCAGGGCAGGTTTAGGTTGGACATTAGGAAAAACTTCTTCACAGAAAGGGTTGTCAGGCTCTGGAATGGGCTGCCCAGGGAGGTGGTTGAGTCCCTGTCCCAGGAGGTATTTAAAAGAAGGATAGATGAGGTGCTTAAGGACATGGTTTAGTGGTGGGATGGCAAGGTTAAGGTTAGCGGTTGGAGTTGATGATCTTAAAGGTCTTTTCCAACCTAGATGATTCTATGATTCTTGCATCCCTCGAGTTCTTCTCTGCTCTTATGGACATCCTCTATCCCTGGCTACATTGCCCTGCATAGCAGATTGCTCATCTCCACACGAAAGAGAATGAGTTTGAGCAACAAACACATTTCTCTTGAGACGATAAGCAAACCCTTTCTCACCACTGTGGGGTAAATGACAAACTAGACCTACATTTTAAAGAAATAGAAAGAGACAAAGCAAAATGAACATTTTAAAGTCAATTTTAAATCAAATCTTGAGTCAAACATAGGAAGAACCATAATGACAAAAATAATACACAGTGGTTATCATGGATGTTAACTAACAGAAGCCTATTGTATACTATATAGTGACTAAATAAAATGAAACCTACCTCCACGACCAAAATTGCCAAGATCATTTGGTCCGCTAGTGCTGTTGTTTACCGGCAGACTTGTGGCAGGCCAAGAGTCTGCAAGCCAAGGATAACTGGGGTCACTGGCATTCAACAGACCTGGTCGACTGAAGCAGAATAAGAAAAAAAGATATACAAACAAATATATATATGCATATTTACAAAAATTAAAATATCTATGAGACAACTAGTGATTGAAGAGACCTTATCACCGTTCTCCTAACACTGTAGGTAACAAACAGTTTAGGAGACTTTAATTTATTTCAAATTAAAATTTTGTAGCCTTTGATGATTTAAAGACCTTGAGCAGTTAATTAAGGATATATACAAATCAACTTTGTCAGTAGAAGTGGGACTAGGCATCCGTCGTGATTCTGCCAGAATCCAAATGAACTCCGCTGCCTGTGTGAAACAGGGGTTAGGCGGCACCATCACGGGATCCTACACCCGGGCTGCATGATAAATTACCACCTCAAGGGAGCCATCACTCAAACTGATTGCTCCGTATCAGCCATTTCCAGGACTTTGGGCTACTATTTCTTCCTTCCCTTGCATCCGAAATGCATGCCTGTCATCTGCAGGCTGGTAACGCTTTCTTTGAGCACTCTTGGATGGTTTAGAGGCAAACAGGTTTGAGTAGGATTAATCCAAAGTCCACAGCTATCTTTATCTGCCACTACTGCATGGCTTTTATACCCCTGTAATTCCCAGCTTTGATAGCAGTATTAAACGGTGAATATGTTGAAAGAGAAGGTATGCTTGGGCCATCAGACACCATGTCTCTTGCACCCCAGGACAAACAGCCAGAAATTTAGCAAGGCAGGTAGATTGTATTTGTATTTGTATTTGTATTTGTATTTGTATTTGTATTTGTATTTGTATTTGTATTTAACAGGGAAAACAAATCATTTCCTGCAGACACCTCCTTCCCCAAATGAAAACAAAAAACCATCCACAGTTCTGCAGCTCTTCTAGGTTATTACTGCACTCATGAAGTTGGATCAACATCTCCGATCATTGTACGTTATAGCCCCCCACCTGGCACAATCCCTAAGAGAAACATCGGTTTCTATGGGAACGGCAATAAGAAGACCCCGCCGCTTTCTTGCCACATCTACTCGCTCTCATTAGGCCTAATCTCTTTTTGCTAAAATATTGATTAAACAGGAGATTGGAAGTTATTACCAGGGCCTAATTACAATCTCCATATTGGCAAAGGGAAAATAGATGAGGATATATGGGCCCGTTATCAGCTTTTATCAATTTGAATTGAGTAGCCAAAGTTGTGGAATCCAGTCCTATCAATCTACAGCCTATTCATCATCCATGAATCATTTATTTCGTGATCGATTAAGTGTAATTGTTCACTCACAGCAATTTAGGGGGAGCCAATAAGGACTCTTAAACAACAGCAACTTCATTTGCTAATGTCTAATTAATGCAATAAACATCCCGGTAACAAATGAACACATTCCTTGTGATATTTACTACTCATTTCTTCCAGGGCATCTGGGAGATATGAAACATCTGGGCTTGATTCCTCCAAAGTGCACAACAGATAGGTCATTAAACCTTGTGGTAAGCTACTTAACTTCTCCTAGCTTTGTCAGTCTTCCCAATGATCGGTTATTACCCAAGTGCATCACACACAGCGTTTTTCAGATTCCGAATTTTAAAAATAAACACGACGGAAAGACCTTTATACAAAGAAACATACCTTCCATTGCTCATTAGTCCTCCGTCTCCTCTTTGGAAAGTGACTGTGTTTTGGGTGGAAAAACAAAACAAACAAACATACACACACACGCACACACACATATAAGACAGGGAAAAATCAATTAGTAATAATTAGGAGTAACAATTCAAACTGCTCAGTGTCCAAGATGGGAGGCCTCTTGGCATCATCACATAATAAAGTGCAGAAATGATAAGAAAAGGATCAAACATATTAGGGCTACAATTTCTCTAGGATTTCACTGCACATTATTGATTCACATCAATTTACTCTGTAGCTTACGAGGCAAACCAGCCGCCTGGGCAAAAGGCCTGAATTTACCACAGGCCCCTTCATATGACTTTGCATTGCAAGGCTGTGCCATGTGATGAAATTGTTTTCTTGGCATGCTTTTGCTTCAGTACATAATGACATTGCGCCAGTGAGTTAATAACATCATGTCGTAATGCAGTAATATAATGTCACCACACGAATATGCCATTTCCCAGGACAAATACAAAGAGGTGGCAGCTCTATTAGAGCTGAAGGGCTGAAAAAAAAGCATACAGCTGCACCGTTTCCATCAGAAGTACAGTATAAGAACCAGCACCCACACATAAATGCATACACGCCGCCATCACTGGGAAGAAAAAGTGTTTCCAGTCTTGCCATGGGGCGAGCTAAGGATATGTTCAGAGGGAGACAATTGGTTTTAAGGCTCCATTCATGAGTGTTTGACAAAAAACAGCCTATCCCTTATCTATCTTACTAAAAGGATTACATTTCAGGGCAATATAGGTAAACCCACATTACTGGTGAGATGCTAATTGACAACATTTGATGCTCCTTTTTGAAGCACTGGCAAATATTTTGAATCAAGGCCAACAGACTACTCTGGTTCTCAGTGGCAATATCCCATTATTTATTGTCAGGCATAGATAAGGCAGACTATTAAATTATATCAATGTCTTGGACACCTGCATCCTTACAGGCCTCTGACAAGATGAGGGTTCAGATTTCAGAGAGGAATGGAAGAGTCTGTGGCCAGTCTAATTTAAAATAGGCTTTGGTTTGGAAGTACTATTTACCTTCGTAAGACAGATGTTTCCACCATTAAACTATAGCTCCCAGAGTACTTGTAAGATTTTCCAAATATTAGTCCAAAGTACCCTAATTCAAGATTAGGCTTTTTATTATACACCACTCTAATCAGACAAAATTACTACACCCAATAGAAATGCTGTGATCATTAAAAAAATTGGCAATGACGTAAATCCACTGGGAAAATACTTCTGATACCTTATAGAATTCTTGTCACTTTATTAACTCCTAGGATAATTTCATGTTCTACATTCAGCAAAGGGGACAATACTGGCCCCTCTGGAAGCCCTGCTGGAACAGTGCTTGGGTAGGGTGATTAATTACCCTTCACTGCAGAACAGACGAATATCAATATCAGAAAATCACTGCAGTCATATGTCACATCAAAATGGTTAATAGCTAAATTTTGAAAGGATGTAATCAAACCAATTAATGAAAAGAAAATCAAAATGAAAGTATGGGAAGTGTTAAATAAAAGTCTGCTTTGAAAAACAAGACATGGTAAAACATTGCAGCTAATTAATTTTAGAGCTGATGCTACTTTCATTCACGTTGTTTCTAACAGGCTGTCAAATGACTGTATCACTCGTTGCTTAAAAGTGAATAATCTGAAGTGCTGTGGATATCACGAGTGAATATGCAAAGAGGTGGGTACTGCCTGGCTATGTTTCAAGGTATGTTGGTCAAAAGTAGAATAGATGCGGTTTCCTTTGTCCTCCTCCCCTTCAAAATTAATCCTCCATTTCTCCAACTTTCTGCATTTGTCAAAGTGACAACAAATAAGGAAAATGAGAAACAAAGGTGCATTCGGTAACAACCCTTATAAATAGTTTACAGATTTAAGGGAGTTCCAGTAAAACATAGTTTCTGAAGACTTCTCAGGATTAATACTCTTGTTTAGACCAGAAATAATTTTAAAATAATATTGTCACCAATTGTATAGCACGTACAGGTGTGTATGCATGTCATATGGGGAAAAAAATCAATACTTGTGGTCTTCAAATATTTATATCCCTTGTGTAACTTTATAAAAGAAAGCTAAAATGGAGGTAGCTAGTAGGAGATTGCAGCAATGTTTGCCCAACACATTTTATTTTCCATGTAGTGAGGTATGGAGAAAACTCCAAGGCATTCCGTGAGAAACATATCAAGAAGACATGACATCGAAACCTCTTTGCTAGAGCCATAGTTGCTGCAGATTGGCTGTGGCATATGAGCTTGTTGAGAAGACACAGTTATCACAGCGTTTGCTCTTTTTTCTCCTGTCCGTGTATCCCGGTGGCAGTAACTATTTCCTGTTTTTTTTCCTACATTAAATATTTTTACATCCTCCCAATATGAACACTGTTCTTAGAAGAAAGTTTCAGCTTAGTTTATTAAAAAAAGAGCTTGTCTTGCAGTGACATTGTTTTTTCCTGGGGAAGGCTGTGCCTAGCTTATGTGATGTGTATGTAACTGGGAAGGAATACAGGTTCTTCCGTTTACCCTCCACCCTGTATACCAAGGCACGGATGGTTATAATCTTCATGAGAAAATAAAGAAGTATTTTAGTTACTATTCTTGGTGGAAAAGGCTCCAGAATATCAATGAAGCTAGCCAAATTTCCTCTTGAAGTGAGGACATGTCATCAGAATGTTACAGAAAAAAATTCATATTCCTAATGTCATCCATAAATGGGCTACCTGAGGCTGGATAGAGAAGGTGCCTTTCTTTTAGCATCAATATTGTGAAAGGAAAGACAGCTAACAACAGAAGATATGGTCAGGCTGCCAACACAAGCACTATGTTTATCATTCCTGCCGTATGTTTTGTCAGCATTTTTGCCTGCAGTTTGATTTCTGCAATTACAAAACAAGTCTAAACGCCTGAATAGGAGCGTACTTAATGCAATGCAGGCTTGTAGATGTCACTGTAAAAATAAAACACACAGACAGCTGGCTTTATTCATCCTGTCTCCACTTTAAAAAGAAGCAGAGCAATTTCAAGGGGCAATGTAAGAGGAGGAAGGGAAGGATGTTCCTATCACTGACCCACCCATCTCCCTTGCCTTTTATCACCAAGGAAGCAGAAAAGCTCTTTCAGCACTCTTTGCATCTGATATATGTTCTTAGAAAGGCTGAAGACCTGCAGGGATGAGATTGGTTTTCAAAAGAAGATGAAAAAATAACCACTGCATACAGAGATTTTGAAGGAATCCCCACCAGCTTATACTTCAATGACTGTAAAAATGCAGAAATATAATCCAAAGTGCATTTTAAATGCATAAATATTTAAGGAAATTATATTGTATATATTTGTACGAAGAACAGCATACGTTAAGGAGCTTTTCACATGCTTTTTATTAAATATATAAGGAGGTACCCATATCATTTACTAATATTATCTGACAAGGTTAAACTTAATCTTCATGCCTGCTAGAATTGGAAAAATATGAATGTATAGTAAGTTGACATTCTGAGGCAAGAAAGCTTTAGAAAGCTTTAGAAAGCTTTCTGTATGCCTATCTCTAGTAGGCCACATTTTCCTACTGGAAATGAAAACTTTAATGTTGCCAGCCAAGTCTCATTCCTTTTTCTGATAAGCTGTTCCTCAAATATGAATGTAGATTAATCCTCTTTTAATAAGCATTAACTCGGAACAGATAATCAGCATATAAAAATTCCATCAAATCTTATGTCTACCTTTGGATGATTCTGTCAAATAATTTATCCTCATTTAACACTTTCAGGAGTTGTGCATAAAACGTGTAGCATTCCATAGTTCTCTATCTATTTTTAATTTGTTTTTGTTTACTCAGTTTCATGAAATCTTTAATCCCAAGGAGCACTAGTCACTAAATAAGCTTACCTACTCATAAGTGAAAATACATATTTACTTTCTTTGCGTGACTGATGGCCTAGACACTTGAAAACACCTGAGCATTCAAGTGAGTGGGTACTGGCACAACAATGAATTTGAGGGCATGGGAAAGATAAACAGATAAATGAAATTTCTCTTATTTCTAGAAATGGATTCTGTGCCTTTGTTGTGTAAGTCCTGATACCAAAATGTGAAAAGAGAATTGTAACTTCCAGTACAAAATAAACAAAGTCCGTTCTGTCATTGTAATACAGGAATGAAACAATTCATCTGTTACACAAGAAGTGGTCAGATATCTCTTCTGTGCCATCTATCTCTTCTTGTATTACATAGAAACCCACAGTGTGTGTTTACAGCCGAGCAATCCGAGTAAAGGGTAACTAAAAGTAAAAAAAAATCAGGGCAGTGGTACTTCAGCTTTTGCAGAAACTCGCAAAAGTAAGACCAATCCATTCTTTATATCACAGAACAGATCACTGAAAAGGAGTAACATCTGTATTTAGTCTCTGTGCTTGATTTGGTTTTGCTGATAGTCTGTCATGGTCCCAAAAATGTACACTTCTTGTGCAGCTGCAGATGATGACACTACTACTTACCAGTAGTAATCTAACAAACATAGTCAAACCCCGTATGTTTTCTAGTACTGGTATTACCCAGAATCAATGCCTGGTGAGTCATGATGGGGGAAAGAGAAGTGGAGGAATAGTAATGTACAGAATTGTGGCTCGGTAACTACCGGAGCCAGTTCAACTGAAAATAAGTATAAAGATTTAGCTATGATTTTCAGTGTCACATTGTATTTGTGACCATCTGAGCAGTTGATCAGTGCTTATGAAAATGTTCACAAAGACAGAAAGCTTGATGAATTTAATTCAGTCAATTATTCTTCTCTGGTACAAATCTTTACCAATAGCATGATACTTGCTGTTTACTCTTCTCCTACACAAAATGTTACAGTAGTTTAGTCATATGCAGAAATGATACCTCTTAGGAGACTAGTAACAGAATATAAATAACAAATAGTCCCAGTGAATGACCCATAATCTGAAAATGACCCAAAAGCACATTTTTTAGCAAGTAATTATGTAATTGCAGAATCCAGACTTTGAAAAGCTATTTTTAGTGTTTAAAGTTCTACACATATGTTAATAAAACTGGAAAAAAACCTGAACCCCAAAAACATTTACATCAGAAATAACTGAAAAAAAATAGGGGGTTTGTGTCTGAAATAGAGTAAGAATATGAAAGTTCCACTAATACTTTCAACTCTCTTTATTACACAGTCAAATCTGCACAGTCCGCAACTTTCTGAAGGAAGAGTTTAAAGCAGATGTCTGACCAAAAAGTGCGCACCTTCTAAAATCTGAGTATATTAGGATGAATTAATCTTTAGTAAAACTTTCTTGACAGCTGTCTCTGATGACATTCTGAAAGCTACATACTAGTGTCTACATACTTAGATTTGAAACCAAACTGTTTATGAATCATAACTTTGGAGGGAACAACATATAGTTGTGAGTGTCATCAAACCTCCACAAGCATAGATAGGTTTGTCTAAATGATTTTACCAATGGTAAATTCAAATATTAGAGAAATAAAGATGGGTTTTAGGGAAACCTGGATATAAAGATAAAAACTATGGACTACGTTCTGCCATAATTTTCTTTAAGTTAATAATTGTTTTGGACTTGACTACTGGATGACTTAGGGTCTCAGTGCCTCCAGAAATTATTAGAGACCAAGCAGCAGGGCTATGTATGAGATGTCAAAACTATTTTTAAAAAAGCAAATTTTTATCAGTGCCTCTGACATATCCTAGTTGCCCAGCACATGTGGATGAACTGCACTGAATCATGCACAGTCACTGTGGCTCCAGCTCAACCTTGTGTCATGCCGATGTATGCTACAAAGACAATGGAGAAAACTTACAACAGTTACAGACAGCTGACAGTGGCATCATCATGCAAAGATGCACTCTTTCATTTTGGAAAAAAATCCAATGTTGTGTCACAAAGAAAAGCCAGTAAAGCATTCAGGGTGGGATGTGTTGCACCACAACTTACGCTAACTTGAACAAACATGCCTGGAAGCCAAAGGAGCAATTACTGAGCCTCCAGAGCTTCTCCACAGGGACCCTTTTCCCTCGCAATGTCACAGGCCCCTGGGGCAGACACCACCACCTTCACTCATCTGCCTCGACAGTCATCTGCTCTTTCCTGCTAAGCCAAACACTCAAGCTGTGGCTGAAGATAAGCAAGAGTGAGAAAGCAGCTCGCTGACCATGAGGACCAGTTTGGCAGTGCAGTAGGAAGACCGGCCTCTGTCACATGGATGGCAGAGGGGACAGAAGAAGACACAGCTTTGGTAACTGCAACTGAGGGGCCAAGATACACGCGAAAAACCTTACAGAATTCTGCTGGAAAATGCTAAGATTTATCAGCCTTTTCCACTGTAACACTGAGATATAACTATTTTTGAGTTTTTGAACTCAAGCTTAGGTATGAGAGCAGAAGTTAATTATGTGTATTAATTATTACTATTAATTGTATACTCTATTTTTCCTGGCTATCCATATGTTGACTAAGCTGTTTGTAACCTGCTGTCTCACCCACACTTTGTTTATTCCTCACATATCTTTAATCATGCTTATGATAATGGTCTACCGTATGCTATGTTTATTAAAGATATGAAAATTAGGATATCGGCTTTGAATTGGCTAGGTGGAAAAAAAGCAAATGCTTCAATTTCAAACACACTGCAAAGGCAGTGCATGCCTAGGTTGATCACTAGATTGCCTGCAGATCTGAACACCTCGCAGTAAGGCCAAAGTATACCCAACTGACAGCTAAAGTGGGAGAAAGTTCCATTTCTCCAGTTAGATCTTCAAAAATGTTTGAGAAATCAAACCTTGAGAAACAAAAAATGTTTGAGAAACATTTTTGAGCTTTAAAAAAAAAATAAATCAGTTATATATGACTAATGCTTGTTTATGTTAAGTTAGTTCAAGCATCTTGTCCTGAAAATTACTTTCAAAACTGCATTATTTCAAGGAGTTAGATGAGTAAGAAGTATGCAGAATTATAATGACAGAGACATTAATGGCGGTAGATTTTATGTTCCCCTGGCATCACTATGAGAACAAATGCTACATTTTTATCACAGATAGGTAGCAGAAGTGTTTCTCCTTGTAGTTGCTTTTAATTCTGCATACCTCAAATGTTTATAAACACTTAAATAGGTAATGTTTGCAATGATGTGTCGGTGAGGTAAGAGACAGACTAATGGACAGTACCTGCAGGGGTGAAGGTGAAGGACTGAACTGCAAAACAAGAAAGCAAACACATTGTGAGTTACACACCCTGATAACAAGCGCTAATTGCAGGGCACGAGTTTGTTCTGGAATTTACTCAGTTGTGGTTGAATATCGTAAGCAGGACATAACAGTTGAGCTTAAAGCACTAACCAGCCAGCAGCCAGTGAGAAATGATGGTTGGAAAGGTGGGTGAGCGGTGAATTCTGACAGTCACATTTGAAGATTTTTTGTGTGGACATGCTGTTCTCCAAATTGTAAATATTAGAATTATTTTTGAAGCATGATCTGTAATGAACTTTCCTTGCTGAAAGCATACACTATTTAATAATTCTGATAATGGGAATTCTGTGTCATGATGCAATGTTCACATCACACTTAGATGCAGCAAATGTCATGAGAAGGAATGAGTTGCAGGAGACACACTGTTTATAATGACTATTATAATTATTTATAGCTATGCACTTTAAGGTATAAAAGACTTTGTTCTCAATTTCTCCCCCACCCCCCAACATGCCAACTCACATACAGGGCTAATAATTCTGCTCTTTTAAAAAAGAGTAGTCTTAGCTTGTGTCCAAAGTTTATGTATAGGACTGTTTCCTAAGAGGAATAACAGTACAGCTGTCTCTTGATATGAAAAATCTTGGGATCTAGACTGATATTTCATATAAACACATCTGTAAGTGTGTGTGATATATATTCGTTTCTCAATTAACACCACCCCACCTCTCAGAAAGTAAAGGTCATTGCTGTTAAAGGAAAGGAAAAAACACCTTGGCAAAAAGCATAACCTACAACTGATACAGGCCAAGCGGTGACACGAGGTGAGGTTCCCCAGAAACTGAGTCAGTCCAAGAGCTACCGAAAGGGTCTCTGCTCCCTCTGCTTCTACTGTGCTGGCTGTGGTGCTCATCTGATTTCTTCTTGGGCTGCTTCCTTTCACTAAACCAGTGGAAAACTAAGCCAGATGGAAGGATTGAAAAACGACACGGAATAGTTTTCTTCTGGTTTAGTGAGCCCAGTCAGGGCACTGAGGAGTCTGATGATGGCTAACGCCAAGGTGAGAAGGCATAGGACTGCTTGGCTGGGAGCAGGGAATGAATGCTGGTTTTTGGCAAGTAGTTAAAGATGCTCAGCCATTTAGGAAACCTGTGTCCTCGGGTTTGCATGTGATAATTTGTAAATAGAAGAGCACTAGTGTAACTGTAGTATGATATAATGTCAACATTAAATATGCTGTGTCCTCAACTGTGCAAATCTTGCTCAAAAAGGAAATGTTTTCTCTTTTTAAATGTATTATATAATGACACTATAAGAGAACCTACTCCAATATTTGAAGAACAGCTTTTTTGTGTGTTAAATTAGGCTTCAAAGTGACTCATTTTATAGTAATTCACCTGACTTGCTAAAAATCCATAAGAATCCTGAAGCACAGAATAATACACAAAACAAACAGGTTGGGGGGGAAGGAAGAAAATATTTTCATTTGGGCAATGTATTTTTGTAGTTTTCAAAAACTAATTTGTATCTGGAGCAACACATTTGGTGCAAGAGGGATCACACTGTAAGGGTGTTCGAAGGTGTTCTACCTCCAAGACCAAACTTTTTATGGCTTCTGTCATAGGTAAATTTTGACCACACTTCTCTGTCTAATACATCACCTTCTTCTCCACAAGCTATAGGTATGGAGTCACTGATTAAGTACCTCCCTTAATTTCCCATGCACATGGCTTCAAAGACATGTAAATGCATGGGAATGAAGAAGGAGAAGACCAAATACGCTTTCTAACCTCCCTTGTAAGGGCCAAGTCTAATTCACATTTGAGCACATAAATGGAGCCAGACCGCTAACAGAGTGCCTTCTGAGCAAGGAGCAAGAGGTACAGTTAATCCTCTTTGTACTTCTTTTATGCTAGATGTGCTGGAGATGTAAAAATAAAGACTGTCTTATGATAATGATGAAATGTGGTACCGAGCAATGCATTTAAAGCTTCTCATACACTAGCATTTTCACAGCATACATTTAAAACAAGCATACAAAATTCACCCAGGCCACCTTTGCTGTAAGTTCAACATGTTTTTTAAGTAGGTCTAACAGCACCTGTTCTCTTCATGATAGAACTTGATGAGATGGTAATAAATGGTTACTGTTCTTACCAGCATAATTGCTGAGCCCCTTCCTCTTCTTTCTGCGCCAGTACAGCCAGATGCTGAAACCCATCAGAATTACCCAACATGCACCACCGATGCCAGCTATAAAGGCAGGCTGTTTGACAACATCAGTGATTTGCTCAGTTATGCTGTTGTTATTTTCAGTGATGACAACTTCATTACGACCTCCTGCACAAAAGAAATTTGACAGAAAGTTGTTATTATGCATTCTGTAATACAAACGGGAACCAAGTACTGCAAATGAATGTTAAAAAAAAACCAGTAATGCACCTCAAAAGAATTATCCACAGTAGGAGAGCTTTTATTGGTACTTCTTACTTAAAGGACTACCAAAACACACGTGAAAACCAATGCTTTTAGAAAGTAAATCCATAATCCATTGTGATTTTACAAACATATATTTGAAAGATAGTTCCATAGGACTCTCCCAAGCAATCTAACAGATGACAGTCTAGAGCCATTTTGTTAAGAATATACATGTTTGTTGGTTTGCTTTTATATAATTACAGACATAATGAGAAAATGGATCATAGGAAACCAATTGAAAAAATAAATCAAGTAATCAATAAATAGCCTTTTTCAAATGAGAAATCTAAATACAAAATATGCTATAACATCAAAAGATGGTTCCTTCTCTCATTGTTGTCAGCATGCCAAAAATTTTTAACCCTTTTTTTTTTCTGCATGATAGAGTTTCCAAATTTAAAATAAAAAAATAAAAACCCCATGTATTTTCAACTGGGGAAAAGATGCATTTTCCAGCAATTATTTCATGAGGAAAACAATCCATACAAATCCTAAGTGCACCAACTTTGACACAAAGCAGAAAAATCATGTAGTTAACTGCGAACTCTAAATAGTCACAGCAACAGATGCTATTTTTTTTCACCTAGAATAGGCATGAAAAATTCTTAACATCAACCTATAAGAAATAATTATGATCTGGAATACCAATTAAAGTCATATGCATCAAAAATTACTATAAAGGACTTTAAATTGTATATATTACATTACAAAACTGTACATTTCAATAGATGCTCCCATTGGATTTTTTCCTCTCTTTCTCTAAAAGGCAACTTTTCTAAAAGGAAAAGTTTGGTGTCTCACTTGACAACAAATGCTCATAAAAAATGTGAATGGAAATTCAGGAAATGCTAAAGCACATAGTTCTAGGGCCAGCACTTTTCTACTTCAAATCTTCCCTTGTCAAAAATGTTTAGTTTTAAAATTAGGAAATGTGTAACATATTTTTCTCCAAAAAATATTAATATTGATTATTTGTATATTTGATATAAACTGCCCACATCTGAAATTGGTGAAAGAATTATCCATCATTTCAGTAAAAGCATTTATATAGCTCTATCCTTGAAATGTTTATGCAATATTATCAGATGGCTATATGCATGCTGAAGAAAGATTTCGAGCTGCAAGAGTAGCTACTCTACTGAGAAAAAAAAAAGATGCAAATACTATGATTCTCAACTATGAGAGTCTATATCGTACACGTGTAAAGGTAGTAGAATAGGGCAATAAAACATTGGAAAGGTCATTCAGGGGAAATTATTAAAAGTATTGTAGCATTATGCCTTGCCGTGAAAATGTACATATTCCTCTTCTATAATTCAGCAAGGGTTAAATTCACCGCTCACTTCTTTCAAGTGAACAGCCCCTGTGTCAGCACGCTGGCTTCAGCCTAAAGCAAACAAACAAGGTTGTGGCTAAAGCAGATGCAAGAAGCCTGACACTTCTAGTTTTATTTCCACAGACACCTCTTTGCAGGAGTCCCAAGAGTTTTCACCAGTCGAGTTGCGAATGAGGATGCGTGCCAGAGGGCCGGCCGGGCTGAGCGCGTCTTCCCTGCCCCAGCCTGCACCCCTGCCGCGGGGACTGGCTCTGCCCCGGCGCTGCCCCAGCCAAGCCGCAGCTTCAGGCCCTAAGCTGTGTTCAGAGCTGGACTGGAGCTGCTCAGGAAGAAATGCGATGCACCGCATTACATTGCTATCACACTGTTAATGGTCTCGGTGATTTTATTAAGCTTTCTCTCTTTCAGCACCATGTCAATATTTAGTAATGATGACTGTCTGCTTTTGCAAACAGACTGTTGAAACTGTGCTGGAGCTTGGCTTGCTTTCAGTAGTTGTGTGTAAGAAACAAAACAGGCTTCCTGTAAACAAAATAGGACCCACAGAAGGATGCTGACAGACTACGCCTGCTAATGTATCAAAAAGCAGTACACCGGTACTGGTATCATGTACCACTCTATACTGGCCATGCTGGTAAGCTTTACTAGCATCAGCGCTTGGTAGCTGCAGCTGTCCCTTCCCATACTTTCCTATTTTGTCTTCCCACTGCCAAAGGGCCAGTAGTTTCCAGTCCTGATGCAGTAAGTGCGAACAAAACTCGGTGAGCACCTGTGACAAGGAAAAGAAGGGAGGCCGCGGTGGCTCCTTGATTGGATTTTCCCCTTTTTTTTTCCCATGGAACCAATCCATAGGTGCACCCCAGTGCTGAAAGAGGAAGCGCTGAGAGTAAAACTAATAGAAAGAGGCACTCTACGGCATGCTCTTCCAGGCAGACGACTGATTTGCTGGTAGACATCAGCATGGGAGTTGATGTCGCTCTACTTGCCATTAACTTTCAGTTAATTTCTGTGCCCTTTGGAGGAGAGGTAAAAGCCGTGAGATGGTGAAGAAACAGGTAATGTCAGCGCTGCTTTGGAGGCAGCTGTGCTGCCATGGAGAAGAAAGGGCGGGAAAGCACTTCAGAGACACTGGCTTTGGGAGCGGATGCTCCTGGACTCAAAAAAAGAGCAACTGCTTTCTGCTGAAGCCTCCAAAAAGTCTGAAGATCCTGTTTTCTTCTCTAAGATCAGAAACCAGTCTTTCAAGAATGGAGGATGTGAGAGCAAACTGCAGAGAGCCCGAGAAGAGCTTTCAGTGGACTTTATCCTCTCCCCCTCTTCTAGGGGAAGGTGCAATCTGTCGCCAAATTACCTTCTAAAGTTGGCAGTCTGGCTGTTTGCTCAACCCTTCAGTGCCTAGTAATTACAACTGCAAAAGTAATAATTCATTTAAATGTCAAAATAACATATGCTTTGTGAATTCAGTGACTGAAAATTAAATGGATACAGATGAATGTTACCCACTGATGTTTGATAAAATTAATATAATCGTTAGGGTTCGGGGAAACAAATGGCATTAATTTTTTATTTCTTTATATAATATTTAAGCAGAAGTAATAAATATGTACTCCAAGGTACTACTGTACTATTCCATATACTGCAGGTGTTTCTGTAACAATGCTGTCAGTTTAACTAATTAGAACATAGACAAGGGAAGTGTGCGACCTGTAACGCTCCATTGTTCCTGAAGACAAAAACATAATGAAATATAATGTCTTCCTCCCATTGGAGAGTAATGAAGAACAAAACTAATTTGTTGGACCAAAAATTAATTAGACACATCAGATTCAATTGTACCTATTACTGTGAAAGTTTGCAGCTGTTCCTTATATTATTATGCCAATGATGGAATGTAAGAGTGAACAGGCCAACTGATGAAGAGAAATAATAGCTATACCATTAACCAACGTTGCCGTTATCTCCAATTTTATTTCTGATTTTCCAAGCAAAAATTTTTACCATATCAATAGTGATCATAAAAATTTTATTCTTGATTCTGTTTGAGTCTTCCATAAAATTTTTCCACATCCTGCTTGAAGTATGGGAACAGAATTCCTGTAACAGTGACACAATTTCTAACTAAAGAAATAATATACTTCCTACTGCTCCATATTGTCCTGGTTTTACTTTCTGGATTGTTATGGGCCTGTTTTCTAGAATTGGTCTGAGAAGTCAGTAATTGAATCTCCACCATGAAAATGAGTTCTTTTCAGAAAAAAACCCCCACTTCTTCTTAGAAGAAAATACCCTATATTTAAGAATAACATCTTTTTTTTATACACTGGACTCTGTATTTCATGACAATGAAAGTCATACTGTTTAGCAACATGGCTTAACTCTTCTGCACCACTGATCTGCCCTCTCAAGAATTCAGCAAAATTCATTGTCTTAATTAATGTTCTTGATTCTCAGTCAAACATCAAGTGGTAACAACTCAAATTTTCCAGAAATGGTATCACTTAAACACTGTTACCTTTATCAAGCACATTTATAGTCTGAGAAATAACTTCCAGCAATTCATAAGCATTAGAAAAATGGGACCGAAAGAAAATGGAGATACAGACCATACAAGTAATAACCACATCCAGCCTTGGGCTCCCAAAAGGGAAAAGAGAAATGGGAACAGAAACACAACACAAACAGAAAAGACTCTCCTCTACTTTTCATGCAAAGGACTCTTAAATGTGCAAAGATGCCACCAGACAGACTTGTTGAAGCAGACATTCTGGGATCATTTAAGGAATAATAATAAAAAATATCACTGTAAGTTTAATGATGCAAAATTAAGTCTCTAAATGCCATTTTTTTTTCTTTTTTTTCATACTTTATTTGCATCCTAATATCCCTTTCCTCCTTCCTCCAACAATACAGATCTCTCCACATTTAACTCTTGATTTGATTATACTAATCGTTCTTGTAAGGAAAAAGTCAGGATGGAGGGCTGTACCCAGATGCGGGGCTGAGCATTCTGGGAATCATCCAGCAAAGCACTTTAGTGAAAGTTTAACTCACAACATGTTAAGTGACAGAAGGCTATTCATGTGCTTAAAATGCAACACACTTAAGTGTTTTGCAGGAACAAGCCCAATGTATTTAGTGCCTAGCCAGATGGACTCCCTAGTGAAATAAAAAGAAGCCCTGCTCAAAGCAAATGCAATGACAGACTAGTCTCACAACATCAATTATTTACGCAGAGGTCCAAAATTCAGGCCTATTAGATGATATGTTTCTTGCATTTTCAAAAATCAATTTCTTGTTTTCAGTTCTAGAAAATGTTTTTCCCCTCTTTGGCATTTCTGCAGCTGCCTTTTTCTAAAACCAGTGCTACCTTCACCTCCACTCCAATATTTCCTTCTCCAGTGACAAGATATTCAAAGCTGATGTATCCCAATTTCTGTTTTGATCCATAGGGAACTTGAATATCATTAAACATTTAAGCAATGCTTGGGAGATGGCCTTTTCTAAAGGTCTACACATAATAGAATAGAACATGTTTGGGACATTGTGCTGAAAACATTTTCTAGAAGGAAAATATTTAATAACAACAAAAGACGTACAAGCAAACAAAAGCCCATTTTAAGTAATTAGATCATACAGTTAAAAGCAGCAAAAATCCCATATTACGCACTCAAAAGATGTGCTGCTCTGCACAGTTCAATTCAGTTTTGCTAAATATGGTTACTTTTCCTATTCTTACCCTTCCCATATTGTTCCAGCCTTTGTATTTTATATTTGAGAATAATTTCAGAAGAAACAGAATCTGTGTGTCCCTCGGGTCAGGAAATTAATTCAGCATGGAAACCACTACTAAGAAAGAGTCGTTTCAAAGGCAGGGATGATAATACTACGTTTGCTCTCTATTTGGACTAGAGGCCACTTATTCTTTGACAGAGGAAGCTCGTCTGCTTGGGATACCTGAGAAACACTGACTTGAAATGTTCAGAAAACCAACCATAAATAGTGCCTTAGGCACCAATGTTCCAAGTAAGGTAATATTACAGTCATCTGAACAGGAGGAAAAGGGAGCTTAAGCTACTAGTTTCATAAATTTGTCAACCTGTAGAAGTGGTAAATTCATTTAAAAAAAAAAATAAAACAGTTTCACTAGATAATCTGCATGTTCTCATATGTCTTGGGAACATATTTCCCTCCACTGGCTGCGAGAGCTCTGCGCAACGAGAAGACACGACATCAGCACACAGTGGGATGTTAAAAGCTAACTAACTAGCTCTATTCCTATCTCATCTTTTCCTCCATGGATTTTTATGCTTCCAGAGGTGACCTATGAAAGCGTTTCTGAAAGTCCAAACAGGCAAACCAAAACAACAGAATAGACAATCACTTACCAATTATTATGGGTTGTGGCTCACTTTTTACTCCCACGCCTGCACTGGTGCTTGCAGCAACTTCCACACGGTACTGAATACCTGGATATAGGCCACCTATTACTACAGACCGAATGGCTGCATCTACTGTTTTGTTGATATGAAATCGAGTCTCATTACCTAGGCACCAGATCTGGGACAAAAGTTGACATGTTAAAAAATATGAAATTCTTCATATTCATAAACAATCGCGCATAGATATGACATATCAAAGTAATGAGGGACAATCTCTTATGTTGGACTTCTTAACAATGTTACTGTCCAGGAGCAGCTGGAATTGGGAAGGTTTAGCTTCAGCAAGCTATCCCAGATTAGCATAGGATGAAGCCAGCTGTAAAGACTGCTTGCAAATACCTCTCTGGACTCTCCATGGAGTACAAATTCTGTGGTTACACTTCTTAGAAGCAGAGACCAGCATCATCCAAGTGAAAAAGAGGCATTATTCATTAATTGAAATCTTGTTCAATAATATGATTACCAGCAAACCTTTCCTAAAAAAAACCCCCACATTTTTTTCAATCTTAATTTCCCACTGAATAGCAAAAGGACACCAAATAATACAAGTACAGGTTGAAACACTTCTTAAAGTACTAAAGAAGAAACAATTTTCAAAATTCTTTTCAACTTCCTTTCACTGCACAATGGGGATATGTGAAATTTCTAAAATGGAGTAAGTATAAACTCACTTTTTACTGCTGTTTTTGTGATTACTTACGTTGTTCAGGAATCCAGGTATCAGTTCCTGACTCAATTACTCTTTAATTAAACAGAAAAAAACACTCTATAATCTCAATTGGCATTTTGTGATGAAGAACGCTCTATGATTTCACAGTGTTATTTCCCTCTTGCATTTTTCCCTAGATTTTTCCCAGGAAGTTTCAAAACTAAGACCTTTTAGAGATTCTTTTTCAGTTAATGTTATCTGCATATACTGCTTCTGTATTATTAAAGAAAGCATTTACTACCATTAAGACAATAAATGCATAAAGATATTGCAATATCTTTAATTATAATAGCAGAAGAAAGTAGAAGTAGTGGAACCACTCCCAGCAACCGAAGTATCTAAGCAACAGCAATGCTCTCTTTACCCTTATTTTTAACCCTTCTCAGTGTTTTATCACACCTTATCTTTTTTCTGTGAAACACTGAGGAAGATTTGGAGGGCAAAAGAAACCCTCGTTCTCCTAAGATCAAGTAGATCTTATTTGCAGGCCAGAACACATTAGGGTGAGAAACTGTTGCATTCATTCTTTCACTCCTTATCTGTCCTGATCTTAGATTACAGCAGCTATGAGATGCCCCTAATTAAAGGCGTTTAATTCATAAATGAATTTACAGGCACTCTGGTGTCGAAAGTGGAACCAACAGATCTACACTCAATTTGTTAGAAAATGAACTGTGAAACCTCAGAGGTTATTTTATACTCCAGGAACTATGAGACTCTTTGCACTGTATTCACTGTAGCCAGCTCACTAATCAGGTAGGCACCTAACCTAACGCAGAAGGGATGTAATAGGTAGTGACTCCAGCTGTTTTTATAAACAGCCTAGAGGTCTGAGCACTCACCTGGAACATGGCTTTTATTAACCATCAGCCCACTTTGTTTCATTTCTACACATTTAGTGGTTTAGGAGTGTGCTTTACTTATTTGCCTATAAGACCTTGATGGTTAATATTGACTTATACTGGAGTCAGTATCAAGATTAATTAAGCTAAAAGATAATTATTAATTGATATGTAAATGAGATCAATAAAATACTGGGATTAATAAATCTTGATATTGACTAAAAGCAAAACAAAAGAAGTGCTACACTAAACATAAATATTGCGAGCATTTACTGCATCCCTCTGACCAAGCGATAAACTGGAAGAGGTTGAACCATTAGTTGATTCAAAAGTCAAGCACTTTCTCCCTTCTTGATGCTGTGTTCCCTCAAGATACAGCAGGGAAAAAAATTACATCTTTTTGTGTGAAATAAGCTGCATCCACCACTCTCACCTTTTGTGGGACTGCCAAGAAAGCTGCCCTGCTTTATTTCAGTTAAGAATTTCCCACTAGATATACAAGCCAGCCACAGCAAAATTATTTAACAGTGTGTTCTGTTGCCACAAGCCTGTGACAATGCTGAACCTTGCCCCATCATTTTCTCCATAGTCCTGTACCCCAATAACACACCGTACTTTTTCCGTGTTGTGAAAATATGCTTGTGCAAAAGTGAGCTTAGTGGGAAATTACAGACTACAACAAAATTTAAGATGATACTTAAATCAGTGGAAAGGAGTGGATACTTTGTGCCATCATAGCAACAAAGAAGGAAAAAATACAATCAATGCAGGCAACTCTCATATAACAGGCTCTGGATAGAGTAGTGGTCTTCAACCTGTTCCTCTGAACAAACAACCTAGCGCTTTAAGTTGTGAATCTTGACAGAGATAGTACATGGAAGAAGTCTTGTATTCTTCCAGAGCCATAGTCCTTGACTTTGACCTTGAAGTGTTAGGATTAGCATTTTTGCAGGGGAAAGAAAAAGCATCTTTCCTGGCAGCTTTTCTGTCGGATTGAAGGCACTCTAAGACAGGGACTTCACCGCCTGTCTTCAGAGTGCAGAACCCCTTAACAAAAAAAACCCTTCTTCTCGTCCCACAGCAGGGAAAAGCAAGAAAGAGAAGCACTGTAAACTAGCTGGCAATTGCAGCTCTCTTCCAGTTCTAGCTCATAATATTTTTGCTTTTAATCTAACAGTAGTACTGCTTAAAAAAAAAAAAAATCCATAAACAGTCAGTCCTCTTTCTCCATATAATTATACGGGTGGCTGTAAATGCTGTCAGAATCTAAATCCATAAACAGGGCTATTGTTCTGTAATTCAAACAGGCTGTTTCCTTAAACACACAACCCTCCCATTACTCATCGTTTCTACCTTATACTCCTGGATGACTCCATTTTGGTGATCTGGAGGGGGAGGATCCCAGGAGATGCTGATGCTTGTGCTGTTGTGGTTTCCAACTGTCAGGACAGTAACAGACTGAGGAGGGGCACTTGGAGCTACACCAAGGAGAGAAAACCAACAGAAGCAAGACATTAATCCATTTGCTAGAGCACCAATTTTGCTGAAATAGTGTAAGAGCAAGCAGACAGTATACAAAGTTCACACTCCCAGCAGGCCTAGGTATGCACATTTTGTTAGGCACTGACAATTTTGAAAAATGCCTTTCTGAAGAGAAGCATAGTGCTGAATGACAATGTGGAATTTGTGGCAATGGAGAATCAATACAAATCACTCCTCATTTATTTATATTTAGCATTTCTGAAGTTTGAATTGGCATTATTTTCACACTTGCATTTCTTTTCCATAATATGCATAGGTAGCTGTGGATATATCAACTAAGTCATAACGTAAGGGTGCTTCACCTAGCCTAAAAAGTGTTTTGATTCTTCTTTCCTCACATGGTCTAGACATTTAAGGATCTTTTTTTGTTTCCTATTTGTTCTCCAGGAAGACATTAACTTAACAGGTTTGAACATAAAGCCTTGCAGCTCCTAGGTAGAAAAGGGTTAAAGTGCTCAGGGCTTTACAGTGAATAGGGGAGGTGCTAAGTTAGGTCAGATATATACTTGTGTCCTCTTTTCCCTAGGCAAATTGCTTTCTCTTCAGAGTCCTGTTCTGTTCAACCATTCACAGCTGTTTGGGTGGTCACTGCGTATCAAGGCCATATCTACAAGACAATTGCTTGCCAGCCCTGCTACGTTGGCTAGAAGTGTGAAAAAAAAAAAAAAAATCATAGCTGTTAGTGATCAGAGCTGTGCTGGCAAAGCCTCTCTTGCAGCTACATCAGCAGCAGGGTGCTTTTGTTGGCTCAGGACACGTTGTTTGGGAAGTGGCACAGCAGCTCCGCTATGGACAAGTCCCCTCTGTGAGCATCTGCTGCATCTCCACGCGGGGGCTCTCCCATCATAGCTATAGCTGCCACGGCAGAGGGCTGTGGCATATGTCCCTTCCTCAGCCACTTAAAATTTCTTGCAGCCCCCCTCTCCCCTCCCTTACTTCTCAGCAAGTGTTGAAACTCCACTGCAGTGGCAAGCTAAGTCACCAAAGCTGAGTGTATTATGCTGAGGTCTAGTCCCTGGGGGAAAAAAAAATATTGATAACAGCTGCACTGAACTGGTCCTAGGATCCATGGTAGTCCATCTATCCCAGTCTATCTATCCAGTCTGCCACAAAACTAACAGAAAGAGACTAGGAAAGTGTGGACTAATAAAGTGAGCATATAGCAATACCTCTCCAGGACAATTTTCCAATTCACAAAAGCCTGTTGCTCAGAGACTTTCTGTTCCAGGGTGATGTCTTTGTGTTTAATAACTCCTCAAGGAATTTTTCTTCCGCATATTTGTCATCACCTTTAATATGATCTTAAAGCATTTAATATGAAATTTGGAGGCTTATTTTGAAGAATGATAGTAGACCTTGTACCAGAACCTAAAATATGTATCACTCCTCCCTGCCCCAATTTCAAATCTAGATAGTCCTCTGCTTTTAGGCATCCTACACCATGTGTCATGGCTCCCTGACTCCAGTCCCCTGCTCTAGAGTATTCCTATCCAGAGGCTTCTCCTTCACTGCTAAGCTCTATGGCAAGAGGACTCTAGACTTACCTTTAACAGTTATTCCTGGACATACCTGGACCACGCTTCTTTGAAAAGCAAAGAGCCACTGTCATCTTTGTATTAAAGTCTGGCAGATTTAACACAACTAAAACCAGCCACAGATATCAGGAGTATTCAAGTTTCCTGAGCCAATCCGAATTTCCTTATTTTTCCCCGTGGCCTCTTTGAGACTGGCTATGTTCCCACTTGGGATGCTCCTCAGTGCTCGACTTGGCACAGGCTCAAGGAACCGAGCTCAAATCCTTACCCTGATGACCCTGAAGAATGGGAGTAGGCTGTCACAGGAATCATACGACTTCAAACTAGGGTATCAGAGGTGGGGAAGAGGGACCATGCAAGATTACATCAGAAAAAAATATTCAGAGGAAAAATGACGCATATAGGACTGTCCTGCGAGGCTGCACAACTACATTTTCAGATCCTGGTTCAGCTGCAAAGCTAATAGTGCTAGGTAGAGTCCTTGTGACCTTGAATGAGGCAGAGAAACAGTGTAGTAGAGGGGAGAAACGGAGCTGTATTGTGGACAATTTGACTCTTAGCCTGCTCAAGTGAAGCAGAGAAAGATAGCCTTGGGCTACTTGCAATCGTGCAAAGTATAAAACTGGTGAAGTTAATAGCTGCATTGTGTATTTTATGGCAAGTGAAATAATTTGCCACACAGTGAAAAAAATTAGCATTTTAAAAGTCTTCAAGTTATTTAATAACAACAAAACCATGAATAAATGTATGTGTGCAATATTAATTAAAACTACATTTTATATGAAAATAATAATCATAAAAATGGCAAAGCTTAACACTCTTTAACACATTTTTGTTTTTAAGTACGGTGGAACAACTTGCTGAAATGCATTTACTTTCATCCTCAAACACAAAGGGCATTCAGAAATATAATTTCTTATATACACATACCTGGGAACACAGAGAGAGAGGAGAGTAAATGCTAAAGAAATGTAAAATGAACACTGTACTCTAACTCCAAGGAAAACTTATGTATTCATTTGTCTTTGCATTTAAACTGCATGAATATTCTAGTTAATATTCTACCAGTCTCTCTCCATTTTTTTTAGAGGATATATGGTAAGTTTGAAGTAAAATAAAAATTGCAGCTGATGAATGCAGCTGAAAGTATAATTTTAAGAGCTGCACTAAAGCAAGAAGGAATTGACAGACAGCAGCTGATAAAAACTGAGGAGACTTCCATTACTGACGGTCATATTTTTGTGGTGACAAACAATATGCAGAACAAATACTACTCCACAAAGTTATTCCAAAAAAATATTTAAAACAGTGGATGTAATTGAAAAAGAAATCATTTATCTTTAGAGCAAGTGTGAAAGAAATAGTGAAAATTATATTTAAAAATACTTTATTTAGCTTCTTTTCATATATGTATACACATACATGTATATAACAGTTCTGCTTCCTCTGTCTGATAATATCACTCTGTAAGCTGGCACCATGGTATAAATTAAGCCACTCGTCTGACACTGCTGCAGTTATTAAATAGACCACATTGAAAAATAACATTTTTAAAACCGTTTTCTCATTTCCCTTGCTGCTGGCTTGTGGAGAACGCCTTGCCTGCTTCTTGACAGGTCAATTATTCCAGTGCTCAGCTTCTTCTTACAGATATGAAAGAACCCAAATCGCTGCTCATCTTTTCCAGACGCAGCCAAACAGAATTCCATTTGTTACTTTCACAAGGCCAAAGAGGCAGGAGATGGATGGATACTGAACTGTGACAAATGTCTGATCTAGAGGAAAAGTCTAACTGCAGCAAAATTGATTTTGGGAGGTAGGCCTCAGAAGTAACATTGCACGTAAAATTCAATCCAGCAGAAAGCTGCCACTACCTCTTGGTCGTACGTTGCCTTTACCAGGACTATTAGTTTTGATGTCACAAAAAACTTCCAACATGCGTATCACTCTTTCAAATTATTTTCTAAAAATAGTATACCTGACATTTTTTAAAAGTCAAGTCTAAAAAAGCTCATTTTCGAAATGGAACCACAGGCGACACAGTAAGTGGGATACCTTTAAATAGACTGCCATCTTTCTTCATCGGATGAGAAGCAAACCACTGTCATTAAACATTTAGTTGACGTTATTTTTTAAATATATGAACACCAATATAATTACAAAGATAAGGTAAGGAATTAAAGGAAATATCTGAAATATGCCTCTACTGAATGTCTTAATTTTCTCATGGAAGTACTTAACTTTATCACCCAAGCAAGGGGAAGAATTATTTACAGGGGCTGATGGTTTTTTGAGAGAGACACTTGTAAACAGACTCCTTGAAGGTTATGTTAATCTACAAAGCAGATCTTAGGCTGTGAATGATACATATCTGTAGGCAACAAAAGTTTTTAAAATCTTCACTACGTGGTAAGTTATTTCACATGAACAAAGTGGCCTTTAAAGTAGGAAATTACCTGACAGGCTCTGCTGGGAGATGAGGTTTATAAAAGAAAATGTCATTCCTTAAGTATGTTATAGAAATAGACAGGAGGTACAAAATCTTCTCTCTTTTTCAGTAGTTCTGAATTTACCTTTAGCAGGAGACTGTTAGATGAACTAAATAAACAACAAAAATCAATTTAAATTAAACAAGAAGAAAATCTGCTAGTGAGGGGGGAAAATCTTACATTTTAACTCTAGAAAAGCAAATTCATCTGTATAAAGCTTTTTTTTTCAATTTTCTTTTCTTTTTTTTTGAAAGCTTTGTTCAGAGTGCTGCAAAGATATTCTTTACTGACTGATTTAGGCTTTATAGTCTGAACAAAGAAATGGGAACCATGAAGTTCCAAATTCTAATACTTGAACAATGCCTTCCTACACACTCTTCTACATGTTGCGGGACACTGAATTTCCTCATTTATAAAGCAGGGATTACAACCAAGTTATTTTCAGGATCAATTACTTGTTGGGCAATAATCATAACAAATTAAAGGAAAAAAGAATAATAAGCGAGTCCATTCTAGAATTAAAAAGTACTTGGCAATCAGCACTAAATTAAACCTTGGGAGACTACTGTAAATGATTAAGATGCATCTTCAATAGGAAGGAAAGAGTGCACTCAAAACCCACTGAAACCGTAAGAGCCTTTTGAAACTTCACCAGTATTTCTTTCCCTTGCTTTGAAAAGCATCAATTAAACAGAGAGAAAATGAACTGCCATTGTTCTGATCATCCTTCTGCGTTTACAGGAGATTCTCTAGGCAAAGGTTGCATTAGATAGGTAGAAAGATATGTTTCTTGTACACTTCTAAGAGAAAAAGATAAAAATTACCTGTATCTCACCTCACTCCCTTTACTTTTCAATAAAAAAGCAGTCCTGGAGTACCTATGTCTTAGCAAAACTGTATACCACACTACATGCTATAGCTAATAATGCTTCTGCATTTCAGTAGTGTAAACTGTTTATTATGTCTGCATCCTGCATGGTTCACATAGGCTTGAAAAATACTTAAGGAAACTCTCTGAAGGACTAACTAGGACAGTTTCATGAATGTTGTGCTAACAGAAACAATAAAGTGGCATGACTGGAGTTCCTTCAGACTAGTTAAATATCTGTCCTTCACTAGTCCCCATTTCCCAAACAAACTGTTCATCTACATTATTACCCATTCAGAAAGATGTGCTTACCATCAAAAAATCATCTGCAGAAGGTTTCATTTATTACTTTCATTTTCAAAGTGCAGGCCAAAGTCTTTTATTGCAGCAAGACTGGTTACAAAAGAATGGCTGTTGTGCACACTTTTTGGAAGCCCCAAAGCCATTTGCACATTAGAAGGACGTATCAGCCAGAATATAGGACTGGCCCAGGGCTTTCTCCTGGAATACTTACTTACAGCACAAAACTGAATATTATGTTGAATTCCAATACCAACCCTGTATCTAACAAACAGAAATCATGTGGAAGAAATAAAGCCGAACATACACAAACATGCAACAACCAAAGTGATCATTCTTGATTTTACCTCCAGTGCTAGGTATGGAAGCTTATTGCTTTTCTGACCATTTTACTAACCTTCCTCTGTAGTACGAGCAGACTTTGATTCACTGTCCATTCCTTGGAATTCATTGAAATAAGGTCGAACTTTAATTTCATATGTGACTCCCTTTTTCAAGCTGACGAGGACAGCACTGCGCTCAGTTGGGACTTTGACCTCCAAATTCTGCCATACAGCTGGAGAAGGTAGGCCAGATGTTTGGCGATACATTACTCGGTAGCCCTGAATAAACTGGGATTGGCGGTCGACCTAGAAATGACATTAAATAATACACCAATAAACATATTAATGTTACGTTAAAAAGAAAGCAAAACATTTGCTGTGAACACTTTTGTCCTCATGAAAAAGAGAACATTAACAGTCATTTAAGCTGCTGAATTTAAAAATCAAACTGCTTTCTTGTAAGTCATTGTTGATTAATTGTCTATAAAGAACATTTTTCTCACATTACTTGTTATAGAACATTTCCTTCTATTTTACTTTCTTCAGCACTATATATTATGACAAATACCCCCTTAAATGATAAAACAAGGCCCCACCCCTGCAACAAATCATAAAAAGAGAACTTTGGCATAATGCTTACTGCATGTAAACTTATTAAGCCCGTCTTGGCTACTGATGTGCTGAAATACGAGAAGAAAAGAAAAACAAATTCTTTTCAGAACAGGATAAGTCTTTGAAGATACCCATGCTTTCAGTTAGTCCATTACTTGGCTCACAGCTCATCTTTTTATGAGATGCTCAGGAAAGTAAAATAAACAGAAGACAGATGCAGAGAAAACAATTTCCAAGGACATGTGCTGTTTTTTGCGTTCACAGTCTAAGCAGCCTCTTTGCGTCCTGGTGCTGCGATGCTCTCAGGCCACCGTATGGAGACAGAATGTTAGTTTTAGTTGATGTTTTATAAGTTGCTAGGCAAGCACAATTCAAGATTGGACCGTACATGGAAGCTTAACAATTCTAACCTATCATAGCTACAAATAGGATTTTTATTTAAAGAAAAAAAAAAAAAAAACATAAAATGTATTTTATCTTGGAGACATTGCATGCATTTTTTCTCTTGGGGGGAAAAAAGGCATGAAGCAATGATTCAACCTATTATGACGTGTGCATGAATTTTGCCTGAAAAAAACAGTCAAAACAATTTGATGGATAAAACCAAACCAAACCCAGCTGATTCTGTAGCCATCAAATAAAGAGCCAAAGAAAGTGGAGCACAAATAACAAGACTAGCTGTTCAGTAAATTTCTTGGTTATAACTAAGATTCAACAAGTAGGATTCCTTTTCTGCTCTTGACAATTTGCTAGCTCAAAGATATTTCAGAATTAGATACATTTGTTTGACTTCTCTTAGGAATAAATGAATTTAAGGCTGAAAACACAAACTGGGATCTATTTTGCTTCTCCTACAATCTTGTTACAGTTTATCGAGACATTCAGAAGGGACACAGATTCTTAAAACATTAAAAAGCAGGGCAAGAAAGAAGAAAGCTTTATTTATGAGAGCAAAGCAGAAATGTCTTTCATCAAAACTGTCACTGTTAAAAACCTTGCAACATATGTTACAACAACATTAAGCTTGCATTTTATAAACTTCTCTACATTCACTTTAAGTGAATTTATGCACTGAAAGAGGGATATAACTCACAATAATAGCTTGTTAATACCGAAAGAATCAAGCTGTGTTTTTAAGAAGAACATTAAGCAGCTGTTTCCAGATGAAGGGAGTCTGTAAATCAGAGTAAATTGTTTTTATCCATGTTTGACTTTCATTAATTAAATGTTTTACGGACATAAAGACTTTATGAACCTCATGTTTACCACAAAATTCAGCAAGAGTAACGCTTTCATGCATTGTAATACAGATTCTCAAACTAAATTACAAAATAAAGCTATGATGTTTAATAATCAAACGCTGAGTTTGATTCCTGCCTAACTTCTGAGTTACAAGCTGCACTGAAAGACAGCATAACTTTGTTAGAACTTTCCATTTTGGCTTTGCTATGCTTTTAGGCTCTACTGACTGCTGCCTAGTGGAGAATATCTGAAAATTCAGAATTGACTAGGCTGAACTGTCACCGTGTGCTGCTACAAAACACTATGGAAACTGCTTTGTATGGCATGGTAGAAACACAAACGCACCCACCAACTGCCTGAGAAGAACTGGACCCATATAGTATACCTATAGTATATTAATTTTGAGTCTATCACACTTCCGTATCTACTTACACACAGGTAATATACAAATTATTCATACACCTCTTTTCCTCCTAGACTTCTAAGTTCCTAACCCAAAGGACTAACAATACAAGAAATATGAAAACGGAACACAGTAGTACAACCAGGTTGTCATGTAAATAGGTGCTATAAGCTGCCTTGATTTGGGGCTCACACAAGTTTCACAGAGCTTTCAATTAGAAGTTTGATTACAACAGGGCTGATTGATCTGCCTGAATTTCAGATTATTGACAGTGAGTGCATTGTTCAGGATCCGGCATGGTACTTAGGAAAGAAAATACTATGCATTTTTAATGTTTTCCATAAACATCCAGTTGCATTTAGTATCAAGGAGAGGACGCAAAACCATTTCTCACACCCACTTAAAGCTAGTCTGAAAGAACAGGGGCTTTTATATGGTCAAAATGTTGGGAAACTATTCAGAGGGCACTTCACTTACTGAGAAAGGTGGATTATTTGTTCTGAGTTTTCTGATTAGTAAAAAATTACTCTTTGATAATTACATGGATTAACCAGAGATATTTGTGAGGTATAGGACAACGATATTTCACATATACTTACCCATACATTTATATGTGTACATGTATATGTATGTATACACATATACATACCTATGTGTATGTGTCTACATATACATACACACACAGTCTTATATATAACGAAACCTGTGACTTCATCATTTCCTCCATTTCTTATGTGGTAATTATGTGTCACACCACCAGCATGCCACTAAAAATATGCTTAGCATTAAAGAACTGCATTCAGTCGTGCTAAGCATGGAACAACTCTATAGGTTTGGTACACATTCACACACAGGCAGAGTTGCAGAAACATGCACTGTGGTTTGATGAAAGAATGTAATAATTTCTAGGTATACTCCCTTCTCTCTCTTTTTTTTTTTTTTTTGTAAATGGTTGGCACTTCCTCATACAACGTACTTAGCATTATTACAGAGATTGCAGGAACTCTCTGCGCTGAACACTGGGATCAGAGAAAATTTCTAGTCTTCCTGTGACACTCTTAACTGCTCTTGAATTTATGCAAGCTGCAGTGACATCCACTCAAAAGAGCCACAACAGTTGCTGGTCTAAAGATACACTTTCTCCCTCAAAAGACAGTTCACAGAAAATGCAGATGCTCCTTTAAAACAGAAGAGAGCAATTACTGGGTAGGTTCTGCTCAGTGGTGACCTAATGATTTAAGGCGACCTACAACCATAAGCGGTCCTGCATGCTCTTTCTCACACTCTTTTACGATGAATATGCAGTGCAGGAGGTATCTACATAACTGATGACAGCTCTCCATTTCTGCAGAACAGGAAACTCATTTTCCCTGTGTGTTCAAATCTGCCCATATTGAAGCTGAACATGAGAGAGGTTCACCGGCTATTAGATCATTCAGTTAGGCTATTAGGTTGTTAAAAAGATGGCAAGAAACTCGCAATGCAGCTTATGCTGCAAACATAAGCTTTCAGGCAAACCTGCTAATCTGCACCCTAAAGACATTTTGCAATATGTTCTTTAGTATGTAAATTTCTACCCTATAATATCCAAAGTAATACTCTGCTCCCACACCAATACCCACAGCAATTCTCCATCTGGGCAGAATACCTTACACACTGTGCTGAACTCACTAGTAACAGACTCACAGTAATCTCTGGAAATTCAAACAGCACTAGTATTTATCTATCCTACAGGAACAAGACAAAGGGTGATGATATGCTGGAAGACTGTCTAAAAGACTTGACTCTTGAAGCTTCCAGTGAAGTGCATTCATTTCAAATCAATGTCAAATTAAAAGACAGAGGTAAATAAATTATCCTTCTGCCTGGTAGCCTCCTAGAAGACAGTCAGGATTTCAAAACAACAATTATTTTGCCATATTGAAGAACTGATTTTTCTTCCTGCTTGTGCCCCAGGGCTCCTTTATAATGCTAGGAAACTTTTCACATTTGGCCGCTAATAAAACTCTCAGTTTAGTGCCCAGTGACGCTAGAAGTGCTGGACTATAGTTGATGTCAGCTAAAAAAGTGCTTGGAGTACTCAACATGCTGTTGCAAGGCAAAATGCTTTGATAAAAGTAAAAAAAAATCAAGCCCAAGGTTTAATATTAGCCATTTGATAACAGCGGGCGTATCTGATTCTGTAAGTCTCATCAGCAATAAATATCTCTGCACCTCACCTCTCTATGTGTAAAGTTAGGATACAGACACATTTTTTTCATTGTGATGTTAAATTCAGTATTACTTGTGAAGCACCCAAATGTTACAGTTGAGAGCATGACAGATAAGCAAGCATGTGAGACAAACTAATAATTTTTTATTCAATGCCAGGTTTCAATGCTATGAATTTAATAAGACCTGGCACCACACAGTGAATAAAGAAGATAAAAGGAAATGTTGAACACCTCCATGAAGAAGAGACCCCGTATGTGACCAGATAATTAGAGTTATACTTTAATACGTGTGCACAAGAGATAAATTTCAGTGGCAGTGAAAGCCTAACTTCTGACATTCCTCTTCTTTTTTTTAGTGCTGATTTTATAAGCCTGACTTTCTTTTAAAACAGACAAAATATATGTGTATGTATATGTGTATATTTTAAAATTGCAACTGAGTAGCAGAGAACTCTTTCTGAAACCTTAAACTCAAATTTGGGGGGGGGGGCAAGGGCGGGGGGGGGGAAACAACCCCAAAACAATCTCAGAAAGCAGGGGAAAACACATGTTAATTTTCTGGGAGTCAGGATGCCAGAAACTCAGTAATCAAGGAATCAAAGATGTTCCTTGTCATTCATTCTTTGAATTGCAGAAAGTACAACACAAAGAGTCTTATGACTCTCATGGCACTTCTGTCCTTTTGTATGATAGCTACACTATCTAACCGTTTTATATTAATAGTGTGGACTTTATTCTCTGGATAGAGTGGCTTTTTTCCTAGAGACTATGATTAATTAATTGGTTTTGTTCTGGTTGCTGGAAAGTTTCTAATTAGCTGTTCCAAAGATTTTTGTGTGTGTGTGTGCCTTTCTTCTCTTGGGCAATTCCAAAATGTCTCTACAGAGGCCTGTATGCTTGTTAGGTGGCATAGGGTCACTGCTTTGAGGGTTCTTCCCAATAAGGTGATATATCCACAGCATCCCTAACACTTTACCTTTATTTTACCATGTTTTCTTCACTCATTACTAGTTCAGTAGGAGCACCAAGAAACTCTTTCATACACAGCATGAGCCAGCAGTGTGCCTCCTGGCCAAGAAGGCCAATGGCATCCTGGGGTGCATTAGGAAGAGTGTGGCCAGTAGGTCAGAGGAGGTTATCCTCCCTCTCTGCTCTGCCTTGGTGAGACCACACCTGGAGTTCTGGGCTCCCCAGTTCAAGAGATAAGAAACTAATGGAGAGAGTCCAGCGGAGGGCTATGAGCATGATTAGGGGACTGGAGCATCTCTTGTATGAGGAAACACTGAGAGAGCTGGATCTGTTTAGTCTGGAGGAGAGAAGACTGAGAGGAGATCTCATCAATACTTATAAATGTCTAAAGGGTAGATGTCAGGAGGATGGGGCCAGACTCTTCGCAGTGGTGCCCAGTGACAGGACAAAGAGCAACAGGCACAAACTGGAACACAGGAAGTTCCATCTCAATATAAGGAAAAACTTCTTCGCTGTGAGGGTGACCGAGCACTCGAACAGGCTGCCCAGAGAGGTTGTGGAGTCTCCTTCTCTGGAGATACTCAAAACCCGCCTGGATGCCATCCTGTGCAGCCTGCTCTGGGTGATCTTGCTTTAGCAAGGAGGTTGGACTAGATGATCTTCCAGAGGTCCCTGCCAACCCCTACAATTCTGTGATTCTGTGCTACATACATATATACACACACACATATATACACATATTTATTTCATTATAATATAAGGAAATGGGTTACACTGCATAAAACTGAATTCTGGTTATACTGAGGCTTCCTTTTGTAGTATATGGTAAAGCAAGGGTAAGTCTATGAAATTATATTTCTCATAGCTGTCACACCCAAGAATGGACTTGAAGGAGCACCACATGGACGCGATCCTGGTTTACAATTACTGGCTGTGAACATCCAAAGTTTCTGAACTACTGACCCATCTGCTTGGGCAAAAGGGTTTGCTGCAAAGGTGCCTGAGTGAGAAAGTCAGCCTGTCCTGGAGTTATATAGCTGAAACAGACAGTATTTTTAGAAAGGCAAGCTGAGTGTTGACATCATCAATGGCAAAATGCAATGACACATTTTCTAAATAATCTTCTAAGAAAGACAAATTTGTGTATTTCTCTATTTATGCTAATCTGCCCCCAACCATTGAAATCTGTCAGAACAAGGATGGTGCATAAACCCCCATAAAGATGGCTGAGTTTTGCGAAAACAACAGTAATCCCTATAATACATGATCTATCACCACACTTCTTATCTCCTATTGTATAATCCCCTGTACACACTAACCTTTTAGCAATATTACATGTAGAAGAAAAACTCTGAGTATTGTGAATAACCCTTTAGCAGAATTCATCCTATATAACACAACTGTTTCAGTGACATGCTCTGCAGTACTATTTCTCTCACTCTTCCACCCATGGCTCTCCTTCTTCTGGGGCAGATGCCCCAAAAGCAAAGCACTCTTTTTTGGTGTGCAGTGCCCTAGGAACTCTCTCTCCTTCTACAGTTACAAATCCTTTCCTTCAAACCTCAGGAAGGGAAACACAGGATTTTGAAAGCCAAACACTATATTAGAAATTCTACCCGGTAGTTTGATCTCTCAAATAGAAATGTTGTTAAGTATTGCCAAAAAGATTCTAGTCTTCTATAATGAAAGGATACCCACTGATTGCGGGTAAGGCTTATGCTAGAAAACCAGATGTTACATAGTGGATCAGGCATCAGCACCACGTGCTTCTGACTTCACTACAAGTGCCCTATTGGAAAGTTATTTTTGCATTTTAGGGTCACCAAACAATAGGGTATTGTCACAGGCCCCTGTGCCTTGAAGTGTAAAGTGCTGTTTCATACAGCAATTTCACGTTGATATTTAACTTTGATTATTTTTGATGTGCACAGTAATGAGTCTCCAGATCAATTATCCTTTAGATTATGGTGTTAAGCATATTCATTTTTATAACATTTTTCTAGTCAGACAGCTAGCTTCCTTTGACCTGAAGACTTTGAACCTGCCTGACTTGAAAGAGAAAATAAAAAGACCATTTCATTACCACATATATATGCCTGTAAAATGTTTGAAGTCAAGACTGGAGCTTTTCAGGGTAGTAAAAAGCTGCAGGGATAAATAGGCAAAATTAAAGTACTGTTAAGGTAATAATAACAGAAGCCTTACCGTCCAGGTGACTTGAACTGTTGTGGGTGTCAGCACAACAGGATTATGCAGTCGTACAATGACATCTCCCAGTTCTTTCTGTACTTGCCTGTGATCCACACCTTGTGCTGGTGGGCTGATATCTGCCAGGCCAGGCACACACATGAAAACATTATTTTAATGAAAAGAGTTGTATAAGGCATCAATAAGAATTACTGAATAGCTTAATGACCTGACTTATACACCCTTTATAGTACTGTTTTTAAAACAATACGGTACTAAGGTTTAAATATGAACTCCAAGGCATATCAAATAATGCAAATGAACCATTCGCCTTTTCACCTTTAGCTGTTTAGGAAATAATGAAATATAAAGATATTTAAATGAGCATTCAGACTCGACAGCAAAGTTTTCTCAGATATATTCACTAGTTCCAAAATACTCAGATAATAATAACATTGCCCAGATGTCTGGAACCAAATTGGTTAGTATAATTGAAGAAAATGAGCATGCTTTTTTTTTTTTTTTATTTTCTTAGATCATACATGACACTCAGTCATTATATGTTTCCAAACTTTCACTAAGCTTCCTCTCCCCACATACCAAGCACACAAGAAACCACATGCTAAAAATAATCATCTTCTTCTGCAAAGCAAATTTCCCTTTACAGCTATAGATAACCTAGGAAATAGAGGAAATCTAGTGCAAATATGAAAAAGAATTTCTGATCTAATAAAAGGCCAGCAAAAACACTCTACCACAAAAATTTTTTCTTCAAGATTATGTCAAAGATTCCTTCAAAGTTTGTTGGGAAATTATTTCTTCTAGTCAAAACCTAAAGGAATTTGATCATTTAGTATACATCTATGGAAAACTGTGACTCCATCTCCAGCATGACATGTGAATATGTGTCAGAAAACAAAGAAGGAACTGTGCAATGTGTGTTTTTGGTGACAGTTCCTGGAAATCATCATTTTCTGTTACATTACACCAAAAGGAGTTTGTTGAGCTACAGCTATCACCTAGCTAATATATCACCATAGCATGCCCTTTCCCTCCAACTTAGACAGAAATGAAGGTACTTTCTAGGAGCCAGTGAAGTCTGGATCCCTTCAATGGGTCCTTCAAGAGTCTTACAACATGAGTCTTGGTCAACAGTTACAGATGGCCTCACTATGTCAATTGCCTATGTGGATTGCATAATGCCTGTTAGAAATACATATATTGATTATTTCTGCTGCAATTTGCTTGTAATTTTTTCCAGAAGAGAGGAATTGAAACACAAGCACAGATTATATTCAAAAAGGCCTGATACATTATGGTCATGCCCGTCTAGGCATCTGTGAATTATGCTTGGTTTTCCCATGGGATTCACTAGCCAAAGACACTTTCCGCTTTTTGGATCAACGTCATGTGTCCTTGTGAAGAGAATACATACATAAAAGGGTTTTTTCCCCCTCTGGGGGTCTTAGATAGGAGCATGCAACATATAATTTCTTTTTATCTTCTAAATATTATTAAGAAGAAATAATAGTGCTCTTAAAAATGAAAAATTTATATATAACAACTGAGTTTGAATCACCTGCCTCTAGATTTGGAAATAAAGTAGGTTTTTAATCATCAATATTTCAGCTTCATAATTCTGGATTGTTATGGGCTCTGAACCACCAATAAACAATATTGCCACAGGCTTCTACTGATATTCAAATGAAAATGGCTCCATGGGTCTCTGTATAATCCAAATATGGATAGCTTATCTAGCAAATTATGCCTATTCAAAGTGATCATGAAACAGAGAAATACAATAAAATAAATCTGTAAGACAGCAACTCAGACTAGTTTACAGGACAATAATTTATGCTGCTATCCACAAAAAGCTATGGTCCTTTGTACAAAATACCTACAGCTACCCATGGCTACATTTTAGGTTAAGTTATCCTGTGGTTTACAACCAACAAAGTATCTATATGCCCTCAGGAGAAAAGACATTACTACATAGTGTGTTTGTATGAACTGCATTTCGTCATTTTAATGGGACATATGCCCAGAAGTAAGGGAATAACATGGGCTAATAACAGTAAGAAATTATTATCAAAGTGTACATGTGGAATTCTGTTTTCTGGTATGCACACTTGGAAAAATATGCATATGTGATGCTCACAGTGTAAAGTCTTATAATGTCATTTTCACATTACTAGGAAACTCGTGGTGGAAAAGGATATTGTCAAGTACTGGAATAATAAAATCATGACTCAAGCAAAACTAGCTCAAGAAGTTATATTCTGATCACAGTTAAGATGTCTTTAAAATTAAATTGGTTATATTTTTTCTCTAACCTCTCTTTTAACAGCTTCCAGTGAACTCACTATTAGATGTTAGCAATTTAAATTCCAGGAATAGGATTATATATAGTTTCTTTAAAGTGTTTCTTAATGGTTTGGTCTATTAATAATCCAAACAAGAAATCAACTCTTTTCTTAGAGTAATTACTGATTTCTCTGTCCTTATTTGATATAAGTCACCTAAGGTGAACCTTTTGAAAGTGCCTGATGGTCTACTTGTAGTCCACTGGTGAAAATATGCATAAAATCCTTTTACTTGCACTTGCTATACATAACACCAGGAAATTAAATGCTCAGCTATTAAAGTTACCACAGACACCTGTTGCAAATTATATTTATATTATATAGCACTGTTATAGCTGCTTTTTTCTTCCTCCATGGCCACTGTGAATAGGCTTTCTGCTGTGTGTCAGCTTCTTCTGTGAGCCTGAATTGAATTCAGGCGTAATTAGAAATCACATCAAAACATTATGTTAATTTTCAATTGATTTTATGATTTAATTCTATTAAACTGCAGGCTTGCAAAGAAGCTATAAATCCTGTACATGTCTCAGTGTGCTTGACTGCTAAACAGCTTCTGGAAATGGAAGCTGCAACACACGCTGTAGCTAATTAAAAGACATGTTTTTACTGAAATCAAATTGCTTGTCAGTATGTCAGATAAAAAGTCTATACTTGACACTCAAATGCCAAACAAACTTGTTTTTTTAACTAGGTGATAAGTTATGCAGACTAAAATCATGGTGCAATGAAAAACATGAGTCACCCTGTAATAATGGGAGAGTAAGAAAAAGAAGAAAACTTGTGATACTCTGTGGGTAGTCAAGCTATGAAAGCCTTGCCCAACTCCTTCAGCTTTTCAGAAAGCAGCTCCTTCTCCTTTTACAGCAATGATTACTATTTTGAGGTGATAATTATTAAGGATAGATTTATTTAGGAATAGACGGGGATGAGAAAGGCTAGATGTCATGGTTATGTGATAAAGAAATACCACCCTACTCTTGTTTCTCTCTTTCCATCTAGGACCAGCAAAGGATCCAAACCACTTAGACATGCTGGAGGCTGACGCAGGATGCACTCTCCATGTACACTTTTATAACTTCTATAAACAGAGGCAATTTCATTCTAAATTAACTGTGAGAGAAGCTATTACTTTGGACTCAAACAAAATATGATTACAAAAAATACTAATTCCTATATTCCAACCTGTTTAACACAGAACTACACTCTTTAATGAAGTATTCAAGCCGTGTGCTGTCAAAGACAAAAAAAATCCATGCTGTGAAGAGGCATTTGTTTGTGGCAGTTGTATGCCGTTAGAGCTTGATGTAATGTGAACAGAATTCAATAGTCAATTCAATAGCAATGAAGGATCACAGCTATCAATTGTATCACCATTGTATCAAAGATACTGAGGAGATCATGGTATTCAGAGCACTTTTCAGAATAGCGTGGGTAACTCACAGTACTTTCAACACAAATCAGGCATCAAGGAGCACACTAAGCCTAAGTGAACTGCAACCCAAAAGGTCTAAAATGTACCAAGGATTAAAGAGCTAACCTATTTCTCCTAAGCTCCAGATTGCTACAGCAAACATTGGACCATTTTTTGTCTTTATTGGTTAAGCTCAATTCATGATTCCTCCAGTCAGAGCGCTAAAGCCAAATGGCCAGACTGACCTATTGATCAATTCTCAGTTCCTTCTTTCTATTTTAACTCAAGCACGTAAGCCTTAATAATTACTATTACCTTGTGTTCGGACAGGATCTGACATAGGGCTGGGATCACTCAGACCTTGTGAATTGATAGCTCTCACCATAAACAGGTAGATTGTATTGGGGCGCAGTCCTCTCACAGTGTAGAGAGTGGTCTTCACGTGGTTAGCCACTGTTTGCCAACTATTGCTCACAGATTGACTGCAATGAGAAGAGGATTGAATATTGCAGACTAATGCAAAAGAAATATAAAGAAGTGAAAGGACCTACTCTATAACCCTATATCAAGTCTAAGCACAGGAAAAAGTAGTAAAAACAGGGTAAAAAACCCAATATTTGTTTCAGTTAACTCATCAAGATGGGATAAAAAAATAACACAGCTGTCAAAAGTATTTCTCCTTTCAACAGAAGCAAAAGCTTTTGCTATCTCTCTAAAATAAATATCTGCAAAAGGAAAGTGTGAAAAGCTGTAAAATAAATTTGAATGATAAATAGGCCACTCTTGAACATAAACCCTAGCAAAGAAAATCCTGTTAAAAGATAATTTTCTATACTGCTAAGTAAATTATGTCACTGAATTGCCATTGGAAGGAAAGTATTCTCCTTGAACTAAAGTCATACTCAAAGTTAGAGAAAAAAAGCTCTGAAAACATGCTTGTAAATGAAGGAAAGTATATGATTATTTTTTCTGTCACTACATTTTCCACTGGACATTATTATAATTAGATTACAATCCACTGCGTGAAGAGATTTCAAGTGTGATTGTTAAAACAGCTTTTAATGAAAATGCCTGGCTTTTGTTGAAGTTATTGATGGGATGCCATTAAAGCTTATCTAGGGTGAAATAGTACAAAAGTTTAAAGAGAAAATTTGATTTTTTTGTGCTTTGTTGTATAGCATTGATTAAAAAAATCTTTAAATATATTAAAAGGAAAAAGAAAATGGAAAGCTATGTTTCATATTGTTTCAATTGTTTCATTCATGTAATGCATAAAGGATAGTACAAGTTCCAGAACAAAACCAACAGTTTGCACATGCAGTAATGTTCCTTGCATATCAGTGTAGCAGGATGAAACATTACCACTATAACTTCTTAAATTTGTTTGCATATAATTTTGACAAATTCTTTCATGAATTTTAATTAAAAGATGAACTATATTATTTGCCATTTGATGCACATCTTGATTAAGGAAAACATTTAAGAATGTGCACATATTTAAGTGGAAACATATATTACCAATACACGTGAAAGGTATGGCCCATGCTTAAACAAATTTGCTGAACTGGGGCCCAGGAGTTCTTTCCTACCATGTATTAAGTGCTGCTGTGTGGAAGGGAGCAGCTGGATTCTCTTTAACCTCAGGCTGCAGGATGAAATCATAAAAATTGCCAACACTAGCCTTTTCAGTTAAAAGTTTTAATCTATCTAAAACAGTAAAAAATACAAATGTAAAGTGCTATCACTCTTTAATAGGTGCTGCTTTAACAAGAACAGGAAATAAAATATGCAGAGAGGCTTCAGGATTATTTTCAGATTATTTGTGCTATGAGTGTCATAACACTGGCCCAAATGATTTCACCTTCAACGTTCCCACAGGAGATTCTCTCTGAACATCAATGCTAAAGAAAAAGTAACAAATAATGACTGCATTGTCGTGTTATATTCCTGTTGACCTGAAGAAATAGTTAGATCCTCCTTTAATTAATCACTTAAAAAAAAGCGATAAATTCAAAAACTATCAATTTAAAAAATATGAATCGATGCCTGCCATAGGAGTTGAATCTTTTAATGAGCTTCTAATAATACGTCGGGAGTCCAAAAGAACACCACAATACCAGGAGAACAGCTGGTACCAGGGTTTAAGTAAAATTAGAAAGGAAGATTAAAAGTGGAATAATTCACATACCTAAAAGCCTCAATGATATATGCACTAGCTGGTAGGCTTCCAGGGGTCCCTGGTTGCCAGGACAGGGTGACACTGTTCTTAGTAACATCAGTGACCTGAGGTTTGGATGGTGGCCCAGGGAGGTCATTTATATCGTAATTTTTACTGACTGTTGCTCCACCGGATTCTGTAAGGGGCAAATACAAACCAATTACTTTTTTATCCTTGATTGTGTAAATTGGATCAAAGTAGAAGATTAAAAGGAAAAACGTGCCAAACATCTGCAAAATCAGCATAACTAATGTTCTTAATCTGTAAAGAACTAAGTCAACAATTGCATTACCATGTATATTTTTGGATGAAGAGCTATCATTCTTTAGGTACATACTGAAAGAAAAAACCTGCAAAACTTAACAGGTTATACATAAATATATAAAAAAGAAATTAAAGAAAACAAAAAAAAGCCCAGCTTTGCTGAAATTTACATAAAATATCAAAACCTCAGCTACTAAAGAGCTGATAAAGTTCCTATATCCAGATCAACTCCAGTACTCACAGAGAGCACACTGGACTTTGATAGGACTCTGTGTAGGCATAATAGTTTTCTTGTCCAAGCCAATTACTGGATGAATCCACAGTTTATTAATACTCCTGTTTAGAAAAGTTACAGCATATTGCTGTCACTGGAGACAAATACAAATTGTTGCAATGTCAATGGGCATTTAAAGATAATAGCAATGAAATGCATAGTGTATGAAGGAACCCAGCCTTCCTGCCTAAAACTTCTCCATCTCAATCCCAGAACTTCTAGAACTGATTATTTGACTCAGACTGCTCTAATACAGTCTACACTTTCATTTTATGCCAACTGAAAAACAGTTGGACATCGCTTACCTGTCACCTCCAGCACAGCACTCCAGGATGTCTCCCCACTGGAACTTGTAGCAACGCACGTGTAAGTCCCAGTATCGGACAACTAGACATAAAAAAAACAGTTAAGGGCAGTTTTAACAACGTTTTAGAATCAGCTGACAGAGTTTACTCTAATTTTCTTTTCTCTAATTATTTCTTGGTAAGAAGGACTTAGCCTACATTTTACACCAGACTAGAGGGCACTGGACATTTTCAAATAATCATTTAATGCTGGGTTACTTTTAGAGAACTATAATAAGATTACTTGCTTCTAATAGTTTTCTAATTCTAATTTTCACATTGCTAATGGTACCAGTACAGCATGCAAATGCTACAGATTGGACGTTTTAGACAGTAACAATCTTTATATTGGTTACAACAAATGCAGGTGAAATCAAGTAACAGTGTAAGAGCAATTAACTTCGTAGAGGACAAAAATCTCACCGGTCATTATCCCATGACCCAGAGATACAGTTTCCAGTGCCAGGAAGGCTGTGACATCATCTTAGACTCTTATGATTGATGAAGTCATTTGTATACAGGATACCACACATACAAATACTGTGGCTGACATTTAACAGTGGTTCTCTCTACACAGACAGTCCTCCAAGCAATTTTCAAATGGCAAAGTTAAATGAGATCCTATACCATGCTTACCTTTTTTCTGTTTCACATGGGATTTTACTTCAGGCTTGCAAGGCATTTTGGCAGCGAAAAAAATGCATTTGTATAAAACTGTTGTGATTCCCTTGTCAGTTCATATATTTCAAATTTATTTGGGGAAACCATTTTGAATTATATTGTCAATATTAATCTCATTGCTGTATAAATTGTCCTACTGGAAAATTTGCCAAGGGTTTTGCTATTCCTTACTTAAATTTAAAGTAAAAGTTTCTGAGACAGGAACTAGTGAAGACTACAGAGATGGATGGAAAACGTTAACTTTACAAAACACAAAATATGCAGAGGAGCCCTCCTACCACTATGCATAAAGCATGGCAATCTGGAGATGGAAGCAGAAGAAGGAGAGTGTTGGCTCTAGTGATAAAGGAGAAGAATTATATTCACCATCAGATGACTTGACGGAAATAGGACGGCATCCAAGAAGCTTTATTGAACTTCAAGGAATTGTAATGGGTGTTCTGCTAAATGCAGATTGGCACTATAGCAAACGTGCTTATACCTCACTCTTCAAGAAGAATGTCAAGGCAAGTAAGTGAGATGCTCTTTAGATTACTTGTTGATATATAATTTACTTGATTTTTAACTTTGTCATGTTTGAATTTTGTTGGTATTTTCTTCAGATACCCTGGGACTGCAATGTATCATTCTTAAGGGCAGGTAGCAACTGATTAATGCCAGTTCAATTGTCTGAATGAGCATAACTTGCATTTTAGGAGACGCTTTTTCCGTGAAATGCAAGCAATAATTAAACCCCTCTGACAATGGCTCAGAGACTCAAAATACAGAGGTACTGCTAATGAAATGAGCAAGACTCTTGAAAGCAGACACATTTTCCAGAGGAAAGCGCCTTATAGTATTCTGAAGTAGTCTTTTATTTTGCTTCCTCTGAGCTTTTATTAAATATATAATTCTTCATTATGTGATAATGGAGAATATTTCTCAAGGCTATGGTTCTCAACTTCATCTGTGTACTACCATGACAGATGGTGTAGGGCATATTCAATGATGTGGTATACACAACAGTGTAACTTGCAGAAGGCAAACTCAACATACAAAGGAAGCTGGAGATATGCTGCCTCTTGCAAGTTATGGTGAATTATCTAACTTCCAGATTGTAGATGGATTAGATACAGTCATAGTGTATTGATAATTCAATTATTTGTATTTTTTTTTTTTTGTTCTATGGTAAAAACAACAGAGGAGGTGAATGGAAAATCTTTGCTATCCAGTAAAATAAACAGTTTTCTTCCTCAATTAATCTGGGTGCCTAAATCCAGCATGGTACACTTCTATGGAGCAAGAGGGAGTTTTCCATCAGTGTTGACCTGTCTGAAAGAGTCCTGAGTGAGTGATGTATGTGAGTTTTTGGTTGCCTTCTTCAGAGCAACTGGAAAGACTGGCTCATCAGAAAAATCTCTAAGTTCATGTTTATGACTGTGGCCCATGGTTCACTGTGACTGCTGCAGACTCCTGAATAATTTGATTTATACACAGAAAGAGAATTACATAGCAGAAGAGGATGTTCTCAAAGATTTAAATAGTAGTGGCTCATCTTTACCCATATCTTAGAATATTTTATGATTGCAATAGTGATTATTAATTTTGAGGGGACGAGAAGACTGAGGACATGTGGGTGATAAATATTAATTTGTTTTGAACTTGGGTATGTAAGTCTGCTTGGACATACTTTGTGGTCATTTTTTGCTTAGGAAGGGTTGCTAGTCCTTGCTCAGGTGGACCTGAGAGAAATAATTCCAGATTTAAATCCATATTTAATTCATAAAAATTGCATGGTACAGGAGAAATCTGTTTTTTATAGATCTGTGTGTTTTTTATTCTTAAGTCTGAGTGAAACAGTGCACATTACTGCAATCGAGGGGTTTATAAAAAATGTCCTTCTGAGCCTTTAAGGAAAATTGGTTACTAGTGAATAAGCCACTTAAGGATCAATAAAAGCTTTGTGGCTTTCAAAACCACACTCACTACTAATACTGTTTTCTTCTCCCCTTGCAAGCAATTTTTTTCCTTTTGTTTACAGACCTTGTGCCTCTAACAGCGAGATTAATGCACTGGCATGATTCAGAACCAATTTCATTGTTTGCATAGCTGCATGCAGACAGGTATCCCAGGAGCTTCTGCCTCACGGACACTCCACAGAAGCCCATCACTGATGCCTGAAAGTTTGTTTGAAATCACTAAGCTTCCACCTTTAATTGCTGCTTTCCAACACTACTGGGGAATCTTGACTATTCAAGCGCACTCTTTAATCCAGCTCTACAGGAAAAATGCATTAACCTTCGTGGCCTAAACCTGCCTTCAGCCCAGGGAGGAAGGATAAATTGTTTACTCAAAGAAAGCTAGCATAAATTTTTTAATAAATTCCATTTTGTTCCAAGGAAGTTAACAGTTAATCTACAATTACTGATGAGATTGTATCAGAAAACAAAATTGCTCTTTATGTCTTGTCCTCAGTAGCTATGTTTACTGACATTTTTTTGGATGGTAAAGCTAAGTGCAGAAATTACTGCTGATGAAATTAAGTGGTTTCTGAAATTGTCTTTAAGTTCTTGACAAATAATTAAATTTCCCTTACTATTTTTTTTATACATGCTTGTCCACAAACACACAAACAAATAGTCATTTTTATCTTTGAACGGGAAAAAATTGAAAGCTCAAACAAAGATTAGTGATGCAGGGTCTCTCAACAAAATCTGACATTATACTATTTGGAATATTATAAGATTTCTTTGTACTTTTAAGGTATCATATTATCTCATGTGTCAAAATGTAAATATTATGATAGGCATTTCATTTTTAATAGAAATCCCTCTGCATATGACTGCATGTATGTTACAGTATTAGTTGTCTTCTCCCATCTGCAGCCTTCTGGAACATATCCAGCACGTGTAACATTGGAATTAATCAGCCAGCTCAAGACTGCCAAGACTCATTGATGGAGAAACTGCATGGCCAAACCCTGATGAACTCCAGAATCGCTTGCTAGCACAATAGCTCCTTGGAAAATTATGATCAGATGTTGAAAAAGAACTGCTCTAAGTTTTAACAGAGACAACAGACCAATGGTGTCATGGTAATACCAACTGAAAAGATAAGGAAAGCCTGTCCTTTTACACATCTAACCATCCCCAGCTCATGTGCTTTATTGCAACAAACGTAAGTTTTTAAGTATCAATTGTATTTTTAGGAAATTCTACTAGAAATACCTGATTCTAGTTTGGCTCTTCTTTCCCCTGCCCCCCCTTCCCTACACAATGTCTAAGAATGAAACAGGATGTGGACTTGGTGAGAATTTCATAGTAAAAGAGACAACTAAGTTAGTTCTGAAGACAACAGACAGCAAGACAGCAGAGCTGCTTGAGGCACACACCAACAGCTCAAGACTAGCCATGTACCACTGATAGCACTTGTTCTGTTATCGCTACTCACCCGCAGAGTTTTAATCTGAAGTGTCCCCTGATCCTGTATGGATGTTCGAGGGTCTCTGCCCAGGAAGGTGAATCCTTCTTTTAACCAGCTGATGACAGGAAGGGGGTCGCCGGTTGCCTTGCACTTCAGCAAAGCTGTCCCATCCACTGCCAGTGTCTGATTGACTGGCCCCTGGAGGATGATGGGCGGAGGCCTATCTGTCAAGACTGAACAGTGACAGACGCATTGACATCCACACCTTTAAAGGTCCTCTGCTGCAGTTAGCCCTTTCCTTGACATAGTACCAATTTTAACAGACTGGTTTAAGTAGCCTCTAAAAGACTAAAAACATTAGTTTTGGAAGACCCTTAGATACTTGTTAACAATTAACTGGTATATTTGAAAAACCTTTTGGTAAGAATTTTATTTCACTACTGCAAGATAACTCCTGGATATATAAACTTCTGTTAGCAAAGATCATCAGACTCATTTGATTAAGACAGGATGAAAATAAAGACCTTGATCAAGAAAAGAACTGACCTACATCTCTTATTTCTTCCAATTTAGGAAAGCACTTAAAGGACACGTCTAATGTCACATCAAAATGTGCTTAATTGCTTACCTGATTTAGGGCCTAAAGAGAAATCTGTTAAAGTTCAAAGTGAAACACTGTAGCCATTCTAGCACTGCTACCAACCACATCCCCTATTCATGCTCAACTCGCAAATTTTCATGAACAAAAATATCTGACAATAATACAAAACATTTTCATAATCTCAGTGATCTAAATGACTGTACCATTCTTTCCAGTGGAGAAAAGTTCAAACTCAGTCAAGCCATTTAACAGCTTACTTATCAAACAATTTCATCACCTTTTAAAGCCACGAACTCTCTTATTTTTTTCCCCTAATAATTTACATTTGCATGCTTGAAATACTGCTTAAAGGACTCTGTAACCAGTGAGCAAGCACATGACTGTGTATAAACCTCATTTCATGACCAGTGGGATATCTTGAAGATGAGGTAAAACGCTCATGTTTGCTTTTCTTGAAAGACCAATTTTTCATAACTAATTCTGCAGTTGAACCTATTGTCTGAGTCATCTATTAAGCAATAAAATATAAGTCTTTTTTTCTAAAGAATGTGTTTATCCAAAATGAATGTGAAATGGTTGAATATAAACAAGGCTATGACTCCTGCATAAAATCAGTATAACAGAACCAAGAATTCATTTTTATATATTTACCTGCCACACTGCTGCTGTTTTAAATCTTTGAGCAACTGAACAATTATATGATTGGTATTAAATATTGTAACAGGCATGATTAGCTACTAAACCAGTGTAAGTTAGCCTGCCTCCACTGATGTCAAATGAATTTGAATCATTTATTATAGCTGAGAATCTGGTTCATTATAGTCCATACACAACACCTCACTCTAACAATGAAGTGAAAATAAATTACTGTGAAGCAATATGATTTCTGTTGCATTCGAGCTGTTTGAGATGCAAACCTCTGGAACCTTCGACAGATCCAAAGCGCTTTCATTACACTAATAAATAAAAAATAATAGGGAGATATTAATGGTACATTTTATGCCTAAAACCATTGTTTCTGAAATTGCAACGTTGCAAAAATACTAACTACCTTCTTTTGTTAACAAGATACATAAAGAATAGAATAATTGGTATTAGTAGCACCTTGGAGTGTGAGTTCGTCACATTTCTTGAAATTGAAACTGAAAACAGGAAGTCAGTACAGATTATTTATTAATACTGGGAACGTGAAAGCTCTTTTGGAAATTCTGAAATATCACCCACTGAATGCAGAGATAGGAGAGGAAACACTATATTACAAGAAAAGAGAAAATGTAATGCATTTTCACCTTGACAGAAATTTTTTTCTCATTGAGGTTCCTTATGACAGTTCAGCAATTTGGTGCAATAAAAATTAATCTCAGCTCATATGTACTATCATCATACCTGCAGCATGAATGTATTCAAATGAAAACTTAGCTGTGTACGTTTTCATTTAGATTTAACATAAAACAGCAAATTCCAGTTTTCTAGGTAGCTAAAAATTAAGGAAAAAGGATTACTTAGGTTGCTAACTATTCCATTGCAGTTATTTGCTGCCTCTAATTGCCTTTCATATGTGTAGCAATGTAGGTATTTTCAAAACCTACTGCATCACAGATATTGTTCTTTGGCTTGTAATTAGTTTTTTTACAGCTCGAATGAGGAGCTCATAATCCTTTAAATAGCTCTGATCAATAGTGTAATTGAAAGTCTCCTGGCCAGAAGGAATCTTCATTTTCAAGGGTGTTATGGGTGAAAGACCACTACAGGTTTCCATGACACTGAGGCTAAAGGTTAAATGAACACTTAGGGTTTCCACTGATCTGTGAACGACTGTATTGTCTTCACAACTATGACTTGTAAATCTTCTCTAAAATGTGTATACCTGCTTGTATTCTTACTACATAGATCTCCCGTACAAGGATCCAAAACTCAGTTCGAGGTTAAAAAAGATATATCATAAGCATTCTGAAGAACAGAGAGATAACGAAAAATATCCACAAAAAGATTGGAGGTTTTGTTGGTTTCTTTTACAACATTTTAATTTTTTATTTAAATTTTACGTTGTTTTCTCCTAACAGGATTTTTTTGTATCCATTCTACAGAACCATTTTGTGTAGCTAAAATATATTTGCATAGTAAAAGAGAAGTTGATCTCAAAATTAATTTAATTTTTTAAAAATGAAACTATTTGTCAACAACCATATATTCACATATGCTGGTAACTGAAAAAATATCAGATTCCTTTTGTGATAAAATGCAGCTTAAATTTTCAGCAGAATATCAGAAAAGAACAGATTCTATTTGTTAATGAGCAGTTTATTCACTGCAAATGCAATTTGGATCAATTGAAAACACGTCTAAATTTTGGTGGAATTCTATCAAATTCCAGCAGGAAACTAAAATAAGAGAATTACAAAATTAAGTCTTTACTTTGGCACTTGCAAAATCAACTTTTCAAAATTTAACATCTGTAATTAATAGGGAAAATCTGACACAGGTCACGAAATTCTCATGATGAACGCTAGTATGATAGGGCAGGGTGCTCTCCTGAGAGGTGGAAAAGCAGAGACCAAGTGACTTTTTGCAGAAGAGCTTCACAGGAGGCTATGAAGTTCTTTTGAATCTCTCCTGTTTGAAACTGTCACACTTGCTACAAAAAGTGTAATACACATTTGGTCAGGGACAGGAATCATGGTGGCCAGATTTGCAGATGAGTAAATTGTGAGTGATATTAAATTCTTCCAGAAGGATTTGAGAGAGACATATCCCAGAATATTCAATAGACCTACAGTCAAAAAATTGCAGAGGAGTCTGGGAAAAAATGCCTCAAGTATCTATTTCAAATCAGTGGAGAGGGAACTGTTGAGGTATGCTGCCAACTCCTTCTCTCTCTTTTTTTTTTTTTAACATCTGTTCTGAATTCTCCTTATGGGTCCAGCCTTTTGCTTTCATTCAAACACCCAGAAATGTGATCTTTTTAATTAATTGAATATCCTAAACCATTTCATTCTTATGTTGCCATCCACTGGGGGAGGTTAAGCTTGCTTCTCCATTCCAATACTCATCTTAACCTGCAACTGCTGGGTAAACTAGCATTGGCAAGCTGATCCCACAGTTGAGGATGCAGTGGTCGAAATTTTTATTTATAAATATAAATGATGACTAGATTAGGAGAAACTGAGATCTTCTCAAAAATACTCTGTGCATGATCAATAAATTTATGGAATAAATTACTAATTGTAAAATATTCTTTTTATCTTGAGCACAGACTCAGATGGAAGCATTTGGTTTATTTGCATGATCTGTCATTTTAAGACTGTGAGCTGCATATTCACTTCTTAAGTTTGAAAGGATTGCTAAGATTGTCTCAATTTTTAAAATGATTTTGCTTTTCCAGATGTGCCTTAGACAGTGGATTATATGATAGCCTTTCAAGAAAATACAAGATTTGAATTTCAAATACACTGAAGGTTCTTAGCACAGTCCATAATCAGCAAAATTATCACTCAACTCAGCACATTTTATCACAGCTAGTAATCTCTTCTCACGTGAACACTTGAGTTAAAAATATTTCCAGTAAAGACTTGTAAGTGCAAAAATGTAGCAACTGAAACACTGCTATATATGGTATAATTAAGCACTTGTTTTTCTGCACATGACATATGTTTTCATTCTGTATTGGAACTTCAATTGGATCTAAATTACTCTGGATCAAACAAAAATGTGTTCAAAATGAAAAAGATGGCTCGCCACTATTATTAAATCATTAACCAAACAGAAAAATTCTGGGCTATGAAGTAAAACTGAAATCACCAGCCAAATACTAGAACACTAATGCTTAAGTATATAGCTAGCATGCACAGTGTTTATCTTTTATTATATTTTTAAAACCATTAAATTAGATTTCCCTACTGATAAAAATCATTAGCTTCCATAACTTCTGCTCAGCATCAACCAAAACAGATTATTTAGACATTTATGGTTAACTTCCTAACTGAAAGCAATTAAAGAAGTATCTGTGATCTAATGGTACATTTATTTATATAATCTCAGTTCCACAATATTGTTCTGGCACTTTTCTCCTGACCTTACCTGCCCTTTGACTCATGGATGAAATGGTATTTCTATAAAGCAACCTCGTATTATTTCATAATGATCCTGCTGACAGTGGGTTCTGGAAAGCGTTTGAAGAGCGCAGGCCTTGCATTCCTTGAGCAGCAGAGCCACCAGCTAATGCTTTCACTAGCAATGTGGAATGCACACCGCCTTTAATCAGAATAATTGTAGTTGAGTTTGTATTTTAGCAGGGACACCTTTGTGAGCTTTCTGTTGACTTGTTAAATAAACTAACAAAAATTCCAAAAAGCTCATTAGGATTTATTATTTTTNCTTTGTCTGTCAAAAGGAAGAATTTCTCATCACTAATATCCTTGAACCTGATTTGATCCTCTTGGCCCCTGTTGCAGTAAATCTGTACACCATCAGCAGGTGCAACCATTAACAGCTCAATGTCCTCTTAGCCAATGTTTGTGTGTTCTATTTATTCCAATCACAGTCATGGCACTAAGTCAGGCAGCACTATGGACAGATATTAAAAAATACTGCCTTTCCATTAATTTTAAATGACCTTTTAATCTACATTTAAATTCGAATTGAATGAAAATGCATCATTTTGTCATAGACCATGAGAGAAAAGGCTTGAAGACATTGCAGAGTGAAGGTTAGCCTTTAGTCTCCAGAAACTACTTTACAGAAAAGCAATGTGCTTGTAAAGATGCAAGGCAGAAATTATCACCCCTTGTCATAAAAATATAGACAGCTTTTGGAAAACAAAGAAAAGGCATCAAATTAATGCTCAAACCTCTATAACATGAGCCTGAACCTCTCTACCTGTCACTTGTGATGAATATGCTCTTGTGAAAAGCCAGATTATTCAGAATTAGACATCTTTTCAAACTTTCATGGTGCAAGCAGGTCTCTAAGGGAACCGTAAAAGTAGACCTCTGCATATAACAACAGTTTTAATGGCAAAAATTCATCAAAGTCTGTCAGGAGATATTTAATGAGTCCGTTAAGATAAGGAATAATGATGCCGGGGAATGCCACAATCTCCTAGAGGAGAGGAATATAAGAGGAATTCTGCTGTTTTCTTCATTGACACTAAAGGATGCAAACTGCCGTCTATCCACAATGGGATGAAGAGGAATAACAACAGGATTCCTGACATATGAAAAGGATTCATGTTTGTAGATGAAGTAAGGTAAGCTTCAAGGCAGGATAACTTTCAAACCCAAAATTTTGAAATGGAAAGCATCAAGACATATCATGTACTGCTTTGCTTTTCTTTTCTTTTCCTGAAAAACCTACCTAGGTATTTACATGTCTCTTTTAACATCTAACCATACTGAGAAATTCTTTGAACACAGCTCTGAGGTAAGGAAATATCTTGGTGCCTTATTGCCACAGGGACTAACGCGCTACATGTTGTACCTGTTCTAAACCAACAGTACTCCAGTAAGTTCAAGGCAACTGTGTTGATTTAATTGAGCTAAGGGCACATCCCCAAACTAGCTGCCTAAGATAATACTGAAGGCTTGGATTGAGGTGAGAATTGAGCCTGTTTTTTCTGCATCCTAGTTCACTGCTTTAATCACAAACCTATTCATTCTTCATAATATTTTTTGCAGTCCTATCTTAGGTTTAGTGAACTGAGAAGCTTGCTTTCTCACCAACCCTATTCTAAGCTGGTTTGTACATTGCTTGCATTGTTAAAGAACCTCCAGAAAGCAAGAAAAAGGCAAACTAGACCTCGATGTCTTTTTGATACCATACAGAATTGCACAGAGACCATTTTTCATTGTATTTTCTGTAGAAATGTGTCTATTTAGTTGCAGGAATTATGTGATCTCATATGCCTTTATTTACAGTACTTTCAAAATACTTTTGACAGGAAAAAACAATAGGAATTTCTATAGCTCACCATCAGTAACCTCCAGCTGAGCCTTTGCTAAAATGCTTCCAGCAACCGTCAGTGCTTGACAAATGTAGTAGCCTGCATCAGACCGCTGAATGTTGGCAATAGTGAGGTCTCCGGTTGGTGACACCGAATACCTGCTGTTGGGTTGTAGAGGCTGGTTTGGGAAGAGTAGATTCTGCAAAGACAATTCACCTCACATCAATTCAAAACACAAAAGCACCACCTTTGCCTCAGCTAGAGAGACAATGATTTTTCCATAAACGTATTATATATAAACTAGAAGAAAAAGTAAGTGTGGTTATGACTTTATGAACACATAGAGCTAGCTTTCCCTGCCTTAGGCAACTTGCAGTTTAAATTAGAAACAGCCCTTTGACAGCACGCAGTGGTGTGCTCTGGCTGGGGATCTAGGCGAAGAGAAATTTTCCAGCAATCGCACTTGAGTGTTTCGTATTTGTGACACATTCATCATCATTCTGAATTTAATTGTAATAATATACTTAGTTGGCTGTCAGAGCAGGAGGACACAATACTACAGTAAACATTAGAAAACTAGCAGAAAGAATTGCATCCTGGAGACTTGAGGGAGGATAGCACTATTGTTTGGCTGTGAATATGTACTGGGCAAAGGAGAAAGTAAGAATGTGGCACAGAAAGAAAGCTGTGAGGAAGATACAAACAGGTCATAAAGTAGGAGAAGCTGGCAGAGCATAAGATCTTAAAGAAGTAAAAGGAAATAAAAACTAAGATATACCAAAGGAAAAAGCAGCATGGAGCCTTGAGGGTGAAGGGAAAGGATATAAATCAGATGTGGAAATCATCAGAGAGAAAAAATAATTTCATGTAGGATAAGACATCAGTTAGCACAAAACAGGGAGATTAGCTTTTGCCTTTGGGCTGGATTGGAGAAAAGAGAGATGTCAATAAGAATAACTGGAATGGATGTAGCAGTCATTGCATATGATGAAGGACTGAATGAATCAATAATACAGAAAAGGACAGAAAAGCTTTTAGTGGTGAGGGCTGTGTTTTCAAGGAAAAAGTTATACCGTCTGGCACAGCTCTTGATGTGAATAGAAAAGAACAGGAAATGGGAGGCAAAGTGAAACAGAAAGGTCAGCAGCATTGCCCAATGAAACAGAAAGAGGAACAGATTAAACAATAATTAAACAAGAGTAATTCCAGTCTGGCTTTTATGTCAACCCAACAAGCCTCTCGGAAAAATACAATTGTTTGTATCAGTAATATCCCAATACACTTTTACCATGCTGTGATAAGCTTCCAGTCATTACTGCAGCTCTGTATAGTTCTGCTGTGCTTTCTAATGATGACTTCTTACTAACTTTTAAGCTTGTCTATATGGCTAAAAAGAAAATCTAAAAGTATAGAGTAAGGTATTAAATGAATTTTCTGTAGACCTGCTTCTTCTGCAGTAGACCTTAAGGTTTACAAAAAATTATTTCTAACTGACAAGCCACAAACTTCGATTTTAAAAAAAATCTGCTTTGAAGTGAAACTCACACCTCTGGTTTTGGCAATAAAAGGAGAGAGATGTGCTTTAAATAAGATCCGACACTCCAAGTATCTTATAATTGTATTAGCCTGCTAGGCTACTTGTCACCCTAGGGTGAGTTTTTCCCCTTATCCCCTTTCAATGTCAATGTTCAAGAAACTTTTCATAGCAAATTTTTCCTCAAAAATCAATATGCACCCAGTAAACATGTCAGATCCAATAAGAAAAAAAGTGTGAAAATTGTGAAACAATTTTAGGCTACAGGGCTAAGTGGGTCTTGAAAAATTGCCCTGTTTTCTGAATTGCCTTGAAACTTTCAGAATAACCTCTGCTTGGCACAGATACCTACTGAATGAGGGTATTATGAAAACCCCACTAAATTTTGTGAGAAAACAGAGAATTTTGATAGGCTAAGCTTGACTCCATCTATCATTCATTATGCAAAGTGTAAAAAGAACCACAACATAAAAGACAGTGTGAGGATCAAGCTCTCAATTCTTAAGAGGAAAAAGCTCCAGTATCCTCTTCATCGCTGCATTATAAAGGGCAAGCTACCCTTCTTTTTATCTTCAGCATGGGCTTATCTGTTCTTGAGAGGTATCACATTCCAGTGAATATTCTACACTTCCGGAGGACCTCATCAGTCTCATGACTCCTCCCTTCAAAGACCAGATAACTATGAATTACAACTTGTCCTAATTTACAGTACAACCCTGTTTTAAATGTTTTTTACAATTTCACTGGTTTTCATTAGCTGTTGGGTTGGTCATCTGGGCACAACAGTGCTATGCTGGGTTGTAAACATGGGCACCAGAATCATCCCTGATGTAATACCACTGAATTTATCTCAAGGAAGAATTTAATCTAGAGAGTCTAAAGGTTACACACACCCTGCCCTGGTGCATGTCACTGCTGGGTGGCTGTTAGGCTCTGGGGAAAAGGCTACCGAGTACAAAGGACCAGCTGTTTATGCACAAGATGGCACAAAAAAATGACTCAGGAGGGAACAGCTCCCCTCCCTTCCAGCTGGTTGTGCTCAGAAACACAGGATCAAACATGGATTCACAATGAAAAATGCCCTGCAATTACTGAAGTGGGCTAACATGACTACATAACTCTGAACACTAACAGTGGTGCTGCAGTTCCCTGAATAAAAGCAGAAGCAAAGTGTTGTAAAGCCAAGCAACAACTTACAGCTGGGCATGCAAAGGTGAAAAGTCATGTATGTTCAGTGGCCAATGCTTAACTTGGCCAAAATACTGTCCTTCAAATTTGTACGATGATATACAGTATGTGGAAACTCAGCTATTCTATGGCAAGTTGCATATTCCAATGGTAACGCTAACCTGTGGTACTTCACTGATGCTCAATTAAGATTAACATGAGGGTGTAGTGAATCACATTGAGCTATGTTTCAAGGTTTGATTATAAACCACGTAGGTATCAATTTTTATGTTGCATTTATTTGCCAAAAAAGACCATTCTAACCCTCAGGGATCTGGTTCTCAATATGGTAATTAATTTTCCAGGTTTGTAATTAAACAGCTTCAACATGGTACAATCAGTAGGTAATAACATTCAATTAAAGACACAAGATGCATTTTCACCTTAAAATGTTTTTACCCTTGAAGTGATACCAATGGAAGAGGATAAAATAGAGTATTAACACTTTTCAATTACACTAAATGACTTTAATCCTGCAAATGATGTCCTACTTTAATTAGAAGCTCTTCTCTTTATTACAGCATGATGGATGTCCACTTTATTAGATTCAAGTGTGACACTATAAGCTCACTTTACATAAACATTACCATGTTATTAAAATGCTCTACAAGGAAGGGTTCTGAAACATTTGCTAGCACATCGGTACTTCCCACTTTAATTTCAATATGCTATTCTACTTTCCCCTTGGAACAATTTTCACCTTAGTGAGACTCAGAATACCGTGCTTTTCCAGGACGTGATCCATAGAGGCTAGATCTAAAGTTCTCTGGCTAATATGCCGAAAGAAACATGCTGAAGACTAAGCTTACACTCATCCAAGCTTACTTTTATAAAGTAATAGTGTTGTATTTTTGTAAGCCACAAATGCAACAGAGCACAAAATGTTGTCAGCCTTGGTCCTATCATTCTGGACCAGATATCTACCTCCTGAGAAGGGGATGCAAAAGTAGGTGGGGCAGAGCTGGAGACCTGCAGTTCAGTTCTTATTAAACTGAGCTGGTACAACACACAATGCCTCCAGATTAGACAAAAGGCACATCTGTACTGCACAGCACAGTGTGGATACTGGAGTTAATTCGCATATCACCACATGGGGAAAAGTAGCATACTCTGAAAAGAGTCATTTAGCCAGTGGAGAAGAGTATGCAGTATAGATACATAGACATACGTAGCCATGACAGTCTTCATCAGGGAGCTGCAGAAGGCACTGTCCCTTGGGCTTCCATTTTCCCCTTTTAATCTTTTCTCAGGCGCAAAAGAGAATATGGTACATAGTTTACAGTGTTCAAATTTAACATACTAATATGAACCGCATCTTGGAAGTGAGAAAGCCTGACTTGTGCTGTAACAGAGTGCCAGTACAGCAACAGCAGTAAAAAAATGTTATGGCATGAAGTATTTCCAGACCAGATTCGGAAATTCCCTGAAACAATTTTACTGAAGAAAGCATCTGCGTGTTCAAAACCTGTATCTGTATGCACTATGAGAATATGCCAATGCAAATCAGCTTGCTAGATATATATCTGCTTGATCATGTCTAGACAGGGTGTGAACTGTAATTACTGACTCTGATTAGTTAAAAATTGAGTCATACCTTTTTTATCTACTATGTTTGTCTCACCCATCTGTTTGTTGGGGGCTTCAGAATGAAAAGTCTTTAAGATATATACTGTTGCTTTCTATATGTTTATACAGCACCTAGCACAAGTTTCATCAACTTAAATGTCCTTTGAGTTCTTCACAATATTAATATTTCAAAAACCAGCAACAAAAATGTCTGTAGAGAATAGTAATAGTTAAAAAGACAAATTCCTGTGAAAGATTAAAAGAATCTGTGAAAGGTAATAAAACTAATATTTCTAAAAATTTAACAATATAACTATTTAGAAAGGCTCAAAAGACTTATAGGGTGTTTATAACTTACCTGGCTTCCTTCTTTTTGCCAGAAAACAGCTGGCTGGGGATTTCCTTTAGTTTCACAAGGAAAAGTCACCGTTCGACCCTGGGCTACAATCTGGTCTCGTGGTCTCACCACAAACTGTGGGGGAGCTACAATGTAAGAAAAAACATGGTGTAAATTTAGGATATTTTGCAAGGAGGAGACAAGGAATATTGAAGGAAAGAGACAACGTTATGGAGATTTGTTTTATGCCAGAGGACATAACACCAGAAACATTGATTAGTATAGACAGAACTAATATATAAACAAAAACAACAACAGCAACAAAAAGAGNCCATACATGCTAGTATAAATTCTGATGACAATAAATGCTAAAGAGCAGCAGTCAAGTGTTCATGATGCCAGCTCTGGATGTATTCTACATTTCCTTTGGGCAGATATGATATCTCATACTCTCATACCTCCTATGTCGCCCAGAGCTTGTTGTGCTGGAGCTATCATGTAGTGCAAGGTATGAATTAGGATATACACACTGCCTTTTGCAGTCTGCCCCTCTAGACTTTTAAAAACAATTGAGAAAGGAGAGGAAAGTCTGGATGACAGCAGAAGGACAGAAGTTCAAGAGCTCCCTCACTTCTCTTAGGTGTAGTGTGGTCAAGAATGTAGTGGGAAGGACTTGCTCTAAAAAGAACAGTTGTTAAAAGAACACAAACTTGGGAGATCCAGATTTCAGCTTGTGTAAAGACAAGAAAGAAGTAAGAGTTGAAGAGTTAGTGGGTTGCAGTGAGCAGTGAATAAGAAGGAATAGGTATTCCAGGAGATCAAGAAGAGACAAGGAAAAGAAGGAGAAAGTGAAGTTAAAATGAGAAAGAAGAAGCAGGACTGGCTAGTAGATGGCATTAACAGTGTTCAAACACAGTGGACCAGGAAGCACAGTCAGAAGTGAACAATTTATAAAAGAGAGGTGTAGTTTTACTTGTCTGGGGGTATTGATGGAGAATAGAGTCAATATTTAGTGGGAATAAGAAGGGAGAGAAAAGGTGTTAATGTGCAGAAGGAAAGTGGGGAAGAAGCAGTGTTGGAGGTTTTGAGAGAAAAAACTTGACATCAGTGACTGTTGAGTATGATGTGATAAAGCAAATGACTTTTATATGCATGACATGCAAACCTTCCAGTCTTAGTTCAACATTGGAATTCACTGGAATTGTATTTCTACTATTTGACATATCTTGAAAATGTAAACAGTGTCTCCGTATATTGTCATCGAAACACTAGCTAACTTTTGGGGCATGCTGAAGAAGGGGACAAAACAGTAATAAACACCACCCCCACCCCTCGCCATTAATTTTCTTCTGTTCCACTATTGGTTTGGTGGTTGTGGAGAGGGATGGTTTAGGAACACTAAGCTTTTAGGTAAACAGAATTTAAGTGTTTTAGAAAACCATATTTTCACCATTATAATTACAAACTATTTAATTAGGCACGAAGAGCAATCAAGACCCAGCTTCCGATTACACCTGCTGACAGCACAGATGCAAATCTGCTAACTGCATAGAAATGTATGCAGATTGGATTTTTTTAAATACACTTTACAGTTATTTCATGAGGTACTTCCACAGGCTTTACAGATCAGCAGCAGTCTAAAGAGCATCAGTTGAATAGCACTGCTTTAATGCATTCTTAAAACGAGAACTGCAAAACACTTAATAAACCTGAATCACCATCAGTTTAGAAGGTGGAGGGTGAAGACAACATGAAGAGTCTTCCTACTGTCTCACACACCTAAGACAGGTTTTGGCCACTCTGGAGAGAGAAGTGTCCACCTCTTCCCAGGGCCTCAGCAGGTGTTTCTGAAAGAGCAGGGATGAAGGGCTAAGTGCCCTGGTGCTGCCTGTTTATAGCCATATGTTCTGAGGTTTCTATAAAAGCACAGATGTTGCTACACACGCTCTAGGATCTGAACTCATCCTGTACTATTCCTAAAGTGCTGGACTGCAGCAAGTTACTTGTTTTTCCCTCACCTTGTTTTACCTAGCATATCTGTATGCAATCCCTACAGGTGTCTGAAAGCAGTAATGGGGTAATCAGCGCATGTGTTTGTTTGTTCAATCATATGGGAAGGGAAAGAGAGAAAGACCTTCAAGTTGTGAATTAGAAACCTCCATTCCTATAGGCATACCTTACACTAAGGTATCTCTACAGTTCTGACCACCCACTTAATAAAGGTCACTGAATTAGTTCAGTGTTTGCTGCTCAGCCATAGAAGTTCATTGCCCAGAATATTAACATAGAATCAATAGCAAGCTCAGGCAGAAGGGAGAGCAGAAAACCTCTAACCTCTACAGGTGTTATATCTGCATTTGACAGGAACTATGCATGAGTCCTATATCTATGCTGTGTTATGGGTGGCCTCAAGACCATAATCTTTCTATCGTGACGTTAAAAACCTGGTGTCAGGAGACCATCCCATAGATCATACCTGAGCATGACTGATGCCTCAGATCACTTCGCAGGCATGCTTAGTGCACTTGGGGGTATGTTATGTAGATGGTGCTCTGAAACAGCTCAACAGAAGGAAGAAGGGCATGGCATTTCCATGAAACTATCTTTCAAATCACATAACTGAATAAATGCAAGGTAGGTAAGTTTAAGAGTTCATTTGAAACATTCTCACACATACAAGGCTGTACTGTAAGTCACTAATTCAAAGCTCTGAGCAGATGAAATAGCACTGAACTTGTTGCTGTAGCAGACTTTCCAAGGATCAAATTAAGGTAATTTGGTAGTCAAAGAACACTGAGAGATAAACATCTAGTTTCTACCTAGGTTCTAGTTTTTTACCTACCCCTAACTTTGAATATCTCTCACTTTCCTAGGAGAAAAAAACTGATCCTTTCTTTTGCAAAAAGAGACAAGGAGAAGAAGCAGGAATTAAGGCTGTAGCTCAGTCCAGATAATCCAAATGATGTGGATCTGTGGCCTCATAGCTACTGGTTTAGACTTTCTAAAGACTCCAATAAATAATGGTGTATGGTTATGCAAGGATATCTTTTCTAGCTTTTCTCTGCAGCCATAATTATTAGAATTCACTATAAAAATAAATAAATTAATCAGAGCTTCAGCCAAACTATTTAATATCATAATTTTAAATAACATGAAAAATATAATTTTGGAAAAATAAAACCTTGTATGTGTTTTTTTAATCTACTCAAAGATGGGGTTCTATAATGAAGGAAACCCTCATTTTGTTCCAGTTTGTTGTCATATTTAGGTATAGCTCTGTTTAGAGACAGCCTCTGATAAAAATGACGTTGTTTATGGCATTTAAACAATGTTTTCATCATATGAGTTTTATCTATCAATTTCCAGTTGAATAATGCAAATTGACAACTGAAAGCATCAGTTAATAATTGCAGGAGTAATTCTTGGTCAAGTATAACTACCAAAGCAGTAAGACTGCCATTATCCCCAGAGAATGCAACATAGCCCCATTCAGGGACAGCAAGGCTTCTTTGACAGAATAAGCACTTGGGCTCTTCAATTTTCCTAAAAAAAAGAGCTCATTCTCTTCTTCTATAGATGCTGTTTGCAAAGATAGATAAACATTATTACTTCTGTTCTGCAGAAAGGTTAACTGAGATCATGACTTCCTCAAAGCCCAGCTTCAGCAGAACATTGGACAAAACCTAATTCAAGACACTATTGCTTCTCTCAAAGTAGGTGAATTTTTAAAACATTCGGAAAAGGTACAGTTAGAGAAATAACAGCAGGCTTGATACGCTTCAGCTGTTAAAGTTATGTGGTACTTTAATGCTTAATTCAAGCTAAACATTAAGGTCATTAGAAGAATCTGTTGGAAAAAATGTTATGAAGCAGCAAACTGAGTGTTGTGCCTATCAAACTATTATCCTTTACTGTTTCAGATATAACATTAACTGGATTGGAATAAACAGAGTGGAAAAACTCTTGCTTAATTGACATTTGAAAGTCAAAGACAATGGCTCTAAAAGCAAATATATTGTTTGGATTCCAGGACACTAGATAAAAATATGAAAAAAGAACAATTAAGACTACAGACCTTGTATACTTCGATTGAAACTTCTTTTCTTTTTTTTTTTTTTTTTTTTTTTTAGAAATTTAAATAGTACACAGTAAATTAGATTTGATTTCTGGCAAATTATGCTTTGATACTGCATTCAGCAAGCGCTGGCTTCAATCAATGTCACACTAAAGCTATGTTATGCTAATGGCCGCTTGTGAGGCTGAGCGGGATGATATGGAAATCAGATGGTTGAACATGAATAGAAAGCATAGGCCGTGTACGAGAGGGCTTTGAGATGAGGGGATGGGGGGACCCTAAGGTTAATCACATCATGTTCAGAACTGTTTTTACAGCACAGAACAGTATTCTACTGCAAGAATTAAAATGGAGATAGAAAAGCATGAGCATTAGTTATGTTATTCAAAACGAGAAGAGTGCATTCTGTTGCACTCTTTCTAGATGCCATTTTATGCATGACTGAATGGATCTTTTATTCTATTAATAAATATATATGAAGGTAGCCTCTGCTCAAGTGTTAAAGAGCTTTAGGAAAAAAAGAAAACAGAAGAAACAAATACTACAAATTATTTCAAAGGGATTTTTCAACTCTTCTTCAGTCTTCATAGTCAGCAGAATCTCTGATCTGATGGGATGGATTGCATTCATTTCTTTCCCAGTAGCATTACTGAATACTAAAGGTTACGCTGAGTCACCAGGAGTTGATAAAGCTGCTGATGTAGAGAAGCTTGACTGAGACAGTGAGTTCACTCCTCCTAGGTGAACTCTGGCCACTTGATAAGGAATGCGGCCGAAGACTCAGAAGGGGAGGGGAAAATTACCACAGGAACATGTGAATTTACAGCAAAAAGCACACTGATCCCATATCAAGTACTAGCAACATTTTCTTCCAGTGACACAGTTTTCTAAGCTGATACAGTGATTTGTGGTTCCCATTGAATTTAATGTTCTTAAGGGAATTTTATTATCATGACTTGCTCACAGCATGTCCCTCAGCCACGTGCCCTGGGGTGTGTACATTATATTACTGTGATTTTAATTAAAAGTAGATATTGTAGCAAGGTTTAGTCCAGTATTGCTACTGCAAGCAGAAATGGAATTGTAACCACAGCAACTAATATCACTGGGATTTTTGTTGTTGTTGTTTGGGTTTTTTCCAAACATCCTCAATTACCTAAGGCCGCCACTATGAGACTAAACTCATTTTACATAATCCAAACAATTTTCAGATAATGAAAACTTCAGTAATCTTTTAATTACATGTACTTAGATAAATTGTCCTCACATACCATGGCATATGAGGCTTTATTCAAAGCTCATTGAAGTTGGTAGAAATTCTCCTACTGGCATATGTGGTCTTTGGATAAGACCCATTGAAAAAATAATATATTACAGGAAAAGAGTGAAGCAACAAATATTAAAGGGCTTAAATTAGAGATTTGACAGTCTTTAATTGCAACTATATTTCAGCTGATAGTGAACTGCAAATGAAATTCATTGTGAAGATTACTTGGGCAAGCTAAAGTGATGAAAATGAGTGCTTCGTTTTAAACTGGAATTGTTTATTATCCATAAACATATTTCTGCAGCTGGTTCAAAGGGGGCAAGGGGAAAGATGCTGACTTGTAAATGGTCTAAGCAATACTCAGATAATGCTCACTGATACGGGAAAAAGCTTTAAGGAACAAGCAGAAACACACTGGCTGGTAAAGAACGAAGATTCTTTAAGACTCAGCTCTGCTTCCAGTAGAGAAGAGGCAGCAGACCAACCTAATATTCCCATCTACAGTCTTTTTCAGCACTGTATATTTGCAGCAATAAATTAATTTCATAATCCTTTGAACAATCAAAGTTACACCTGGTACAATACTCAGTAGCTCTGCCTGGAAGTAAGAGAGTTAGGGTGATAAGATAATGGCACCCTCCCCAAATTGTCTTCTGACATCTGGAACCCCATCAACATCACAATCTTCTTTTGCAAAGCCCTCAAAGACTTGAAACTGGATATCTCAATACTTGTCTCAAGCCCTTACCACAGTGACAATATTCATGTGGCCACTTCAGCTGATCCTCGATACGTGTTGATACTTCAAGAAATCAAACCCAGTTCCAGTCGTACCAAATACAGATCAAGACTTGCCTGTAAGATGCTTACATGGAGGATAGCAGAAACCCCCAGGGCTCCAGCTGAAGTATTATGTCTTTTGAAAAGGGAAGTAAACCTTGGCATCATCTACAGGTGAAGGCAGTACAGGTATTCTTGAAAGAATATAATGATCCCCCACCTTTGTGTGTCATTGGTTAAATTTGTCTAAAAGGTCTGGTAGATATTGGACTTTTGGATGCTTTTGTGATACAAATGTAAAAGAAAACTGTAAGAGCCTGCTTACATACCTTGCTGTAGCAACATTTTCCCTTTGCATTGCTTGAGCTGCCAAAAAGTGCAGATATGAAAGTCTAGGAGTTTTGAAAGATGGTTTGCAAGGCTACTATGGCTGATGGAGTAAATAGAGGAAAACAGACAATATTTCCAGTCTCAAACATCAGAAACCTGGTCTGAGCCAGCAGTTCTTTCCTTGGAAGTTCAGATGATCTTAATGGCTACCAAAAGTGATGTGTGGTTCTTAGCACACAAAGTTATTAGTGCACTGTTAGCTAAGACTAATGATAAGGGTGTAGCCTCTGACACAGGAGCCATTACAGAAGCTTGAGAGGACAACAACTTAGGTCTATTACTAATTCAGATATTTCTTATCAGGGATAAACTAATGGAAGTTTAGGATGGTCATTTTCTTTCCAGTGAAAAGACTTCTCAATCTTGTGGTGTACTGCAGTGATTAGGTGCGTTCACAGACTGGGAAGAAAGTAACTTTTTAGCATGTTAGTTACAATTGAGTTGCCTGGGAAATTAGTTTCCTTTTTTTTTCTCTGCCAGGAGTACCATGTTAGCACAGGAATCTGTAACTATTCCTTAGTCTGTATGAGTGCAGCTGGACTTTGAAATAAATGCGTAGATCTCATTTTGTGGACATTTTGGGTTATTTTTAAACTATGTTCTTTTCCTTGTTCATTTAGTGTTCTCTGTTTTCCATGATTTCTCCTTCAGGTGGATGGTTCTGTCAATAAAATGAGGAATGGGTACATTGTGGGGATAACAAGTGACTCATGAAGCCCCTCACTAGACCAGTGATACTATTTTAAAATGACACAGGTGGAGGTGGCAAAGCAGGTACTTGCTTTGGATTCTTCTGAAAAACAGCTTCCCATAACCTAGGGGAGTGTTTATAATCAATAGCTCAGATATCATCCTTAACATTGACACTGCTTCAAAATTAATTCTCATATGTCCTGCACCAATAGATCAAATACACAAAATTAGAAGGGGAAGCAAGTGGGGAGAACTTTTAGCAGGTTGAATGAAAGGAAGCACTGGGGGAGAGGAATCAGGCTACAATGGAGCAGAGGTAGAGAGCAGGGCGAAGCGAGGTCTCAGCAAGATTATTACCAGGACCAGTTCTGCTGTAAGTGTTCTTCACGCAGCTCTTGTCTCATGGAAAGTGAGAAATTCCTTTTGTTTTGTTTTGTTTGCTGTTTTCAGATGAGCCATGTAAAAACACAACAGTGTGAAAAGATCACACTTCAATCATTGGAGAATGCTAAACCTTCCTTCATACCTGGACTAATTGTTCTCATCTCAAATTTAAATTCAGGTTCTGAATTTCACATATAACAACATTTTTATCCTTCAGCTTTTCTGAAACACTGAAGCAGATAATCTCTAGAAGTGTGAAAGCATAAACATTTTTTTCTTTCTTTGGAAGAGGTGAAAGAAGTCTAGAGAATCAATAAATACAAAACGCTAACTGTCCTATATATTTTGACACATTAAATCTCTATTTTATCCCTGGATGACCTAAATGGAACAAGTGGGATAAATCTGCATGGTGAAAAAAAGAGATGTGAGATAAAGAATAATGAAAAAGCAGTTTGGGTTTATATTCAAAGTTTTCCTGCCAATTTCAATTAACATAACTGCCAAATCTGCCTTTATAATTTTTATAACAAAAGTTGAAGTGCAAAAAAAAAAAACAAACCGACCAAAAAAAACCCCCACTACCAAGGATCTGTTCCTCCTTCTTACCTAGTACTAATGTCAATAAAGCAAAGCTATGAGAATAATTATAAAAAAAATCCAACTCGGTTTCCTACATAGCAGAAAAAAAGGCATCTACTCTGCAACCCACCCACTTGCCATTTCCAGTACTCTGAGTTCTGCAGCAGCACCTTTCCTGATCCCCTCATCTTTATTTTACAGTACATTTAAACATTAAGGTTGAATATCTGGTCTGAATTTCATCTCAATGTTAGACTGTAGCCTGCTGTCATTTAATCCTACATTTTATTATATCTTGTCCAATCATCTTCTTTAGGTAGCCCCTGCACCTTATAGATGCTCCTGGAAAATCCCTTCTAGAAAGTTTTCATTTAGTTTTGATGCATATAAAGAGAGGTAGCACTGATTCAGTCTGCCCAATAACTTACATTACTCAGGACTTTCTCTACTCTAGACAATGCTTTTTTTTTTTTTTTTTT
>VXBL01006366.1:202064-238616 GCA_013400195.1 Aramus guarauna
TTTTTTTTTTTCCCCTCAAGTGTCTGAGATTCAGAATATACCTTCTGCTCAGATCAGATAGAAAAGATGTGCTTTCCTAAAATCTTAGCACTTTAGCCCCCTTGCTAATGTAAACTGTACCAATAGAGGGTGGCTTGTGCTACTATACCTTCTGTGAGTCTACTCAACAAAACAAATTATGCCAACAAAAAGACATGTAATCTGCCATGATTCCTTTTGTCATGGGAGATAGCAAGACAGTTCGCTAGTAATGTGTGTAAAAAAGAAAAGCATAGTCCTTGCTGATATAATAAGATTTCATCAAAATAATGAGTGTAAGCTGGTTATCTCCTTCAAAAAGACATGAATTCACACACTGAAGAGAAGAGCTAAGGAGATGATGAGAAGAGTAAAAAGCCTAGGTAGGCTAATAGGCTACATCTACAGTGAGAAAAATGACAAGTTCCTGGTTTGTTTGCCCTTAATAATATAGAAGGCTGAGAGGAGATATTCTGCTCAATTTGGGCCACTGTAAAGTGAAGAGAAGAAAACAAGTGAGGAAGAAAAAAGACTATTCATGCTGATTGACAATGCTAGCATTCAAGGAATGGAACATACGGTAGTTGTGCTGTTGAATCATACCTAAACTGTAATATGGCTAACAGCAATTGAGTAAAGAAGGTAAAGGGAAAAATGAATGGATTAATGTATTGATTTCCATGCTCCTCTTGAAGGGAAAGTAAGCAATTTCTCCTTTTAGAAAAAGGAAGGGAAAAGTTTGGAGGGAGCAACACATCAAAAGACTGTTTCATGCACTAATCCTCAAAGACTTATGAAGAGACTCACTGATTTGAGCAAACTTTAGGAAGGTTAGAAAAGATTTAAACTTCTTAAAACTTTCCCAAGCTAGAGTTCAGCAATTAAAAAAAAAAAAAAAAAGGCCTTTGATCACTTCCTGCACTTGCTGTAACTGGGTTTTCTCTAAGAAAAAATTATGAGTACTGGCATATACTTGGTACCACAGTGGAATGAGCCAAAACATCACAGTATGTCATGCTAAAACTTCAAGTGCATACACCGCCATCTTTCACACGTATCATTGAAGAATCTTCTACCAGATCTTCTATGTTTTGCTCTGACCACTATGTGGCATACCCAAGAAGACTTGGAGCAGCTGGAAATGAAGCCAAGTTTTGTGGACCAGGACTTAAATGCTTGGTTGTTAATGTGCTCAGTGTCCGCTTGCAGAGCTATTCTGGCCCATACATTGCAAATGTTGTATTTCTATGATATCTGAAGTCACTATAAGATTCAAGTGTAAGTTCAGCTACTGGAGTTTTGACAAAGTAGAAATGCTAAGGACTGCAGGATTTTTAGACTGTTCTATAAAAGTTTAAGAAATGTCAGAACAAGTCAGCTCCATATTTTTATTTCTTACTAGTATACAAAGAAATCTTAATTTCATTCTATGGCAACCTTTTCTCTTTAATCGGAAGAATTTGCCGATTTTCAAACAAGAATGATGCATTATTCTTTCACTTAAGAAAGAAACAAAGCCCAAAAGCCTAATGTCCACTAGTCTCCTTACCCTTTTCTGAAAATTTCTATAGGTGGTAGCAGCAGGCAGACAGGCAACTTACCACACTTGGATACACATTTGAGATTCCTGCCACTAAAAGATGGCACTGCATTGCCAAGCATGATCTCATCTCCTCTGTCACACAACAATCGCTCTTACTGATATTTTATAAATCCTCATGTCTCAAGTGAAGGTGATATTTTCATGAATATACTAAAAATAAATGTATTCATCCTATCCTACAAGAGTCAGAATGGAGAAGAATGAAGATCTTTCTCACTTACCAGTCTGAACCATCTGAACAATATAATTTCTAGCCACAATACCAAATACAACTTAGTTTAAAATACAGCCATTTCTATTTTATGTTTCATGCTGCACCAATCTTAACAGACCATTAAGACATGCCAGGCTGATTTATGTCATGAAAACTTCCCAGAGTAGAGTGAAATGCATCATATAGTCACATTGCACTTAAATGTGAATAGACTGTATTTAATTAATATGAAATTTGAAAAATTCATGGTAGGTGTCTTATCTGTTTCTCTCTTCTCCACCATGGTAGGGAATTCAAGTTTTTGTAACTTGGTTGGTCTCCCCTTACTTCCTTAGTTAATTCCAAATACTTAGTTTCTATCCAGGTGACAAAAGTATCTAGCTATTCGCTGCATGTCGCATCTTTCTGGGAAGATGAGTCATAGCATATAACAATAAATTAAGTAAACTTGACTTACAGCAAGGCAATTGAAATGCAAAGAACTGTATTTTCACTTGGGTGTAGTTGAAATTAATTTGAACATTGAGTACTGTGTCATCTGAATGACTTTTTGGATGATTAGTAAAAAGATAACTGAAACATCAGACAGATCTTCATAGATCTTCTATTTGAACTTTAGATCCTCTGTCTCAAAGCAGAATAGCAACTGCTTTTGAAAAGAGGGTTGGGCTCCTCCCAACTTTTGTACTTCTTTTAACAGCTATTCTCCTTCCCAACAGCCACAAGAAATCCAGAAGAATGCGAAAGTGAGAAAATACTAACTTGCACAACTGGAAAATCCATCTAATGGTGATATAACAACAGAAATGGTCTAAATAGGGATAAATATCTTGTTTCCTCAACCCATCTGTTGTAAATCCTGTTGGAAATCTTTTCAAAAGGTTATAAATAAGAGAACATCTATTTTAGAAATGGGCAACACATTTATTCCTAGCAGCAAATCCAAACATGATGAGTAATCTGGCATAGAGCTGTTAAATTCACCAGCTGCCATCCACCTCGGGCAGAACCATATCTCATTTTGTCTATGTAGTATATGCCATATGTTAATAACTGCTTGAACGAAACATGGTCATTGGTAATCCCACTCCTGAATTTTCCACTCAAGCTGAAATTTAAATAAAAATATCACAGCTAACAGAAAAAATATTTGAAATAGGCAAAAACTGAACAGAAAACGAAAATTATTCAGTTTGCGACAAGAATTGCAATCCTGGAACATGTAAAAAACATTCCTCTATTCTTCAGTGACAAGGCATTGAAAGAAAATGATTTGGTCTTGTTTAAAACACAATGAAGACAAAACATGTCTGCTTTGAGTTGGAGGTAGTGATGAAAGGTAGAGGTACATAGATAATTCTCAGGTGTCATGAAAGAATATAAACTTTTAAACTGCTCCCCTGCAGTTTAATATATACATAAATATATAAATACACTTCTGATAAAATGTCATCCTCCTAAAGAGCTGTGAGCTTAATAACATTAAGTAGTGTTTGCTTTAGCTCCCTTTCTTTAAAGAGAGGTATTTTTGCCCTGCATTCCAGTTAACTTCTTGAGCAAAAAAAATGCTGCAAGATTTGACTCACCATTCTTGTCAAATGACAAGATCATTTGGGGCTTCTTGGTGGGGAACTGGTGGTGAAGAGGGAATTACTTTGTTTTGCTTTAATGGGCTTTAAATTCTCAAAAAAAAAATGATAGGTAGCCACCTGTTTTGCCTACTCTTGACTGAAACAGAGATATGAACTGTAGAAATCAGTTTCATTTCAGGACTTTAAGCAAAAAAACAATAAAGGCATACATTATCATAAAGACAGCATTGCCTTTTCTACAAGTGCAGGATCAGATACAAGTGATGTAAAGAAAGTGACCTGCTTATACACAGCAATCACTACATACACAGTTGTATGGGAGTTCTGTATGTTATATATTTTTGAGGTTGGGCTTATTTACCTAACAATCTTTTCACAATTTCCAAAGGTAATAACTGAACTAAATAATTTGATAAAGACCATATGACCATATAATAATTCTTTTAAAGTCAACCATTCTAATTTATGTTTCTTGAATAAATAAAGTAAAAGAAGAATTTTCTTTGTACCAGATGTTCACTTGTAACAAAATAAAATAGCGTAAGTAGAGAATATGACAAATTGACCACAGCAAGGTCACACAAGGGGATCATATACCTGGACATAAAGTAACTTGAGACCAAGAGCTTCTTTACAAGCTTTGGAGATGGAATCATGGATGACTCAACAGCCTGAAAAGTCTTAAAAAAGAATCAGTGTTCTGAAATGAGACACCACCAACACTGCTGAAACCTATCATTTTCTTGTGAATCTCCAGTCAGTTATTTTATGTGGCTTTCACAGAGCCTGAAAGAGTCTCTACTTTGTGATTTTTTTGCCTTGCCTTTCTTTTAAGAGTGAGCAAAGTGAGAAAAATATCTAGAAGTAATATGATTTTAATCTTATAGCATTTTCTTAGTGAATGAAGGAGATTTCATTACTAGCCACAATCCCCTCTAACATTAGAGATTTACATTAGAAGCATACTAAATTCATTCTATATTTTCTAAGCAAAGGAAAATTTTCTTACAAGTTTACTCCAGCTTTACACTGTTAGAACTCCCGGGAATTAATTTCTTGAGAACTAGAGTAATGTCAGAGTAATAGAGACTGGGGGCTTAAGCTTGCTATCAGAATCCCAAATGGAGAACAGTGAACTTCCATTCTGCACAGGGAATCTTCTAGGTATGGCTAAGCCATGCCGTGACTGCAGAGGTACTTGGCTTGGCTCTACGTATACTAGTTCAAGCAAGCTAATAAGCATGGGATCACCTTAGTTCTGGAAACAGACGCCTAACCTGTATTTTATCTTTAAATTATTCCAACCTCTCTTCCTACAACTCGTAACAGTGAAGAGCTGAGACGAGGTCAAACTCACAAACTTTAGTCAAATGCGTATCTAACGTAAGTTTTGACTATGTAAAGGCAGACCAAACCCCTCAGCAACCTCCATAAACACCAGTACATACTTTTCACACTAATCCAAAAAAAATCAGAGTAACCATATTATTATTCTAAAAGATACTTCTAAACACAAACTACAAAAATCAGAGGAGCAGTGCAACTGGTTAAATTATGTAGAAAATCCATATAGGCACAGAGTAAACATCCGTGAATGAAAATTAAATAATACGTTCGGGATATTTCTGAACACCAAAAGTGAATTTCAGCTACTGACAGTTGCAATTTTTCCATCATGCTCAGTTATTTTTATAAATTTTCAGAAGTAATTTCAAAGGTATAGGAAGGAATCAAATTTTCAGTGCAGGAATTCAAAGTCCAGAGGTTGACTTCTTCTGGACTTGTTATTCCGAACAGTCTGCATCCTATACAGTGCATTCCAAACCGCACTCCAAGATGACCCAAGGGCAAAAATCAATGATGAACTTTCTTAACAAGCACGGAAATCTACTCCATCCCCTCTTCAATTTCAGGACTACTTAATTTCCAAACTCTTTGAAAGATACAAGAAAGACAGGACATGCAAAGCCTGTGCTTTTACTGCTGTGCAATAAAAGCATTATGAGCTGATCGTTTAGGGCCTGATAGAAGCTCACCGAAGTCAATACAATCTTTTCTGTTGATTTCAATGGCTTTTATACCAGGCCCTTAAATAGACTGTTAAAAATGTCTGAATGAGTGATTTTGGCTCAGTACCACCACACCCACCCCGTTTTGCTGATTGGTATTTGTTGGTGATTTGGCAAATGCGTTTATACATGACACGGCAGAAAGTACAAAGTTCAGAAATAGCACTTTGTCAGTCAAAATCACTTGCCTGGTGTTAGACAGTTAAAACTATTAAGCACTGGCTGCTAATTTCAGCCCGTTAAATGCTGTTGCAAATGAAAGATGAAGCATTGCATGAAGCCATGCTAAAATGGATAGAAGGATGGTTACTTACCAACGGGGCGAGCTGTTGACATTACAATGGTGTAGTGAGAACATAAAAAAGAAATTAAAAAAAGAAAAGAATATCTGTCAGAATGCATGGCGTGTAATGTTACCTTCCACTATGGATACTACCATGATTTCTATCCCCTCAAATGACAGCCTAAGTAAAATGTTTACTGTTGTTACTGTTTAGTCATGTGCCACTATTATCATATTTACTTGAGCATAGCATCTGAACAAGCTGACTGGAACCATTCTCTGAGAAACATTTTTATTATCTTCGCATGTCATCATCAAGTATCATTGTTAATGCCTGATAAAAGAAAAATTGCATTGCATTAGCACAAACTTTTAGATCCCCATGAACACATCAATTTAAGCCGCAGACTGCCAAATGTCAAACCAGTAGATGCAAGGAGTTTGCTTTCTGAGTCAAACGCCAATTGAATTTTAAGCATGGCCAGTCAGTACTGCAGTAAGGGCTACAGAAAGCCCAGGACAGTTTTTCTCATTCAATAACAGGCATGAAAGCTTAGAGCACACTGCTTTTTCCTCACTGACAGTGCTGATGAAAATATAACAAGTAGGCTGAAATGGCCGCAGGGATTTCAACCCAGAACCACCCAAATTACTGCTTAGATAACTTCTACTTCCTAAAAAAATTGCTGCTGAATGATCGACGGGTTAATACTCTTTCAGGTTGATATCAAGATTGAAAGCTGCTGCTGCAACAAGTGATTTCTTGATTATAGCAACAGCCCTTCATTATACTTGTGCTGAGGAAGAGGGCTGTCATTTCCTCTGTTATTAAAATATAGACATCCCCTTTCATAAGAGCTGAGAAGTTGGACATAAAATTGACGCCAAGTTGCATCTGGGTAGGTGAAACTTCCCTTATTTTAGCAGCAGTAGTTGCACATTTCTGAGCAACAGCATTTTATTTTTTTTAAATTTTCTTTCTTTCTTCTTTTTAAGAAGTTAACCAGCTCTATATGTTCATGTGCAGGCTAGGGTCAAATGTAAAATATGTAGATTCAGAGGTAACACAGCATGGAAGGACCTTCTTAGTCCTCAACCTGTCTATGGCTTTATCCTTACTTTGGCATACCCATTTCATTTAATTATTTCAAACCTGCTGCTCTTTCTCATCCATCATCTATTTGAAGACTTTCTGACTTCTAGTATTACGGACATATTTCTTCTTCTGCAGAGAGATAAGGAATAAGAGTGATGTGCACCTTTCCAAGAGAGGGCATGAAGGCTGAGCCACAGAATTCAAATTCTGTTACTGTTTGTGACAGCGTACTGCAAACTCCCTGGCTGCATCCTCACCCCCTGCTTGGAGAAGATGGAGCCATGAATGAGGGACCTAAGGATAATGCTGCTGTTGTCAGGTTTGCAGCTGTAACTGCACAACACCTGCAAGGACCAAGGCACCCTCATAGCAAATTTTGAAGTGCTATGTGGTTTTGATCCACTACATGATGAGTAGTTATGGTAAACCTAGTTTCAGACAAAACTAGCAAAAGTTTAAGAATTCAGAATTGAGGCTTCCTTAATTAAAACAACCATTGTTCATTGTCCCTTTAAAGTCAATGGTCGTGTGCCCAGTCCTTTGTTTTCAGAAAATTCAGAGTAATAACCTTCACCATTGAATTTCTTGGCTTTTCCTGGCTTTTCTCATTTTCTGTCATATCCTGAACATTTAATATGCTTATAGTATCGTGGCTTCCTTTGTGTTGGATAAACACTATGAATTTGACTACAAATGACAAACCCGGAGAGGGGAGGAAATACCCAAGATAATGAAAACCTGCTTTTACTGTAGGAAAATCGATTAAATTATATATTTTCTCAGGTTTTTTTCACCTTAATTTCATCAGGTTCAAGCTTCAGTGATTTCAAAGGATTTTTTGCTTGGTTCTGCCTATTGTTTATATCACAAGTCTGGGTAGCAAATCTGAAAGGCTTGCCCAGTAATGTATAGAGTGGACACAGTTCTAGGAGTGTTTAAAAGCTATCGAATTGCTTGCCAGATTTATTGGATACCATGATTCTGCTTGTGACAAAGGAACAGAGTGAGAGTATTTCTGGGAGTTCACTGTAGTGACTATTTTTCTCACGTTACAAAACGGAAGAACAATCGCATACAGAAGCATGTAGCAGGTAAATCTATTTCTTCAGCTTAAAATGGAAAGACTGCATTATCACTTATTGTCTAAAGCGAACACTGAAGTAATATTTCAGCAGATGGATTATCACAATACTCTCTTTTCTTTGTTATATACTAACATCTCCCCCCCCACCACCACTACAAAGCCACTCGGTGCTTTTTTTTCCCTTTGAATTCAGCAAATTAAACTGAACTGTGTCCATGCATTAAATGGATGGAAATGGAAGCTGGCCTCTTGGGTCAGTTGACCCCGGTTCTAATAAAGCAATCCATTGAGACTTTGAACATTTGATTTAATGTGTATGAAAAGAGAAGAACAGATAAAGCTAAAAATGTTTTTATTAACCTTTCACAGCTCTACTGAAAACCATCAGCATGCACCACTACACTGTGAAATAGTGTCTGCATGATATCCATTGTGTCAAATTGCTGCTTATCTTTTGGAATGAAGTAATAACTATTATATTCTATTTACTCATAGGGAAATATTAGCCTAAAAACTTTTTCTCTCCCCATAATCTTTAGCATGTCTATATCTACTGTCACAAAAGACATTTTAGCAACTCATTATTCTACCGGTCTCAAAACCTCCTTACCACATCAAACAGCAGCATGTAAACACTGAGTGGATTCTCGAGACCAAGAATATTTAGGAGAGAATATGTTAGTCTTTACCTTGTAATACTTACAAAATTTAATTAGGATTTTCTTTTTCCTTTGGTTAGGGTTTATCTTTCTTTCAGATAAAGAGTAATGGTAGAGAGTTTAATTATGGCAGAGCTAATCACATAATAATACCTGCATTACATTTGGCATTAATAAGCATAGTTACTTACTATACTCCTTAGACTTATTAGAGAAAGGAATGTGAATAATAGCCTAAACGGATGGCTCACATATTAAAGTTTACGCCCATGCTTATGTAGTGCTTGCTTATGCATATATATGCATCTGTTCCTTAACAAAAAACCACTGGAACAGATCTTTAACTGCAGGGAAATCCTATCCTACTGGAGTCAATTAAAATTTTGTCTGAGATATCAACAGGACCAGGATTTCACCTCTGCTGTAAATCAGTGCAGCACTTGCAATTGCAAAGGGTATGTGAAACCCAAACAAAGCCAAGTAAGGATGTGGCCCATTTCGGCAGAAAGCAATTTATCCATATAGGATACAGGGCCCTCCCTCCATGGGAACACTCACCTCGCACAGTGAGGGTAGCAGAAGCTTCCACTTTTCCAACTCGATTCTCAGCTATGCATGTGTATGTTCCTTCATCTGTGCTCATGGCTTTCTTAATGCGCAAAGTGTAGTCATCTTTGATGTCGTACCTGTGTTACAGAAAAAGAATGAAAACTCTTTCTGTAGACAACAGAAATGAACGAAAACTCTTACCTGGAGTATGCCAGTCTGAATCTATCTTGGAGCCAACTTTGGAAGATAAATTATTATCTAGCATTAGAAAATTCCACCAAGCATTAATCTTCATGACATTTTTATTGCACTCTGCATTAGTTAGAAACTTTACATAAAATTAGTATTGCTATGTTCATTCAGTATTAGGGCTTTATTAATAATATCATTCACTTTGTCCTTGATCTAGAGCAATAAGATAAAATTAAGCTATCAGACATCAGTTATCAATACATGACAGCTCAGGTTTATCATGCCTTTAACTATGTGAGCTATACATTCTACCTTTTGCTGATTTGGAGATTTCCCTTTATATATAGTTTTTCTCTACAGCAGCAACCCCTCAGGGAAATTGTGAGCATGTTGGTAGGATCTGACACTACACAATTACAAACAATAAAAAATATATTTAAGCCCTGGAAGGTGACATTTATTGAAGAGGCACATTAAAGGAGATTTATCAATTTCACAGCAATACTACCAAATGATTCATTAGGGGTGGACAATAACATTTTCTCTTTCTTAAAAGAAATCAGAAGCAATTCGATTATGCTTTGACTATTTCTTTATTTCTACTGTTGTAATAATTCTAAAACTATGAGGATGTATAAAACTTGAAATAACACAAAGTACTTCAGCATGCAGTGAACATTCATTCTCAAAGCATTTAGAGTGCTTACATCTAGAGAAATATTTTCAGTTAAATTGTTATTATCCTGCAGAAGTCAAGCTTAAAAAACTATTTTAGGCTCTGATCCAAAGCTCATTAAAGTCAACAGGAGACTTTATCTTGTATGAAATTTCTTTGGCTCCCAAATCAGGAAAACTCTGGTTTTCAGCATGGATATTTTACTCTTGAAATACTCTTTTGTAAATTATTTTCAACAACATTTCTTCTAGACATAATAAGTCCATGACACCTTAATTATGTCACCTTGAATCTAGAGTTAGCTTCAGATTCTCAGGTTCCAAGCAGTGAAACAGGAACTAAAGAAGATTGAGACTTCAGGGTATGTGAGTACCCTTTCTCACTGTATACACACTCGTGACATAACTTCAGAACAACTACTTTACCTTTTGTTATACAGTAAAGACCTTGTAGACTTGCTCTTCAAACATATTGAAATCATATGGTTTTGATGAATAAGAATGTAATGCAATTAGTTACAGGAATGTTCTGAGGCTCTGTGAGTATTTTTAAATGCTCTGGTATTCTGAAACATTAATTTCTGTGTCCATAATATACATTGCTATTTGTTCCTTTAGTATAGATTTGTAGAGAGAGCAGTGTTTGCTAACAGACTTTAAAGCATCTTAACTCAAAAGATCCTATATGTTGAAACATTGAAAGCTCACAACATCAGTTAGAGCATTACTAGCAATTCCAATAATAAAGAGAAGTCAAGACATCTTTTCACATTCACCACAATACAATACAGCTTCATTCTATATCTAGTAAGTCCATTCTATTCATTAGCAAAAAATAAACTAAAGACAACCAAATTGAGGCCAACGGTTCTGTCAGATATAAACATAAACACATATAATACCTCTTTTGTTAGGAGTTACACTTAATTATATGTACATGCAGTACCTCAGGTTTAACTAATGAATAAGCGATATGCCAAATGGACAAATAAGTAAGTGCCATGGCAAACTTCAGAAACTTTTAGGGACATTTGTTTTGCTAGTGTACGACCATTGGGGAAGGGAAAAAAGTTATGATGCTACAGAACTTAATATGCAGTTTCTGGAGCAGTACAGATCTATTGCAACTACATTCAACAGCCGTATGCAGTTGAGGTACATTTCTTCTTGACTGCTCACAAATTATGTCATTTTGCATGCTGTGCTGCACTAGTCAATGGCAAATAGAAACCACTGTTTTCCTAAGAGAGAAAAGGCAAATTTTCTCCCTTAAAAATCTCAAGAATATGATAACAGTATCCCACAACGATGGAGCAGTTATTTGTCTTTGGCAACCACAGAGTTGCAGACAAGAAAAAATGCTTATTTTCTTGACATGAGGCCAGCCCTAGGGGACTAAAAATATAAAGTTGTATTCAGCTCCCGTAAGATGAAAAAACTAAGATCAGTTGTAATATAAATATGAGCTGGATATAGGAATCACAGTTATAAAGCTGGGCAACAATTAGCCATTTATTTCACTGTGTTTTTTCTTTTCTTTTTTTTTTTTTTTTTTTAGGACAAATAACATCCTTGTGGTTCACTTACCGCTGCCGAGATAGAAACAGACAGGCAGCAGGACTGTATCTGACTGAGTGGCTGCTTGAACCGGGATGCAGGCAGCCTGCGACAGGGCCCTCCAGTCTGCTGTGGGCTGCAGCTGACTCGCCCTTCTTCATCTCACCGATGTGCTGGTGCCGGCATGCCAGCCAGCTGCCTCGGAGGCTTCGGCAGTCTTTATGCTTGCACCTGCCAATCATGCAAATTGTGCAAAGGCTGCTGGGGGAACGAGCCAGCTGCATGGCATGCCAGGACGCAGAGCGAGCGAGGGTACAGCCATCCTGTCCCACTTGGGTCGTGAAACGGAGGGTGGCGTAAACATGTCGCTATCATGGCCCGGTTATCAATTACTTCAAGGATGGGTCCAGCTCTCCCAGTCTGCTTCTCCAACAAGGCCATACTGGGTTTCTGGACCGCCCTGACAGAACATGCCATCTAGCAATTAGATTCATACATAGATGGACCCATGGGACATTATAACCATCTGCTGTCCTGAAGTACTGATACGCTGCTCCTCAGTCATCTGTTCCACCCACATTGTCCTCAGAAGTCACCACGGTTCAGTGAAGAGCTTTGACAGATGAAGGAGGCAGGAAGGAGAAAGGAAGAAAACTGGCTTTTAGCCTTATCCACAGCACCACAAGGAGCTTGTGTGAGAAAGAGACGTGAAGTAACATGGAGTGAAGCCTGAAAATGTTTTCAGGTTTTCAGGCATCCACTTGCACCATCTTGAACAGTGTCTTCTCTCAGTTCCAGAGCCTCATATCCCCACAGCAAGATATTTCCCCCTTAGCTTCTAGAGAAGTTCACTCTCATCTGGCTTAGTGCCACTGAACACTTAGGAATCGGGATCAGAGTCTCTCTGACTGCTAATACCATTCACAGACAGAGGTTACCATACTCCTGGGTTGATGACAGAGTGGTGGAAAACCAGAGCACACTGGTTAACTTGGTCCTTAACATTGCCAGCGTACTACGAAGGCAATGCCTTCAAAATATGTGCAGTGTCAAGAAACACCTTCTGACATATTGCCCAAATATTGCTGACTCCCAGCCAACTAATGCCAACATTCAGCTAAAAACAGAGGGCGTCAGACATCAGTTTCACATGTTTATGGCCATCTAATTGATCTGAAGTACTTCTCTTTGTTAAACATTTGGAGGTGCTTAACCTTTCAGTGCAGCTTAGAGTTCAGCCACCAGACTGAGCTGGGAGAGGTCTTTTAAACAGCTAGTCAGCCTGTGCCTAGATATAAACCAGCCACTTTTGGGCACCACGTTACATAATGTCTGTCCTACAAGTAATAGCTAGAGCAAGTCTGTCTTTAATTAACAAGAAGGAAGGGGGGTGGGGGGGACTGGAAAGGAAGAAAGAAACAGAGAAACAACAAGCAGATGAGAAAACACTGCTGGTGAGGAAATTCTAATAGAAATTGGGTGATTTTGAGTGAAATCTGGCAGTCTCTGGCACATATGAATGCATTCATTGTTGCTAGTTTTGATTAATGACAGTTGTACAATAGTGTGCTGACAGTCACTGCCATACAGACACAGGGTTTTTTTGATATGAAACACTGCTGAAAATGCAACCCAATCAGATTTGGCCCCTGAACAACATGTGCTATCATCACTGTACCGTGAATTGAGATTGATTGGTAACCAGCTGTGACAAAGTGGGAAAAAGAGCCTTGTCTTTTTCAAGAAAAGAAAAGAAGAAAAATAAAAAACTGAATTGTGTCAAAACCATTACCATCTGCTCAACCAAATAACAAATAAAACAAAACACTTTAACTGTTTTTAAGTATTCCAAATTAATATACTGAGGTTGGATTCATGCATCAATTTAAGCATCGAAGAATAATCTCGAATTAAACTGGGTTTGTTACAGTTACAATTTTTTTCCCCACATGCAAATGTCTATCTGTCCATACTTAGCCACTAATCTTCCAAGGTTATCAAATAAAAAAAGAGAAAATTTACTGAACTTAGAGAGATTTAGCAATATGCTTTTTTCCATTTGATATGCATTTTACTGAGTGCTTCACAGAACCCCTAGATCTCCAGATTTTAAAAAAAGTGACGCCCTATGCACAAAAATATGTGCACCTCTTTGTCTTTTGCATGCACAGGTAGCCAAACTGTGTTTGCACCTGGAGTCATTAAATTTCTAGAGATCCAAGTGGGTCTAACTGGTAATACAACGATGCACTTGTTTCAGCAACAATTTTAAAGTTGTGACAATGTGTTACTGAATTCAACAAATCCAACTCAAAAAGACGTATTTCTTGCTAAAGGGAGTTTGCAAAAGAAAAAGACACTTCTTAACTGTTGTGAACTGATGCCGCTGGCCTCAAAAAATTTACATCAATTTATACTAGACGCTTATTTTCTTCTAAACCATTACTGTAAATAAAGAAATAAATTTAAAAAAATAACAGAATCTTTGTATGTAGGCTTTGTAGACTTTCCTTTTTTTAGAGATGGCACAAAAATTACTTTGGTCTATTTTCTTTTGCCTGTTTGCCAGGCTATTTTGCAAAACACACACAAAGCTTCAAGATTACTCACAACGTCAATGATTAGGGAGCCCAAATAGAGAGATGCTACTGGCCAAAAACCGAGTAAACAGGAGGTAGTTAAGGAGGCTTAAGCTTCTGTCTCCACTTCTATTTTGTGGTGCTGGCACTTCAGCTCCCAGCATAGTGCCACAGCTTTTCCCTGGCTCCTAGACTATCTGTGCCAGATGGAGGGAGCCAGAGAGAAGCTGCTGTGAGATAAGAAGCATGAGCTCGTTACCTCAGTCAGCCTTGCATGATCCAGAAGCAGAATGAAGAGCCTCCATTCCCATCAGTGATACAGCCACCCCTACTGCCATCTCCCTTACAAGAAATGTTGGGCTTTTTTCACTTCCATCTCCTGCATTGATAAGTGGAAGAAGAAAGAAGCACAAACCTATGTGAGTGACAGCTTTCTGAAGGAAAAAGTAAAGGAGTGTCTGATTTCTTTTTCCCTAGCGAAACCTGAATGAGCAACAGAGAGAGCATGAATTTATACATTTGTGTGCACTGGTCTCACATTACTCTATTGCACTCCTGAAATCAAGGCTGTTTGTTGCTGGGTGGCTCTAAGACGTTGCTTACAGCTATGATAAATTGAACTACTAGGGAGCTATCCGCAAGGAGCTGACAGGATGGCTGCCACTCACCTCTACGTGTCCAGATTCCCATTTTTCCTTTGGCTACGCCATTCATACCAGAGAAAGGTATAACGTAATGGGACACCACCTTGAACATGACATTACTTTGAATTTCTTAGTGCAAGGCATATAGGCAAGCAGTCACATAAAAAGGTTCATTGGCCTTATTCCAACAAACCACAAAAAGAGCTAAGTAGTGGTCCATGGTGTTCCTCAGGGGTCGGTATTGGGACTGGTGTTGTTTAATATCTTTATCAGCAACATGGACAGTGGAATTGAGTCCACCCTCAGCAAGTTTGCTGACGACACCAAGCTGTGTGGTGCAGTTAACATGCAGGAGGGAAGGGATGCCATCCAGAGGGATCCTGAAGGGCTTGAGAGGTGGGCCTGTAAAAACCGCATGAAGGTCAAAAAGGCCAAATGCACATGGGTCGGGGCAATCCCAAACACAANTTTTACAAGGGCATGTAGTGATAGGACAAGAGACAATGGCCTTAAACTGAAGGAGGGTAGATTTAGATTAGATATTAGGAAGAAATTCTTCACTGTGAGGGTGGTGAGGCACTGGAACAGGCTGCCCCCTCCCTGTCAGTGTTCAAGGCCAGGTTGGATGGGGCTTTGGGCACCCTGGTCTAGTGGAGGGTGTCCCTGCCCATGGCAGGGGGGTTGGAACTAGGTGGTCTTTAAGGTCCCTTCCAACCCAAACCATTCTATGAATCTAAAATTCTGTGATACTATAAATACAGGTTACTATTCGCTATTTTGATTTTCTTAAAATATACTTACAGCAGGTTCTGCTTTAGTCCAAAATCTTTTATGGGTTGTTATCAGGAGATTATTTTTAATTTCTTATGGTGAACACTTTCAATTGCAATAACATAAAACACAAACACTGCACTGTTCCTTAAACCGAGGCATTTGATAAAATGGCCTAAATCTCATAAAAGCTGTATCTAACAGCTACAGTCATTGGACCAACATTTTAAAACCATACCTATGTCCAAGGAAAAGCTGTTTGCCAGCTTCTCTGGAAGCATTACATTATGTGGTGCTGCTTTTACATACAAACATACATATGCGAATACACATAACTAGTGCCTCACGAAATCAGTAGCCATGCACTCAGAGGAGACTGAAGAAAGAAAAATGAGGCTGCTTTTTTATTTGCGTTCAAATAATTTGGAAACACACAGAAGTTAAGAACAAATCCTATGTTTGTGAATCAGTGACTCAGTAAACTCTATCTAAAGTGATGCAGGCTCCATCTTTTAACTCTACATCTCTGTTTGCACAGAGAAGTACTCCTAGGGAATTACCACATGATAATTACCCAAAATGGGCTTCTGATTTGATTTTACTTCCAGACAGAGCTCCACATTTCAAAAACTGGAACGTCGGTGGAAGTATGAGCTAAGAGACCATGTAATGACTTGGCATGGAGACCTATCCTCCTGTCACCAGAAGTAGTCCTTTCCCTCACAGATGAGACACATTTGTCAGGCACTTGGAGAGATCTGTATTATTAATGCCCATGTCATAAATTCATCAGAAAAGCAACCTTGATTCTTAGGGTTTTCTGCTCAGCACATGCCACTGAAATTAATTTTAAGGAAACGGAAAATACTGATTTTGTCCATTTCAGTTTTTGAGAAATTGAAATGATACTGTGAGGACTGGAACACAGTAAGAAGATCTGAGCCCAGACTGGCATCTTGCACTCACTAAATATGGCTTGATGGATTTTTATTTATTTATTTTTAGCATGAGCACATAGATTGCAAGTAGTTTGAAATAAACAGAATTTATGTTGGCCTGTCTATTATTATTTGCCTTGAGCATGATGAATGATTACAATAAACTTGTTAGAGAACTCACTGAAATATTTTCTAATCTGTATTTTGAATCAGTAACCAACCTTGAAGAGGTAATTAAAGATGAAGTCATGTTAATGTTTTAATGAAAGTGCTTCAACATTACAGTTGAGCCAGAAGTCATATTATTAAAAAGTACATTTTGCTAATGTTAAGTAATTCTTAACATAGGACTTACAAATAGAAACTGGAAAGTAGTTCGTAGGGTTAAAACTTTAACCTTGCAGTATTTTCACGGACAGTTTTTGTTCGTTTGTTTTTAACTGAGATGACAACTTTTGTACCCCATGCAGAGATGGAATGTGTTACAGCAGAAGAAATCCCTGCAGACCAGCCATTCCAGTAGCCCCTATGATGTGGTCAGAGCTGTTGAATCTTACTCCCATTTGAATGTAACTATCAGCTTCCCTCTCCCTGCTTTCCTGAGGGTTTTACTGAAAAAACATAGTGAACTATCTTTATGTTTTCATTCTATAATTTTAATAGTTAATAAACTGATAATAGTGAGGTTAAACTGTTTGATATCTGTATACTTTTCAAGAAAGGAGGCTACCTCAATATTCTGAAACACAGTATAAACTATGTAATTACTAAGTTTTTACTTAGTATATTCTGCTTTTCCGATATTAAAGAAAGATTTGAGCAATAGAATGGATATTTTGAGTGAAATTCTACATTAAGTTTTCTTAGGTCTCCTTCCTGTAAGACCATTTATTTACTGCAGTCTTCTGTGAGTGGAAAATTCAGAGAATTTGAGGCTACTACTACTGGCATTAAATTTTGTTTCAGAACTCTGCTAGTAACTTCATTAATTCTCTGAAATTTAACAATTTTAGGATGTTAAATAAGAGAGAATAAAAAATAAACAGTTCTCTTGTGCCAATCCTATTTCAAGTGCACTGCCAGTGATCACTTCATAGATCACCAATGGTTCACATAGCATAAAGAGAAAACATGTAGGCAGGACTGCTAGTTGACACAATTCCTTTATGGTTGCTGTCCGTGGAGTTGTAAAGCTATTTTCCCAACCTTGACCCTTATGTAAGCAACTGGAGACTGTTTTCATGCATCCACAAACAGACTGCCTGAAACAATAGCTCTTCTTCAGCTCTGTGGTGAGAACTGACACTTAACATGAAGCCAATTTAAATGTCAATGTTATTAACTGTTTCTCTGCTGATCAATCTAGCAGAGCCACGCGTCTAACACTTTTGCTCACAGCATTTAATATTTCATACAAATTGAATGGCAGATAACTACTGGGTTAGACTATAGACCTCTGGGGTGACTGTGGGATGATGTGTTTACAGGACATTATTCAGTGCCGTGCCTTGAGGGATTTTAAATGTCAAAAAATACTCTAATCTACACTTTCACTTGGCCGTGTATTCCTCAGAACACTGTAAGGAACGTTCTTCAACTTACAGAACAGGAAGGGATCACTGACAGGCAAAATATCAATCAGAGAAGAAGGATTCTTAACCAAAAGAACTAACAGCAGGGGGTACCCCATCAGCACCGGGGTGCAACATCTTGATGCTATATGCACAAAAATAAACCATTCCCTGCCTCCCTTTTACCCCTCAACACCTCTCTATCTCAAAATGATATCTCTGGCTTTACAGGAGGAGTTTTCTCAAATGATGCGGCACAACAGCTAAAAAGATGCTTACATTGCACTCTGCTGAAATCTGCCTGTGTTCAGTTAGGCTACGTGAACTCTCTGCAAGGTGCACTGCAGCTTGCCCTGTGCCAACCGTGTGCCGTATTAAACCCAAGACAACAATATCCTCTGCAAAGCACCTCTTCTACCTCCAGATGTATGTAAGAATACAAATAGCATATTAAACCTCTTTCTTTCACTGTCTCCTTTTGACAAGCTGTTAAGAACATCCAATCTTCTCCCCTATGGTCCTCATAAAGGGACTTAATCTCTCCTTGATGCTTTAGCTTAGGAAACAAAAGATGGGCATGCAAATCATACTGGATCTAACCAGAGGTGATGAATAGTACACGTGATACAGCTAATATGAAGAACATCCTTTTTCCCTGACCCTTTATTTAAAACCATTAATTGTTATTAATTGCAATACAAATTTGCTGATGTAACCAAAGATTATATCCATTACAGTACTAAAACACATTCTTTACTCTAATTAATTTTCAATACACATTAGACTGCATTTTGTTACAATCTGCACAGAGATTAACTCGACCAAAGCACACAGCGCTGTAGTGTTATTAACTCATATTTCATTGAAAGGTCATTCTCCCCTTGGTTGTATCTAGAGGAGGCTGCAGTTAAATATCTCACTATCCCATCCACAGAATATAAATAGAACTATGTAGCACTGTTTATTCTTAAAAAATACTGTCTCTGTGGCTTACAGGCCCTTATCCTGTGATCACAGAGAAATGCAAATGCAGGACACCTCTGGCTATCATCAGGCCTTTTCTGGATCTCCTCTTAAAAAATAAAACTTTTCTGAGTTTATTGGGATAAGGTTTGCTGACGGTTGCATTTATATCCATTTGCACCTGGAAGACACTGAAAACGCACATGTATCACAGGTGTGGCAGACAGTATTTATGCTTGGGCTATGCATACACAGTTACTTTTCAGGCAAAAAGAGGCCAAACATAGCAAGACTAACATCTACACAGACTTTTGTTGTTGGAGCTAACATATATCTTAGAATAAGTTTAGTCTAAGCTCTCACTGCAGTTACAGTTAAACCTCAGTGTCTATCACTTACAGCAGTTAATCAAAACAAATACAAAATCTGTGGTTCTCAGCAAATAATGACAATCACTTAATGTGTTTAAATATATGGGTAATTTTCAACAACAGAAAAGAATGCATTCTCCTAAATAAATTTTAATGAATATTCCTAATCTTTAGCAACTAAGAAAGCTTACTGTGCTGTTTATGTTTTTCATTGCTGTGTGACACTGCTCTGTTTCATTTAATAACCTACCATCTCTTAACACTTAGCAATATACTTTGTGTAAACTACACACCATTTTCTTTCTGAAGCATCACTCTTGCTTTTTGCTGCCTACACTCCCATTGCGTGGGTGACCCATAAAACAAATACCTCTTCCTGCTGGTGCAGTTGCCACTTTTCATCTCTAGTACAATATCCATCTAATCAGACAGTGCCTGTAAATGCAACTTACAAGAGCAGGTTGTAATTTCATTAAAGATGTATTTACTGAGTGAAACCAGCTGTTCTGGGCTGGAATGCAAAAAAAAGCCCATATGATTGCTACTCAGTCATTTTTAAGGCAACTGAAAAATACATTTGCTGAGCTAACCTCACTCTCCCAAAGAGCTGGCACTGCTAGCTTCTTCTGTGTAAAAGGTTTAAACAGTTATTATAGTGTGTCATAAATTTTAACTTGTAATTGAAAATCTCTTCACTTCCTAAAAAAAAATAAAAAATCTGTATTACTTGCTATGTAATTACAGACTATGCAGCTGCTCTCTTCGGCTTCGCTAGAAAATTTGAAGGCATGAAACACTGTACAAACCTTATTCAAATTTTATTAAATTGCTCGTCATAGATTGGCCATTCTCATACTGGAGGCTGTCATATAGTATCACTTTCTTCCTGTTACCAGGACTAAAAAGCAGATGAATCAAAAGTTGATCCAGGCCATATTGAGTCCTTCACCACACAGTAGACCCTCAGCTTCTTAGCAGGAAAGTATAATCTCTATTTCAGCCAAGCAGACAAAGTTAAAGCTACCTGAACATATAGATGGAATAGGACTTAATGTATAAAGACATTTTTAATTGAATTTTCAGTACGTGCTGGTCATTCTGCATGGCCACAATTGTCTGAGTTGCTTTAAGACAAATTTTGTGCCATTTCTTTGTGCCACTTATAATGAAAACCCCCTCTATTTGTGAAATAGAGAACCTAATATTTCATCCGAAGGCATAAAACTGGTGACCCACGATATCATAGAATCATAGAATGGTTTGGGTTGGAAGGGACCTTAAAGACCACCTAGTTCCAACCCCCCTGCCATGGCCAGGGACACCCTCCACTAGACCAGGGTGCCCAAAGCCCCATCCAACCTGGCCTTGAACACTGACAGGGAGGGGACATCCACAACCTCTCTGGGCAACCTATTCCACCCTCACAGTGAAGAATTTCTTCCTAATATCTAATCTAAATCTACCCTCCTTCAGCTATCACTACATGCCCTTGTAAAAAGTCCCTCTTCAGATTTCTTGTGGCCCCCTTTCAGGTGTCGGAAGGCTGCTATAAGATCTCCCTGGGGCATCCTCTTCTCCAGGCTGAACCACCCCAACTCCCTCAGCCTGTCTTTATAGGAGAGGTGCTCCAGCCCTCTGATCATCTTCGTGGCCCTCCTCTGGACTTGCTGCAACAGGTCCATGTCCTTGTTATGTTGGGGACCCCAGAGCTGGACACTCTACTCCAGGTGGGGTCTCACCAGAGAGGAGCAGAGTCACGTCCCTCGACCTGCTGTCCACACTTCTTTTGATGCAGCCGAGGACACGATTGGATTTCTGGGCTGCAAGCGCACATTGTGGGCTCATGTTGAGCTTCCCTCATCAACCAATATCCCCGAGTCCTTCTCCTCAGGGCTGCTCTCAATCCATTCTCTGCTGAGCCTATAGTTGTGTTTGGGATTGTCCGAACCCATGTGCAGGACCTTGCACTTGGCCTTCTTGAACTTCATGCAGTTTTCACGGGCCCACTTCTCAAGCCTTTCAAGGTCCCTCTGGATGGCATCCCTTCCCTCCTGCATGTTAACTGCACCACACAGCTTGGTGTCATCATCAAACTTGCTGAGGGTGGACTCAATTCCACTGTCCATGTTGCTGATAAAGACGTTAAACAGTGCTGGTCCCAATGCCAACCCCTGAGGAGCACCACTCGTCACTGGTTTTCACTTGGACATCAAGCTGTTGACTGCAACAATTTGAGTGTGACCATCCACCCAATTCCTTACCCACTGAGTGGTCCATTTCTCAATGTCTCTCCAATTTAGAGACAAGGATGTTGTGCTGGACAACGTCAAATACTTTGCACAAGTCCAGGTAGATAACATCAGTTGCTCTTCCCTTATCCACCAACACTGTAACGCCATCATAGAAGGCCACCAAATTTGTCCGGCATGATTTGCCTTTACTGAAGCCATGTCGGCTGTCACTGATCACCTCCTTATTTTCCTTATGCCTTAACATAGTTTCCGGTTCACCTGCAGTAGTTTGACACGAGTCATACTTGATAAATTTTCCCTAGCCCTTGTGTACTGTGGAAGCTATGGTGGGATGCTGAGTTTTTAGAGCAATTAAAATAAAATATACACCATACACCTCTACCCTTGATTCATAATGCATTGCAGTCTTGGGTCACTAATTTGAAATGAACGGCTTCTGGAAAAAAAGCTTTACACACCCCAGATTTAACATTGTACTTTGTCTCTCCTTGTTGGTGCAGTATCAACATTTTTAATAGCAAGTTGTTAATTTGTTGGGATTGGTTTAGGCTCTAAATAGAATTTTCAAGTCTGAAGAATTTAATTAATTCATTATCACAATGATGTAAAAGAAGTATGTAAACAGCTAGCATACATAAACTGCAACGCTATTTCCACCTGGTCCTTCTTATAGCTTTTGTAATTCCTGCCCAAGCCTACACAGAAGAGTTCCACGATATGTACCAAGGTATATGATATCTCAAGTCAGGTCTACAGGATTTTGGAAAAGTAATGTCCTTCGACTGTTAGTGAGACCTATTTTTCATAGGCGTTTTGAAAATGTCCACTATAAGAACCACTTTAAGTTTTAAAATTCAAAATATAGACTATCACAGTTGTTTTAGATCATCAATTCAAAATAGTCAAGATTTGCAATGAAGCCTTGCACCCTCAGAATAAACTTATGTCCATCTGTTCTCAGTTTTATATGATGGCTATTCATAAATTTCTGGGTAATTACATAGACAATTCAACAAAATGGCCAAATGCAGTTTTTTTAAAATAGTCATATTTTCAAACACTCTAAGTTCTTTAGAAGTTTTGGGTATTTTTTTTCTCATTCAATCCAATTGCAACTGAAGATGCTTACAGTTCACCAGAGACCCTTATAATTAAAACCATAACAGGCTGAAATTATTTTTCAATTATTACTCAATGCAGCAATCGGTGCAGCAATGCTGTTTGTATTTGTTACTAGAAATTACTGTGATTACTTTTCTCTTTGCTTTCAAATGTGTCACTGAAAAGCTAAAAGGAAGTAAGATGGAAGAACAGAGGAGGATTTCTAAAAGACTACAGATCCAATATGTCTGATTCTGGCATTCACCAGGAGCAAATTACAGAAACAAAATACATACAAATTCAGTTTATCCCACTCTACTATCACTAAATGAGACACTTTTGAAAGCTGAACTAACAATAGTTAAATTTAAAAATTTGCATGAATTGTTGAAACTGGTACCTACTATAAATGTTTTGCAATCTAGGGATGAAGGCAAAAGAAAATTACTGAAAAAACAGAACCAGACAGATGTGCAAAGAAGGTCGTTAGCTGTAAAAACAGGAAATTGATATTGAAAGCTATAAGACAAATAGCTGCACAGATCTGCTCAGAAGAAGGATTTATGTATATAGGAAGAATAACAAAGGGAATTCCTTGAGGGTTTCATATTTCACTGTAGATGTTAAAATGTTTAAAAGACAGGAGCTCAGAAGCTGAAAACTAATTTTGGTTTTACCTCAAAAAAAGAAAAAAAATCCCTTTTCATCAAGGAGGAAAACGAGAAATCTTCCTCTTAATTTAAAAAATTGCTATATTATAATTTTCTCATCCATATTTATTCAGACTATACCTGGGCAAATTTCTTTTCTTGCATTAAAAAATCCAGGAAAAACAATAGCTTTTCTTTTAGATGTTCCAAGTTTATCTTCCTTGATCAAGCATCATGCAACACGGTTTGGAAATTTCCACTTTTTGGACAGTGAAGACTCTCCTCACATATCTCGCTATGCAAATGACACATTTTAGAAGAGAAAAGATACAGTCCTGATCATCAAAGGTATTTGCTTTTGAAGTGTAGATGTTGGGCTCTACTAGATGACCACAGTCCACGTTGCTCAGTTGGTGGTAACCCTCTAACTACATGAGCAGCAGCAGTGGTAGTCCCCTATCACCCAGCATGGGATCCTGCAACCTTGCCCCTTCCTCACCCATCCCTGTGATGTTCTGGGAAGTTGACATAAGTGAAGACATGCCCCCATTTACTATTTTAAGACTGCAAAACACAATTAATGAAATGTTAAACAGCAGTATAAAAACACTCTAAACACTGTGAGTAGTTTCTGAGCCTGAAGTTGATTAGGATCAGAATGTATCTGATGAACCTTCTCTTCTTTTAATTAAAAGCCCAGTGAAAACTCTTTCTAAGCTTCCTAATTAATTTCTTCTTCCTTAGAAATATATCATGAATGAACAGAAAAAAATTACCTCAAAGCATATATTACTATATTTTTCACAGTAAGATATAAAAGAAAAAGAAGGAACACTGTCATTAAAAAAACCCAAATAAAAGTGCAACCTAACCAGAGGCACTGCTGATTCATCAGCTATTACTTTGTCTTATAAGACCTAGAAGTAGACTTGATTTGAATTAACAGAAGCAGCACAATAGTAAGAATAAATCACAGAAGCACAATGTATTTACTATGGACTACTCTGCAATACATAGTTAAATAGCAAGCAAAGAGAAAAATTCATTCTGCCATCTAAAAGTCTGCTCTTCAAAATAATATTTTATGTATTACATGCATACACATCTATCAATATAATTAGCAAAAAAGCTATGTGATTTTTTAATTTGTTTTAAATTGCAAGTAAATTAATTTTAAAATGTAAGTATTTCTACTTGTATAGAAATGTTTTTTCTAGATTATGCATCATTACATTAATATATTTAACTGAGGAATTGCATGCTCATGTACGACATCTTATAGAGTTGAGGGTGTGGAAAGTAAAATAGGTATTCTCCAATTTGAGTTTTAGGATTTTGTTAAAGATTTAGAAACTGAGAAACAAAAGATATTAACCCAAGACACAAATATGACTAAGTGCTGCGTGAGGAATTTTGTCATGGATTTTCATGAAAGTGTACGTGACACTAAGCACCATATTTAGCAAATGGATGAAGACTGCCAGATAACAGTCTTAACACGTTTTTCACCTTGTTCTGGTGAAGACATAAGACATGTTGTGATAAAGAAAGTAGACAGAAATGTCTAACTTGTTTTAGTTAGGCCCAGTCTAGTAGTCTCCTCACAGTGCACTTAGTGTATACTGACACAAACTAGCCATTTGCTAGCTGCTCTTTTTTTAAGATCATGACTGCAGGAGCAGAAATAACACTGGCAACCAGCCTACATAAGTCCAGTGTTTAAAGCACTTGTTTGAAGAACGGAAGATCTAGATTTATTTAAATATTTTTTTTTTACTTTCTTCAAATTCCATCAGCAATCTCCCAGGAATAACACTGGGAACACTGATGGGAAAGAACAATCAACTGTGGTGGGGAAAAAACAGCAGTATTCATGTCTGCTGCTGAATTTAAAAGCACTGTGTAAAAATGAATTGGGATTCACAGGGCCAGAAGACTGGTTGGCTTATGGAGACCTGGGTTCTCATTTCTATTCCCAAACCTATTTCTGTGTTAAAGGCTTTTTAAGCTAATAATGATTCAGCACCAAAACTAGAAAGAGTTTCAGAAAGTGAGGACCAAACTCTGTTCTGCTAGCTGAAAGGAGCCAAACTAATTTAATGTCCTTTTATAAGACAGACTCTCATTCCCTGACCACTCTGGAATTTTCTCTGCATTTGTTCCAGATTCAGTGAATCTTTTGTGAAGACCTGTTCCAAATTCCAACTTTGTTTTCCACTTCTGCTAGTTTGTTCTTTTGTTTCCTCAAGAGGAACGTTCCCCTGTGAGACTTAGCAGACATTAGCCAGTGAGCCAGAAAGGCCCACCACAGCCCTCTGCTTCTGCTTCATGCTGCTAGTGCACTGGAGTGGCTCTGCAACTCTCCAGCCAAGTTTTCTCCCTTTTGGTATCAGTATGTTATTATGAAGGCTGCTATCACTAGTACATTCCTAAAACATCTTTACTTTTCTCCAGCAAATTCAGTGAATACGCATGTGCTCACAAAACTACGCATCACTTTTCTTCCTTCCACAGGAATCCATTACCTTGGACAATTCAATCCAGAATGGGCTTCCCTGCTCAGCTGGCTCTGGAACAGGTTTTGTAGTGCCAAAGACCAGCAACATGGGAAATAAATCTTGCCATAATGTCAAATAACAAACAGTAAGTAGTAGGGAGTGATTCCAGTATTACTTGACAACTGAAATTTGAAAGTGTAGGGAACAGGAATGCTGCTCTCACCTTCCTCTCGGTAAGTCTGCATCATCTTTCTTCCACCGGACTGTGGGCGTGGGATCCCCCTGCACCTGGCACCGGAAATCCACGGCCTCCTCCTCCAGCACCACTTGGTTAATCGGTCGCCTGAGAAACGTGGGCCGTTCTTGAAAGAGACATTAAAATTCCTTAGTGAGTCAGAGGGTTGAAATGAACACTTTCGACTTTTCAGCATCTTTTTGTTTACCGATTCGCAGAACGAAGAAAGGAGGCTGAGCTCCACAAATTCAGACAAGCGGAACTGATGATGTGCATAAAGAGCTGGGAAGACGACTGCCAGGCTGAAGAGACAGTGGCTGTCGCATCTGGCCCTCACGCAAGAGCCGAGTGCCACCAGAAGGAAGCCTGTGCTAGCACGGACTGCCCACCTCCCACGCTAGTGGAGAAGGCTCCAAGACCGTGCCCTTCCATGTGAACATTTTGGCTCTGCACTGCTGCATACACAGAACATGATCTAAAAGCTCCCACCTGCTATAGTGATATAGGAGCTGCTAATGGAGATAGCCTGCCTTTGGCAATAATCACTATCTTGATGCTTCGGAGGAAAATGTAAATTTCACGTTATGCATCTCAGGCAATTGTGGACAATTGCACAGAGGTCAGAGCTTCCCTGGTCCCCATTGCTAACTTCACCATGGAAAACTAAATTAAGGTCTGAATGATAAGTTCTGTTTACCCTTGTTATGTTAGCCTGCACGGCTACAAATATTGTTAATCATCATAATGTTGTACAGGCCTGCTTAAAATCCAGATGGAGAGCCACAATCTGATCTCAGTTATACTGGTACAAACTCAAAGTACCGGTAATTTCATTTGAAAGGATGTCACTGGGGTTAGTTTCCAAGTTGCCTTTGGATTGTATAAATTTTGTTCTGTCCTCTCCTAGCCATACCACACTTTTATTGCCATAAATTATTTATCCTAGAGTCAAACCATTATAAGACTGTGTTTGTATGAAGCAGTATTTCCACTCAAGACAGGGATTTATTATAAAGACATTTAAAACTGGTTACATACTACATTTTGCATTTCATTCCCAGCAAGTTGAAGGGTATGACGTCACTTTAAAAATTATTCAAAATTCACACGGATGTAAGCAATACCAGATTCTGACTCAGTTGGTCTTGATAACTACAGAACTGAGTTTATGGGTTGGTTATCCATGTTTATTATATCCAAATAATAATAAAAAACCCCATTAGAAGAACATTAATAAGGTTGCGAAACCAAGCATGCAGTCCTCAATTCCAGAAGTGCCAGAACTAAGACTGTCTGCATGCCCTTTAATCACTCCCTTTCTGTTTATGCCTTTTGGGACTGGTTGCAATTGTATGATCACATACTATTTTTTCCCAAAACATTTCCAGATTGTTGGTATTCATTTAATGAGCAGGTGTTTAATATTTTGCTTTAGTTGTACCATTTAGTGGGTGGCCTCCTGTCATACTACTCAAACTTCACTTCAAAGACAGAATTATTAATTTCCTCATGACCTCCATTACACCTATCTTAATGCTTCATAAACAATTCATTTGTTTTCATAGCTCATCTCTGAAGTCCGATGGAGATCTAAGAAGCAAGGTAAAAAATACCTGCTAAAATTTGATGCTCAACCTGAGACACAGAAGTGCCTTTTTTTTTTTTTTCACATTAATTTTCTGTGTTCAAAGCTCAACTTCCACTGAGTTCAGTTGCAGCTGATAAAATGTTCACCACTTTTACAAATCAGATTATTAAGTCAGAAAATAGGGAACACAAACCCACCTGTTAATAATTATGTAAATGAGCGACAGCATCACATAGGAATTCCATGATACTAGCAGGGGGACTTACTGGCAGGGAAAAATTTATTTTGTCAGCAGAAGAACAGACATGCTCAAGAATCTATAGCACTTTTCCAGATGCTACAGATAAAAACATGTCTAATGGACAGAGATTCTTCTCCTCATTTCTCCCAAGCCATTACTTTTGTCCCATTCCTAGTCGTGACCGGGATCTGCAGGTTCCAGCAGCATTTGGGCACGTAAATTGAGTTCTAGGCTCTCCCCGCACATTGAAATCTCAGTTTTTATTCTGAATTTCAAGTCTGTGTACCAGTCATACATAACCGTCCCTACAGCTCTTTGTCCTGAGTGTGCTTCATCAGATTTTTCCTTCCCTGTGCATGTAGTCTCCTGACCCTTCCCCATCTCCAGCTAGGTTTTCTCCTACCCTCACCTACGTGTCCTGGCCAGCCTGTGACAGTGCCTCAAGTCAATCTCTCCGTTCCAGCCACTGGCTGTGCCAGCTGTTTCCAGCTTCAGACTGCTTCCTTAGCCAATTTGTCTTCTGCTAGCCCAGAATGTTGCTGTTCACAGCTGGAACCCAGCAAGTGTCCAAGTCTAGTCTCCCTTCCAACTATCCATGCCTCTCACTTCTTTGTACCTCACAGCAAACTCTTTTCCACTATGTATTTGAACTACACTTGAACTGGAGCTTCTTTTCTCTGTGCCACCTAGATACAGCCCATCCAAAACATTAAAGAAGGAAAAATCGATTAAAGTAACCAAGTATCATCCCAGGAGTGTGACAGCAGCATTAAACTGCAGTTGCAGGAAAATGCTGTTCAGACTTGCATTCTACCTCATGTCTCTGGTGTATGAATTGATGGGGTTTCCTTTTTTTTTTTTTTTTTTTTTTGAGAGGTGCATAATTGGCTAAATTTGTTGAAAATTAAATAAAGCAAGCAAAATACTATATCTCTGGCATCATGTAGCTATTTCCCATCAAATTTTATGTCCCTGCTATTCAATACGAGGGACTCACATTTCTCAGGACAAAAAGCTTCCTCCATTCCTCTCCTTCAAATCCTTCCCCATTTCCCATAATTAGCCCTTTCACGTCCAAACTGCAGGAACTTCAACATTCTTAAGGAAGAATGAATTATATCAGGAATTAAAAAATAAATAAATAAATAAATAAATAAATAATCAGTTTAAGCAGATATCAGGCATGGAAAATTTTGGATAAAGCCTTTTGGTTTGACAGACTTACTAAAACAGGACAAAGTAACAAAGCATTAGTTGTTAACCTCAATGCTAAGCAATGCACTTGGCCTGTCTGTAATTATGTGGATCTAGAAGGGAACATCTTAATGAAACTATCTCTAAGTTGCAACAGTATCTTACTCACAACTTCTCTCCTAAGAAGAGCTCAGTCCAACCCCTGTGCCCTGGTTTCAGCTGAGTTAATTTTCTTCCAAGTAGCTGGTATAGTGCTGTGTTTTGGATTTAGTATGAAAATAACGTTGATGACACACTGATGTTTTAGTTGTTGCTAAGCAGTGTTTACAATTAAGTCAAGGACTTTTCAGCTTCCCAGGCCCTGCTAGTGTGGAGGCATGAGACTTTTGCAGGAGGTGCACAAGAAGCTGGGAGGGGGCACAGCCAGGACAGCTGACCCAAACTGGCCAAAGGGGTATTCCATATCATATGATGTCATGCGCAGTAATAAGCTGGAGGGAGTTGGCCAGGGGACAGTGATAGCTGCTAAGGGACAGGCTGGGCATTTTCAGCAGGTGGTGAGCAATTGCATTGTGCATCACTTGTTTTGTATATTCTGTTATTATTATTTTCTCTTCCTTTTCTGTCCTGTTCAACTGTCTTTATCTCAACCCATGAATTTTACTTTTTTTCCCATTCTCCTCCCCATCCCATTGGGGTGGGGGCAGAGAGCAAGCAACTGCATGGTGCTTAGTTGCTGGCTGGGGTCAAACCCTGCTCTGAGCTCATACACAGTACACTCTACATTATGGTATTTGTGTTTCAAAAGATAATCCTAAACCAAGAAATCTAGATCCAGATCTCATAGGTGATTTAGAGACCTTTGAATTTAAATACTTCTGCATGTGCCTGTATGTTGGCTTGGTCTGCATACAAAAACTATTTTAGAACACGTTTCTATAAGCTGTCTGTAAACAGCTAAGAAAGTCATCTATGTATATTTATGAAATCGTTACCTACCTGTGGCTGTAAAGCTTCTTATATAGGAAATGGGAAAATAAATTCCTATCATATTTTGACAAGAACCCAGCTGACAAGACATTAAATGGCTCAAGGTCATTAGGTAAATCACTTGATTCCACATCAAAGCAATTTAGGAGTATACATATATGTTTGTTTCAGATCATCTTCTCGAAATTGTGTCTTTTCCAAAACAGTTTAGAATTTGCTAGAAAATAAATAGCTATGTAAGTGCAGATCCCAGTTAGCAAGGACATGCAAATACCAATAAGTGCTATTTCCATTTTTCGTCTTCTCTGCATTTTGCGCAGCGTGAATCAGGAAAGAACAAGTTATCACTCATGTTGTTTCCTTTATTTGTATCACTCAGACAACCCCTTGAATATGTCCAATACCTAATTATACAGCTATAAAGTGATCAGAGTGAATGCCATTGCCAATGCAATTAACATTCTTTATCTGAGATTAACTGGATTTGAGTCACCTGCATAACTTGCTTACAATGCTAATCTCTCAGGAGACAGAAAGCTGCTTGCCTGAGCATGCTAAATAAAGGTTTCTTCATGCAGCCAGGTCAAATTTAATTTCAGAGCTAAACTTGAGGAAAAAAATGTTTTAATTTTTTTTCTTTTGAAATGGTTTGCCCATAAACAAAGCCTTATGGTATAATTAAATGTTGTTATTCTGTCAACAGCATTCAGAACACAATATATTTAAGAAACAACAACACAGGGTAATAAATTAAAATCATAGACTTATATAAAAAATTTAATATAGCTATTTTATAAGCTTTCACTGAGTAAATAAAGTACCCACTTCCCATACTTTCTCTGATGAATATTAAAAACCTTTGAAGAGAACTATAAAATAGGTCACGGTTATATGTCATGTCAACCAGTCTTGCTATTACTAGGGTGACCTTTATAACTTCAGAATAAACTTTGCTTGCAGTTATAAAAGGGATTGCCAATGCAATGTGGACACACACCTACAATCTGTTGCAGTGCTTGAGATATGCACTGCAAGAAAACCTACAGAACTGATCCTAACCAGAAACAGGAAAATCTTTTCCTTCCTTTGGGTGCTGACACAAGTTAACCCCAGAACTCAATTTTTCCTCTATTTAACAATTGGTCTGAGTATCACAGTCTATTACAGAGATTCCAATGACCTTCAGATGTATTATTGCCCTTTCTCTGTTCTTCAAAAAGTTAGACAGCCATATATGGGACCTCAATCTAATTAAAATGATTCTAACTACCTTAATATATTTTCTCTGCTGAGGCGACTGCTAGAGTGAAGGATTTGATGGTCCCTATAATGTAGAGGCTCAATCTGATTTAGAACTGTTTTCTCTGTCTTTGCTGGAGAGAAGGCATCATTTTTTTTAAAATGTTTTCAACTTCTTGGAAAGAGTATTAAAACATGAATTAAAAGGCTTTGGGGAGGGATTTAATAGCAAATACTTTAAAAATAAAAGTTTTTTTTACTTTAGCACTCTGATGTAGAGGGGGGGGAAAGAAACATTAGATGGCTGGAAATGTGTTTCACTTCAGAATGCTGTCAATAGTGTAGATATTTCATTAACTGCAACATGATCTGGATAAAGTAAAGTTCTCTGCCAAAAATGAAGATGTGGAAGAAGACAGGATATTAGGATCACACTAAATTTACCTATGTTGGCCAAATAAATGAAAATACAATCACAAAAGCAGATGGTTTTATATTTAAAGACATTCTTCTACTGCCGCTTTTTAGGCACTCTTCCATTTTTCATTTGAGAAATAAGCACTGTTGTGGACATTGCAAACTTCTACACTCTAAGCAGTACCCAAGACACAATGAGCTTGCACCGTAAAGGTACAGAACACTGTTAAGAGGCACATTCAAATAAAGTAGAATGATTTTTATAATTGTTAGCAGTTTTCTCCTTTTCTATACATCTACAACTGTATTAATTTCAGTTTTTACTGAGCATTAGATATGGACTTTGGAGACCAGATCAGATCCTTTTTCACAGCAGTATCCTTATCCTTGTCAGTATGCATGGCTAACAAATACTACAAAGTCACACTGGCTCTTTGCAAACTGCCACAAGAATACTGCAAATGGGAAATACAAGTACTTGAAGAAAAACAGGAGGAGCTTTGCTCTGAAGAACAAAATAGACACTGCCAAAATCTCTGTCTTGAACTGTGAATTTACACCCAGTTTTGATAGATTTTCCATATGGCTCGGAAAGCTTCTGGGACTAATCTCCAGGATATGATGGGCTAAGACTCTCTGCTAAGGCCTTCCACATAGTCAAGAGCTCAGGCAAGTAAAATGGGTCACAATGTCTTCATTAAGGGGTTTTTGGATTTTTTTCCTGTAACATCAAGTCATCATAGTATACTCTTTCTGGAACTGTGGTATCTCTTTCAGCCTGGCAATGTCTAGAGAACATCAAACACAAATACTTCTTCAAGCATCAGACAAAAATACCTCTTCATCCCACAGGACCTTATTAGCTGAAAAAAGGTTCAGGTAGCAAAGCCAAAATCAAAGATTAAACCAAAACAATCTTTAATATGTCTGAATTGACATATCTTTTAAGACATTTTTGTACTCTTCTTAGTTATGCTTTATATTCTTCTGAGGCTCCTCTAAATATATCTTTTTCCATTGCTTGATGCCAGCCTCTTGAAGTTGATATATTAAGGCTTTCATTGATTTCACAGAGCTTCAGAATCAATATACAAGATATACCTTTGTACATTCTCTTCAAACATACCATTTTAAGTCCAAAGGAACAAAAGGGAGTCTGAAATAGTTAAAACAACTTGAAGACTTATCTAAGAACAGTGCAGTAGTATGACAAAATGATAAAAGGTTAACTTAAACAGTAATTCTTACTTTATTTCATTTCTGGCTCCATGTTATGTATCTACAAACTGAGTTTTCTTACAAATTGGAATGAAACTGTTTCTGTTTTGCATCTTGCTTTAAGTCTGTTCAGCCAAAGGCTAGGAGTCCAAACACAAGCAAAGCTGCCTCATTTGTATCATTTACACTTCTGAATTTGGCCTTTAGAATACTGCGTCCATCATAATAAAGTACCATGCTGCATCTTTTTGTGAATGTTAAGATCGATGGATTAGTTATTAACTTTCTTTAAAGGCCAGCTCAGACTCTGTGACATACCCTGCCTTCTTGCTTTACACCAAGATTACACCTTGGAGCCTCATAGAGGCAAAAACTAGCAGTAGTGCTTGAAAGAGAAGACCAAGAAAATGTAATGCATTATTGTCACTATTCAAAACACAGGAATAATTTCGGGAAGCACTGCTTGTACAACCAGTTTGCTTTATGATATTTTACTGTGATAGTTTGGCAATTTTCTGCTAGTAGAAGAATCATGACTTAGGAACAAAAGAAATGCAATCTGCACTGATGTGCTGGTTTTGGCTGGGCCAGAGTTAATTTTCTTCAGAGTAGCTAGTATGGGGCTGTGTTTTGGATTTGTGCTGGAACCAGTGTTGCTAACACAGGGATGGTTTCGTTCCTGCTGAGCAGTGCTTACACAGAGCCAAGGCCTTTGCTGCCTCTCACACCACCCCACCAGCCAGTGGACTGAGGAAGCACAAGAAGATGGGAGGGGACACAGCTGGGGCAGGTGACCCCAACTGACCACAAGGATATTCCATACCATATGTCATCATACTCCATATATAACTGGGGAAGCTAGCCAGGAGGCAGATTCGCTGCTTGGAAACAGACTGGGCATCAGGGTTTTTTTGCATGTGGTGAGCAATTGCATTTGAACAACACTTTTATTATTATTATTATTATTATTATTATTATTCCTTTGTTATCCTATTAAACTATCTTTATCTCAACTCATGGGTTCCTTTTCCATTCTCCTCCCCATCCCCTCACAGGGAGGGGAGGAGTGAGTGAGTGGCTGTGTAGTGCTCAGTTGCTGGCTGAGGCTAAACCACGACAGTCCTTTTTGTCACCCAACGTGAGGCATGAAGGGCTGAGATACTGACAGATCTAACCAGAGCGTATTAAAACAAATTTGGTTTAAGCATTCATTATATCAGTTTAATCATCACTGTCCTACTGGTCACAAAGTTGTTTTCTTTGTTCACAGAGTTGTTCTCAGAGTTGTGTCATGTAACATCTTACTTGTCATATATACCGGTATTTGTGTGTGGTTTGACACCTCTGAGCATTGGATTAAGGTCATTGCTCTGCTGCTCAGTGTACTACTGGCTTATGGTATGATAAAATCATTGATAGTCAGACCAGTTTTGTATTTGTATTCAGAGTCAGCTGAATCTGTATTCGGGGGCAGAGGAGCGATAGCAACGGTTTCATCTGCATACTTCAGGAGCCATCTGTCAGAAGCTGTTAATAATGATACTTTTTACTTTTTCTCATTGGAGAGCCAATATGTGGGGGAGACACCTTCTTTCACCTTCCCCTTCTTCTCCAGGCTAATTACAACAGCTGTTGAGAATGCTGAACATCCTTGAGATGTACAGACCAGCATGCTTCTATTGCCAGGTCTCCTGAATGTGGTACAGGTCTTGTTTAGTGTCAAACAACTATTTAAGAATACTACCTGGAGATCAACCCTGGTCACATGCACTGTGGCTACTCAAGCCCTGGTGATAAGCAATGCAGCTGAACCAGAGAACCAACCCATGTTGGCATCAGTTGCCCCTATACACAAGAAGAAACAGACACAAAAGTCAGGTCATTTAGTAAAGGATGACAAAGCAGGGCCATTACGAGAACAGGAAGAAGAGACAGAACTAGAGATAACCACTTGATCCCTATCCCTGAGTGAGCTGCGAGATATGCTAAAAGATTTCAGTCATTGATTAGGTGAGCAACTTGTCACCTGGCTGCTCTAATGCTGAGATAGCAGGGCCAATAACCTGGAATTAGAGGGTAGGGAAGCCAAGTAGCTGGGATCCCTGTCCAGGGAAGGGGTCACTGACAGGGCGATAAGAAAAGAGACACAAGCCCTCAGCCTCTGGAGGTGACTCTTGTCAGGCATGAGGGAAAGGTATCCCTTCAAAGCAGATGTTATATGTCACCCAGGCAAGTGGACCACCATGGAGAGAGGTATCCAGTACCCAAGGGAATTAGCTGTGTGGGAGAGCGTTTATTATGACCTGGACACTGTGCATTTACCCACAGATCCAGATGAAGTCCAGTGCACATCATCCATGTGGCAGAGGTTTGTTTGTACAGAGCGCACCACCAGCATGTGCCAACTCATTGGTAGTACTGGCCTAGAAGGATGAAGAGGGACCAATGGTGGATGAAGTGACTGGCCAACTCTGACAATTTGAAGAAAATCTCTCTTGGCCTGTGTCTCAGCCGTGGAAAGACTGAAAAAACTGTAAACCTGTTTGAGAAACTGTCCTGGGCGGTCTGGCAACTTAAAGAGCATATGTCCAATTCCCCACTTGTACAGACCAGTACTTCAGCTGTTAGGAGTGAGAGTTCCTCTGCTCAAGAGAGAGGGTGTAGAGTGGGCACACCATGAGGTACCCTGTGGTTTTACGTGTGTGACCATGGAGAGGACATGAGGAAGTGGGATGGAAAACCTACTTTGACCCTAGATGCATGGGTGTGTGAATTGCAAGTCAAAACAATCCCAAATGGGGATTCTTCCAGGAAGATTGCTGCTCTAGTCTCCAATGGGCAGTTCCCCAGACAGAGTAGGACTTATCTTACTTCTGATCCTAGAAGGAGCTTCAGATTTGTATTTACAAGAAGTGAGTAACAATGATGGGATTCGAACCCATGTGCACCACACAAATCCATTCATTGGTAATGAATACGATGACCAGGAGTCCAGTTTACTGGACTGTGTGGATTCGATGGCCTGGAACATCAGAACCCCAGAAGTGTAAGGCTTTAGTAGACACTGGTGCACAGTGTAGAGCCAATTGCATTTGTACATCACATGATTATTATTATTATTATTATTATTATTATAATTATTGTTATTATNATTGTTATTATTATAATTATTGTTATTGTTATTATTTTTGTTATCCTATTAAACTATCTTTATCTCAACCCATGAGTTTTTTTCCATTCTCCTCCCCAACCCCTTGGGTGGTAGGGAGGGGTAAGCAAGCAGCTGCATGGTGCTTAGTAACCAGCTAGGGTTAAACGATGACACAGGGTTGAAAAAAAAAAATTACTTGTTTTGTGAAAGTTCTACATGTATTATCCACAACTATCTCTCAGCAAAGGTTATTGAATGAGTACCCAGCCAAGTGGATACATTCTGCATATGGGAAACTTTCACTTTCTCCTCCTACTTCTTTCCAAGGTTCTTATTGCTCTTTTTTTTTT
>VXBL01006366.1:238655-273956 GCA_013400195.1 Aramus guarauna
TTTTTTAACTCAAGAAAGGTGTAAACTTTTAGGCTAGACTTCCATGCTGTTCCCCTCGGGCCACCAGTTACCACCACACTGACTCAGTTTTTCCAGAGGCAATGCCTCAAGCTAAATTTACTGTACAGGGAGCCAGAGATCTGCCATGAGTCACATGCAGAAATTAACTTCAGGTACTACAGAAAAACTTGCAAAGCCAAAAGTAATAAGTGGCTGATTCCTGGAAAGGTTTGAGAACTAGTACGAAACAGTTCCTTTCCCTACAGAGTAGTGTGTTTACTAAGGCACCTTTCACACTATGGAAAGAGTTTGGGGGTTTATTATTTGGAAAAAAGAATAGTGACATTAACAATCAGCTAATTAATACAAATTCCTCTCCAGAATCAGCACCACCTGTAGGCTTGCTGGCCACTTTATTAAATTCTCTAAATCTCTTAGCTAAGATATCTTCGTTTTAATTATGAAGCCCATTTTCAAATATGTTCAAAACAGTTAAAGTTGGGCACGTGAATGATGTATAAGTATTATGATATTTTTAGTATATTTTTCTCAACATTTGCACTATTCCCATGTTCCTCATACCTGTGAGTCATATTAGAGGAAGGCTGTGGACTTAACAGATGACCCGTGGTTTTGCCTGTGCTCAGTAAAGTCAATCTGAACATGCACAGCCAATCTGATGTTTCCCAGAGTAGCTGGATTTATTGGATTTATTGTGTATGCTTAGACTGATTGGGCTGTCCAGAAGATACATTGCTTCCTGGAAACATCATGGATAATGCTCTCCAGTGCACTATGCACGCACCCACCCACACATGAGCTGCTGCCTGGAGTCCAGCAATGGAAGACAACAGTTCTGCTAGTTGAAGGCAAAGCCAAGCCACCTCCTTTTGTACGGAGCGGACCAGGACTAACTTGGACACGTCTATACAGTGAGCCCAATACACCAACACAGAGCTTCAGGGCCAGGAGGCAGCCAGGAAATGGGCACAGGACAGTCAAATTGTCTTGTCAAACAGCACATCATAACCTGAGCGCCTGCTTCCTCCATGCTATTCTTGTACAGCAAAAAGGAAGGGAATACCTAGATAGAAGGGAAATTTTAGATAGAAGGATACCCAGATAAGAAAGGAATTTTAAATACAATTTTCTTTAGGTACTCTAACACAATTATCAAGAACTAAAATATCTAATTTAATTTATTGCTGATTTTGTTCAGTATTCACAAAACAGGCTTAGATTGTATTTTATGACTGGATTGCTATGATTAAATCCTGTAAAAAAATAATCAGAATACTGTAATTGGCTATGTAATATTTTACATACCAAGACAAACCTAATATTTTTCATAGCTCTGCAGGATATGAAATTAGATGCATATTTCAGTTTTTATTCCTACAGTTCAATGCTTTTTAACAAATTATTTTCGTAAGGATTTCTTAAGGCTTTGTAGTTTAGGACTGCAATCTGCTTGCTATCCACAGGGAGTATTACCAGAGATTATCAGTACTTAAACTGATGAAGAAGATATGTCATGTCTGTTTTACATCTGTATAAAGGCACAACTTCAACAGATTGCCTGCAAAGGACATAATAATTTGATAGAGATCCTTTCTGTATTTTTTTTTTTTAAGGTATACTAATTCTGCCTTTAAAAGTCATGTGCTTCCATGAATCCTCAACAAACTAAGTGGAGTGGAAGCCTTTAAGTCTTGTAATGCTGGAAAACAGCAAATTCTCAGACACTCACGGATCTTGTCTAGCAGAAACTTTTCTATGCCTTTTGTGAATCCCATAATATGTTTTTTTTAAACTGGACAAACAAATGTTCAGTTGCACATACATGCAAACACAGATGACAATAGGTGTGACTGAGTTTTCCAGTGCACCATAATAGGCAGAAGGTGACAAAATTAGGAGCACCTGCTTCAGAAAGGACCTTAGGATTTCTATGAAAAGACCTACTGGAATTACAAGCAGTTTTCTTTGGAATTTTGGTATTGTATCGAGGATATCAAAGACGTATAGCAGGAGGGAACATTAACACTATTTGTCTTTCTCTTCTATATGCATGCATGTGTTTTCTTTAGCAATAAGCGGTTTTTTCCTTATCGGTTTTGTTTGCTTAAGACCTCTTGACTAATTCCTACAAAACCACAGCTAACAGTAAATAGAAATGCCATGACTGCAGGATGTACCACAGCAGGATTTTGCAGCTTTGCTTCTTATCCAGTTGTTAGCAGGATGGATCCAGCTCTAGGTTCAGTATTACTCTGTTCTTGCTCTAGAGCCTAACCACAGGGCAAATGTTCCTCACAACTTCTTGCCTTGCCCATAAGATCTGGAAGCTCTTTCACACAGGAAACCTATTCATTTTTGAATCATTCAGCAACACCATAAACCTAAATGATGCCCTGGCTTACAGGATGAAAAGCTGTTTCATGCCTTTTAGAAAACAAATGACAAAAGTATCTCTATATATTCAAAGAGCTGATCTTGGGATTTTCTCCAATGACTTTTTACTGATCAGTTGAGCTCTTTTGTGCTCTCCTACAAAGGTTTTATTTCACAACCCCACAGGAATAAGGAATTATTTAAACTGCAACACTAGTCCAAATCTCTGTTAAGCAGGCATTGTCAACTGTATTAGAAGTAGCTTAATTACATTTGGCAGTTTTGTGAGGGAGAGCATTATGTCCTGCATTACTGTTTCTAAGTGTATACATATCACTAAGGACCTCCAATTAGATTGAAACTATGCTCTTAGAAGGAAAATGTTGAGCCATGACGGCTACATAATTATAAATTGCAGCCTTTGAAACCTGGTCTTCTTCAGAAACTGTGAAATGCAGCTTAAGCAGTACTATTATGTTTTGTTAGCCTTGTTTTTTCTCATATTTTGATGAGTTACCCAGGTCAATTCAGTCTATGACATGTATAGCGAAAAGGAAACAAAAGCTTGAGTCACTTTACCAAAGACAGTCAGCTCTGCTGGGTCACTGTCTCGCTCCCCCACCATGTTGGTTCCAACACAGGTGTACATGCCGGCATCACTTTTTCTTGTATTGGAGATCATCAGCTTCCCACCACGTATCTGTTTCAAAACAAGGAATATATTTTTGTCTTCAGATAAACAAAAGCTATCAGAAAAAAAGTGACCTTCTCAGGCAGCAAGTTCCACAACTAAGGCATTTAAAAGTTTTGTTTGTAAATATATGTATAGCTTTAAAATTATAAACCTATACGCTTAAATATCTTTAAGCTGTTCTAGAACACATTTTATCCTACTGACTGATTTTAACTGCATTTCAGGTTTTTTCTTTGATTTTCATTAAATGTTTTCAATTTCAAAGATTACATTTCTTCCTGCCTCTTTGGCAATGCAGAGTGCTTGTATTTCTTGCATGATGATATGTAAAGCACTCTTGACATCTCTTTCAAGAAAAAGGCAATTTTACTTAGTTTTATTTAGTTCATTTTATTTTAGTGATGTCTGAACAGTTTCCTTGTTCAGTGATTAAGACAGATTTTCTCTTTTCCTTGATGCAAACAGACTGAATCTAGCCCAAACTGAGAATTCACCTGACTTCCACAAGACTTAACATTTTCCTGGCTACAAAGCGTGCTTATAGAGTGAAAGAGAGGGGTAGTTGAAAGAAATAAAGTAAAAAAAATATTGGCAGTGTCAAAAGTCAGGCAATGGAGTGCTTCAGAATAAGCTAGGAATATAGCCAAATAAACTTGAGAGTCAGGGAATGATAACCAGTTGCCTTCCACTCTTCCTTCCTCTACTCTTGAGTAGACCCTAGCAGAGACAACCTGGCCCACAAATAGCAACTACTTAGATTGTTTATCTTGAAATACTTTCTTAGGCATTCAAAGCAACAAACAAGCTTCCTAATAGTACTTTCATATTGAATAAGGTCAGCACTGAATGAGTTACGTATCATTACATACAACATAAAACTTTACTAAAGTAACATTAATAGTGAAAAACTAAGCATTTAAAAATTAGGAATGAAATATGTCCCCGCAGCTTTAATTTATCCCATTTGCTTGCACATACCATGACATAATTTCTAATCACTTTGTAATGGATCCTTTCCATTCAGTACATGGAATCAGCTGTCACAGAATTCAACCAGTGTTACTCATTTACTCAATACACATTCCTATTCAGGAACAAATAACTCTTTAGAGTATAACTTCAGACTTCATTTAGAATACACATCCAAGTTACAACACTAAATACAACATTTCCAGTATCATCCCAAGCCGTTAGTTTTTTCTCACGGAGTACTTGTGTACCTCATAGATATGACTGATTTTATCTTCAAAACACTCCTCTGATATAAGGTCTGATATTCTCATTTCATTGAAGTCAGATCTCATTTCAGTGAACTGAGATCTAGAAATGGTAAAGTCAAATTGTTCAAAGACATGCACTGAGTCCCCCATATAACAGAGCACCTTACATGACCAAATCTACAACTCTAATGGACCTCTCTTACACTGGTTATACAAATCAAGCCTCAAGAAGTTCATGTTGGAGACTCAAAACAGAAGGAATAAACAACATTCCCCCCTTCATTTGGGAAAGCTCAGAGAGGCAAACTGCCACGAGTAATGATGAGTCTCTATGGGAAAAGCTATAAAGATGTCAAGTTCCACTGCACTCAGTTGTGCGGCTTTGGTGCAGGCCCTGTGCCTATAGACAACCACCTGAGTTGTACTCACACTGATTCGCTCTTCCTTGTCATCAATACGGACTTTATCTTTCTTCCAGAAGATGGTAGGCTCAGGGTGTCCACGAGGTGGCTGGCACTCCAATATGGCAGGCTCTCCAGCTGCTACCACAACATCTGTAGGGTTTTGGCGGAAGTCATCCCGTAGCACTAATGCAATAAATGAGGGAAAGAAGAAAAAAATTACCAGAAGCGATGATATTGTAAGTGGGGAGAAAAAATATATATGCAGACACATAAATATTAAACAAACAAACAAGTCTCAACCGTTATTAGATGATGACTTTGCATCTTATATTTGCTATAAAAGATCTCATAAAGGAAGTTGGTGAGGCGTGACCTTTTGTCCAATGGAGGCAGATTTCACATACGAGTGTTTTTTTTCCTTGGTTTTTCTCCAGATAAGAACACTGCTCTGCATTTAAATAAAAAAGACCTGTAGCACGCATTACTCTTTTTAACCTTGACAGGATCACTTCCCATCCTTGCAAAAGTAACATTGCTGGTCTGATGTTGAGTTCTTTTCATAACAGAAAACAACATGCCAAATATCTGGCTTGCCTGGATCTCCAACTTCAGCATAAGCTAGGTAAAGAAGTGACACTACTGATACTGAATTGCAGAGTTACACCTTGGTTAAGGGTGTTGTTATTATTATTGTTATTATTGTTATCACCAAATACATGCCAAGGTGATCACCAGTTCTGAAAGGTGTCAGAGGAATCAAGGTGATGGTAGTATGCTTCCAGCATATTTATTTCTTCCTTTTATTTTTTATTTTTTTAGTTTTAATATTTCTGCAACTTTGACCAGCGCTGTCCCACGACATTGAAAGGAAAGAGCATTTAAATCACCAAGCTGTTTGAGAACTAAATTAGGCAACACAGGATAGCTTCTTATGTAAATCAAGCTTCTATACAGAAGGATTAGGTCCAACTAGCTGGCTTCAGTGTGTTAAAATGATATCCACTTCATCATTATTCTTCCATGTGTGTCCTAGTCTCTAGGTTAATTGACATTCTTATAAACATAAAACTGAAAATAGCTCTAGATGAGCTGCTGAAATAGAATTTAGGGCATTTCCCCTCCTTGAATTTCAGCTACGTTTGGCTTTCATTACAGCTTTAAAACAGTTCTCGCCCTTAATGGAACCAGGGCCCTCTGAGAAATTAGAAAACACTGTATTCTAGTGAAGGGGCAAGTCAGGAAGAGTTCAGCAGAAATTGCTCAGTCTCATTTCATAAGCAGAGATAATTTACTGCTTTCGATGTTAATAAAACGTGCCCCATTTTAACATTTGGAACCGAATATTTTTCTGTTCTGTAATAAGCCAGAAGAAAATATGATTAATACATCAAGAACTGGTCTCTGAATGGGCTAAGGTGAGCAGGCTGTATATATGTGGCACTCAAAACGACATGTGAGGTAACTTTCATTGTTCCCCATTTTGGGATAGACAGGTAGATCCCAGAGGAAGGAGGGAATTAATTGGAAGTTAATTCCTTTTCTAACACAAAAAAGAGTGATTATTTAGGTCTTGCTCTTGAAGCATAAAATAAAAGTGACAGGACGTAGTTGGCAACAAACGCAGCTCTGGCAAGAACCCGTAGTCTTCCCAGGTGACACACCCAATTGATACATTTTTTCCCAACAGATAACAAAAGACTCAACCTCAAAATATTTCTGATTAATAGAAATCACTCATACACTTTTGATTCACAATGATCAAATTGACAGAAATGGAATTCGTAGAGCTTCAATATCAAATGGAAGGAATGACTTAAGCAATGCATAACACAGAAACAGTATGCTGAAGATCATGGGCTGCTGACTACGTGGCATTATGATTTGCAAAGCCAAGAAAGCTAAATCCACAGCGATTTCAGAGAAAGAACCAGAAAAAAAAGTCTTATGAAATCACCTGTTTTAGGAAGCATCTTCATGTGTCTCTGTCATCACTATGATGCACAGGAAGAAAAAATACTTCTAGGCAATGCCATGCCCTCTTTCATGTAAGTGGCAAATGGAGAAACATCAACCTCTTCCATTATTATTACACACAAAATAAATATTAAGTTTCATTGGCTTGATTTTTTGTACAGTTACAGAACTTCAGTGAAAATCCATTAGTGGAAAATCCCTAGAAAATCAGCAGATCCCACAACATAATGACTTTATACTCCTGACTCCTAGCTCCTGGCAGCAATATTAAGGAAAGCATTTTCCTTGAACATTTCACACTGCTATATGAAGCTGACAAATAGAGTTTCTTGGGGTGATACACAGTAAATTACATTAACTTTCTCTGAATCATCCCAGCAACTGTGTAAGGTTCCAATCAGCTTCAGAATATGAGGCTAAGAGGTGATTTGATTTTATCACATTCCTTTACCCAAGTCTGACTGCAAATCTGGCTTGAATGGAAGACAAAATTGATGCTACAGGGTTTACTTAATCTCACTCTGTACCTCTGCACATATGTGAATCTTGAATAGATGTATCTCACCATTTCCATCTAAAGCATTCTATGTTTTGGAGAAAAACAAAAAATGGTTGAACAAAAATGAAATAGGGAAAAAATAAAGCAGGAACAGAAAGACAAAGATAAGAGAAAAATATGTGGACTATAAATTAAAGAGAGAAAAAACCCCTCAGAATGGAAGGGGGAGAACACTGTAAGTTTAGAGAGAGTGAAAACAAAAAGCCAGGTAAAGGACGAAAAAGAGTAAGAATAAAAGCAGAGAGAAAAACAAGGTAAAGAGCAGAGGGCAGGGGCTGCCATTGCTGTGATTCAGTGCTTTTAATGTAATCTAACAACGACGACACAAAGCTCAGACGTTAATCTGATCAGCACGGCCATCCTGGCACTTCCAAGCACCGCCCCGAGAGAGCAGGATGGGGGCAGAGGAAGGGTGCGTGCGGAGACCAGAGCACGAGCTGGCCGGCTTCGCTGCCCCGCTCCAGCTGCACAGACAACTGCAGAAGAAAAGAACATCAACTGGAAGTTGAGTTCACACTTATCAGCACAGTAAATGGAAAAGTTGCAGCACAGCTTAGTGCATTCACCATATCTAATGGCACAATCATCTGTGAAAACAGAAAAATGGTTGAGAGCTGCAGAATATTCCTCAGCCAATTATCCACAATTGCTGCGTGGTTCCAAATAACTATTAGTGTGCCTGAGCAGATCACCCTCTCCACACACTGGCAAGAGGCTTTTGTTCACTTGAGCTCCCCTCAAGGCCTTCTTGGCAGGGCACAAATACTCGCGTTTCAAAAATGCAACACAAGCGGTGAAATGTTGCCATCAGGCTCCGCTTCCTCATCCCGTGTTCTTACTTTGCTTTATTCCAATTTTAATATAAGTTCCGTAGCTCCCTTTGCGCTAGCACGGGTGTTACCCTACCGCTAACAAGGGGTGCCAAAGAGAAAGGTGCCCGGCACCCCGCCTGGCCGGCCCACGCTGGGGCCGCGGAGCAGCTGTCTCCTGGGAGAGCGGGACCCCGGAGGCTGCTGCCCAGCCCCAGCGGCAGCCACAGCGACGCGGAGGGGCCTGACGGCAGCGCAAACACCCTCGTGTTTTGAGAGGCAAAGCCTCAGAAGGGCAAAAGCTTCTGGATGGCTACACCTCGCTGTCCTGAAAGGCACAGGGGGACGGAGAGCTGGAAAGGGCAGCTAAATCGTACACGCAGGCTACAGTAGTGCTGCGGACAAAAGTTAATTAAAGTTCAGCCGGTCTCTTTGTGGCTCGAACAACCTGATGCTGCTCAAACAAGACAGATGTCCGCGAGCTGCCACGTCAGTCTGTAAGGCACGCGGGGTCCTGCGCGGCCGTGTACGGGTACCTGCGAGCATACGATACGGGCGGGAAGCAAGCGCACCCAGCCCTCAGCAGGCGCAGGCCGCCCGCCCGCGGGAGCGAGCAGAGAGAAGAAAGAAGTCCCCGCTACCAAGGCAACTGCTTACCAGCACCTGCCAGCTTAGGCCCAAATCCAGGCCTCGGTCAAACCGATGCTCATAAACTCAGGGAATTACTTGGAAACTGAATTAATTTCCTCGACTGAGGCTCCGGCGATTTGTTTAAAGGAAGCAGAGATAAAGCCACTGCGTTTATGGGGTAGGAGGGAAGGTGGCAGGGTCAAAATTATTCTAGGCTAGATATCCATGCCTTAATCCTGCTTTCCACTACAACAGCTTTCAGGCCCTTAGAAAGAAAACATTTTTATAGGATTTACATTTACATGATGATTACAAATAACCATCTGTCTGCTTCCACTTTTTCAATCTGGTCCATGTCCCACGAGCCCCCAGCCTGTGGTCAGAGCAGCTAAGCTGGAAGGAAGAAGCGGATGCCCGTCAGGAGGCTTTGGGATAATTGCATTCTTCTCCCACCAGCGCTCGGCTCTCCACCTCCTCCCCCCGGCATGCACGGCGAACATCTGAGATTACCGGGGATGGGAGGGAAAGACTATCTTTTTTGCCTTTTTCAATGAATGATAATGTCTTAAAACACAGCTACATCTGTCACGCTGACTAGAGGGTATAAAGAGATATCCAGTAAATATTAATGTGCTTCTGTAGCTTGGGTCCTGGTAGTTTATCTTCCCCCTCCTGTTCTGTGTTGTGCTTATCTCGGGATAATATTATTTTCATATAAATATTTTACACAGCCACATCGGTGCAGGTTGGTCACTGCCACACACAGGTAGGTCTCCTCTGATCCCAGGCACTGCCCCACAGGCATTTGCCTAAATCCTGATCTCTCCACCACTGTTTTGGCACTTGTCTCCTCCAATACATACTGATACAGACAATCAACAGGAATTATTATGTCAAATAACTGCCCAGATGTCATGCAGTGGACAGATAAAAGGATTATTATACTTTAGGCAGTGTATAGTGCAGGAGGGTATTTTAGAACTTGGTTAAAGTGTATGATCTACTGAAATGGTCCTCAGCAAGCTGGCACTGCCTACTGAAACAGAGTGACAGAAAAAACAAGGGGTCACAAACAACCTTCCTCATGAAGAATAATAACACACTTTCTTTGAGGATGCTGCTGCCCTGCCTCTTTGGTTCAGCAAGTATTTCTGTCACATTTCATAAAGAAAATGAAAATTAAAAAAAAAAATCACAACCTCGGCAATAGTCCTAAGCAAGGGAGTTCCTGAGCTCCCTCTGCATGTGCACAGCATGGGAAAAGGTGCCATCTTTTTTTTAAAAAAGATGATAAGGAACTATATACACGTTTTTCCTCCTGTTGTTTTTCCCATCCTTCGCCTATCTCCTTATACAGATATTGCCTAGCAGACTTGAATGCTAGCTAATTTACCATTACTCAAAATGTTCAGGTTTTACTTTAAAATGAGGTCCCAAACCCGTGAGATTCATTTTTGGAGGTGTTAGGGTATGTTCAAAGAGTCCAGTAGCTTCAACAATGTTTGATTAATAGGGTACCTTGAAATCAAAGTGAGGAAGAGAACAGCAGGGAGATACCTGCAACAAGAAACAAAAGAAGGAGAATCTTCTGCCTTGAAGATTCGGCAACTTTCTTTGGCTTCATCCCCTTTTCTTGCTCAGTATTTCATGTGCTGAGCTCAGTAACCTACTCAGTACTTACAGTTAAAGGTAGTGGGCTCTTCATTCTCAGGCCTCAGGAAAGACCAGAGCGATGGGGAAAAAACACTCCATTCTGACACATCCTCTAAAACTTCTAACAGCTCATACATACAGATATAGACTTTTACAGAATTTGGACTTTGTGATGAGCATTAATGTCAAAAAGTGAAAGTGGAGACCCTTGCTTCTAAACACAGAATCTATTAAACCAGGTGAACAGAGAATTACAGCCTTGGAAACCAGGTGCAAGAACTGACATTAACAAGTAGACAGATTCCAAATGGAGTCAGTGGGAGATAGTTGGTTTTTTTCTCTCCTCTAAATTTCAGTCTGAGCTGGACCCCAACTAGCTGATTGGACAAAAGTCAGGAAAGAAGATAGGATTTTTCCTTTCTTACTTACAGCACACACTACAAGAGTCAGACTTTGAAATCTTTCATCAACAGTTAACCCAATTAAGGACACTGCCGACCTATTTTCCCTTTTACAATTACACAAGATATGCAAGTGATAGTTATTGCAGATATTAGCTTATGATTTGTTTCTGATTTTTAAAGTCTGCAATTTGTGCTGAATTAAACATATACAATACAGCCTAAACACATTTACTGAAAAATTGTATAATGTCCTTGCCTTTCTTGTGATTCATTGTGCCCTACTTGAATGCAATCTGACATCTCAGTATTTTTTTCTGAAAGATTTTATTTGACTACTAGATGGCATGAAGAGTGGAGATTTTTCTATTTTGGAACATAACATATTTATGTTTAAGCTTCCTGATTGAAAATAAAGTTCTATCACCCATCTTCATTGCAATGAAGGCCCAATAGCCTTTTCTCTTTCTTAAACTCCCACCTCCTTTCACCAACAAATTCTGAATGCTGCAGTTAACAGTCAGCAATCTCATTACCCATCTGCCATAAATCTTCAAAAGCATCACTGTGTTTTGACAGTCAAGAAAGGCAAAGGGAAGCAATAATCATAACCAAGTATTCTTTGAGAATGCAAATATCCTGAAGACCACATTTAAGTAATTTCAGAAATCTAAAGCTATACAACCTAATATGTTGAAAAATTTTCTTTAGGCTACAGAGCAGATTTCTTTTTTCTTATTCTTAAAGCATAATCACTCTTGATGAATGCACTGCACAGATTGCTAATGCTAACAAGAGACCTGTTATCCAGAGTTTTATTTCACTGAAACTAAAAACTCTATTGCTTGCTTAGTTCAGAGACTTTCTAGAAGAACTGGTACCACAATTACAGGCAAAGAATTTTGAAAACTGTTGTAAGTCTTAAGATTTAACAAGGATCACACACTTAGCAGTTTACTAGAATAGGTTTTTAATAATCCTTTAAACTCCAGTCTGATGTTAGCTTTTATGTGCTCTTCACATTTAATGGACTACATATTCAGAAAATAATGGGCAAGTAATTTATTTTTTTCCCAACTAAAGTGAATATCAGATGTGGAACCAAGCACAGCTTCAAAAAACACCACATCACACCTGAAGTAGTGTACTCGCACTGGCACTTGTATGCCAGCATGTTTTTGCAGCAAGAACATGGGACTAGTTTCACTAAAAGCAGTAGAGAACTCTTCAAATCACATGAACTATGCCTCTCTCCCTGCAATGTAGTAGCGAGGATCATGTTTGGTAAAAGAGGGAACCCTCCAGAATCCCTCGTAGGCTACTGTCAGAGAAAGGATAGACTGGACTAGATAGACCTTTGCTCTCCTGCAGTACAGCCATTCTTAGGTTCTAATAAGCAAAATTTAAAAAAAAAAAAGGAAGAAAAGAAATAAACTGCCCCAAACTGAAAGGAATTAGAAATATATAACCAATTTTCAAAAGCAATGGCACTCAAAAACCCCCAGATGTTACCATCAGAGTTATACGAATGAAACTCGGGTGGGAGCTTTTCATGGAGTGCTTCGGAAGAGCACACAGGGACTGCACCGTACATACAGAGCACAGCACAGAGATTCCCCAGAAAGTAGATTTAATTAGTACGGTCAGAAACCACAGTATAATAGCATGCAGGTTTACTGTTGTGAGTACAAAAGTAGCGCTGTCAGATACCTGCAGCACTATGCTCAACCTAGTGGATGCTACCTAGAGTTTGACACAGCATTTAGCAATTCTATTTTTTCTGTTTCCAGACTGAAGTTGGTTCTCCTGCAACCACTTTAGCTGCTTACAGTTCAAGCCCAGCCAAAACACCTAAAATGTACACGTGCCCTCAGTAAAACAAAGGAATAAGAACAGATGAGAATCATGAAAACGAATACAAATGAATGAATATTTCTTGTGTGAGAAATATAGAACGTTATATGCTTCATTTAACCAATATAATATGGACTGCAATCTCCGAGCTCCACTGAAGTGTGAATAGCCTCTAATAAACTTCTTGTGTACACATGCACAACACATACACAACAGCTGGGATGCTTTCCCATCTTGGCAGGGGGTCACTGCCACATTACTGCTATGCTTTAGCCACATTAGGCAAAGCATTAAACAAAATAGGCTGCTGCCCAACATAGGAATTCTCTTCCTTCCATCCCCCGACCTCCTCCCCCAACCCTGGTCTCTACCAAGTTTTATCTGTAAATCATAAGCTACACTCATCTATTCAGTTTTTAGTGAGCAGGATTTTGTTTTGCTAGGGCTTTTGTGTTGCTCCCTTCAGAAGTCAGGACTGAAATCCAGATATTTGAGCAGACATAGCAAGGCAGGTATTTCTTGATAAGCTTTCGTAACTCCGTTGCGAGGGGACCGTGCAGCTACACTTCATCGGATACGGAGCAAGAGATGCATCCACAGCTGGTGCGCAGAACCAGTGGGAGCCGTCTGCTGCTCCTTGAATACCTCATTTCCCACCCTGCAAACTGTCCTCAAGTCAGTAGGCCATTTTGGGGTGCATGCCGGATGCCATTTAAACGGGCCTGCTCTAAGAGGCCTGGCTGGCCTCATGTCCTCTGTCCCGTAATCGGGACAGGCTCAGCAGTGGCATTTCCTGCTGAACCTGACTCCAGTGTGCCTTCTTTAATCCCTAACCTTCTGAAGGGCTCCACTGCTTTTACATTTTTTTCGAATTTGCCCCTGCAAATCAAGACTGGAAACTGGATAAAACACAGGTTTGCATGGCTGCCCTGGAGACATGCCCAGTCATTTGAAGCTAGTGGAAAATAAGAGCTGTATGAAGGAAGAACTGCATGTTTATGCAGGCAATAGGGCAGCAGAAGGCTACGAGTCACCAGTATGGGTGCTCACTGCTCCAGCCATATTTGGCATCCCTTCTCCAAGAATTTACAGCAAAACCCCACTCCCCAAAACTCCTCTACCACTTATGATTACATGTTATTTTAATTCAATGACATTTTAGTACTCTACAATAAATTAAAAAAGCAAGGATGCATGGTCCAGATGTTGTTCATTAAAACTCCAACTCCACCTTCTCTGAGGACAGTAAGAATATTTTCTTCTCCAGTATTCAATTGTTAGTTTTTTTTTGAAGTCTCATCATTGAATTCTTCCTTCATAAAAGGCTCCTTGCAAATTTAACAACTGACCAAAAATGTTAGATGACATTTTTTCTGGATTATCTTTAAGACTGCAAAATAATTTATCTGTCACTTGTCATCATATCATTCTGCAAAATGAATTTAAGTTTCTAGAGCTCTAAAGAAATGGAGGAGCAATGTGATATGTAGACCCTGTATGAAATGCTCTTGTTGTTTGGTCCTTGCTACTCCTCGAGGAGCATAGGGCTGCAACAACACTATGCCACCGAACCCTGTGGGATAGTGTTGTTGCAATTTCTGTAACAGATTTTGTTTTTTACATGATTGGGTTGTTAGCCCAAAACAATGAAATGCTCTTAGGAGAGAGTAATTTGTGTTCTGTCAGCGTGCTAAAAACTAGGAAATTATCCACAAACAACTAGATAAAACAGTAGTTTTGCCCAGTCTAAACACAAAAAAAGAAGCCCAAGATTTGTGATTTTATGCAAAACAGATAAAAGACAAGTGTAATTTGCAGGAAACCTTTTGCAGTTTTGATCAGCTCAAATAGTATAAGGAATTACTTCCATACAATATGAAAGATAAATCTCCTGCTTATTTTCAAAAGAGAAAAAGAATGTAAGAGTTCACATTGTCCTCATTATTATTCACTACGTTGTGCAAGAGGAAAGAAAAAAATTAAAGAAGCAGGAGCAAAGACCAACCGTAATAGCCTGAAGCAACAATTTTGAAAGGGGAGCTTCAGCACCCGGAGGGAGACCAGAACCGGGGTGTCCAGCTTCACCCTCCAGTCACACTACGCTGTGCCTGAGACTCAAAACGACCTTCAGCTGAGTGGTTACACCAGCTCCCAAACATACTGTTAAAAATGTAGCAGCATAATGTTTTGAATTGCAGTAAAGGTGAAACAATCCTTTTTTTCTAACTAACGCCTCTTTCGCAAAGTGCTATTTGATGTACAACAAATTTTGCATAATAGAAAAATGAATGGTACAATAAAACTAGAACAAAAGAAATCCCCTGCATGCCACACATCCTTCTAAACCCTTGGTGCTGAATATTCTTCTGGCAGTTCAGTACAAGAGAAAATCAGGGTAACTACGCCTCTGCTGATGGCTTTAAAGTAAGAGAAAACTGGCAACCCGCACAACTCAAATCACTGTTTACCCCAGACTGCAGGAAGAAACAACCTGAGATGTGCCTGTAAACCAGCCTGAGGTGGGTGCGTTACTCAACAGCTGGAGCAGCCTTTGGATGAAGGGCTCACATTGCCCTTCAGTGTCTGAAAGACCTCTGTTAATCCCACAAGTAGAACATAAAATCATTTTACAATCTCCCCTCTTCCTTTGGCTTTTTGTACATAAACTACTAATGTAACAAAGAATCTATCCCAGCACATGCACGTTTTGTAAGTAATTATTGGAATAGGTATTATTTTAAATGGGAACCTCCTGGCACATTTTAAGTCATTCATTTTGCTCCTCCTTAGCATGGAGTTTAACTAGACATGTAGTACCTGTGACTGCAGGTCCCCCAAAAGATTTAATCTGTGTACATTTATATAGTTACTGTCATTCTTCAATTGCATTAGAAAACAAGAGGCTGTACTGACAAGATAAAGTATTCAAGCACCATTCGATAGACCAAGTCTATAGGCAAAAAAAATATCTCCTGTTTGGAGGATTTTTCACCCAGATCACTCTACTGACCCAATTCACAGCCAGAATCCATAAGCAACTGAGAGAATGATAAGCTATTACAAGTGGAGGAAATAAGTGGCCAGGAGAGAATAGTACTACTTAAACCAGATTTTCCACCAAGGAAAACGTATTGTTAAACTATGCATTATACTTCCCTATATTTAGAACAAGGAATATATAAAATACAATAGCTCATATAACCAGTGCATGCTGTGGGATTTCTCTGAGACCAGGAGAACTGGAAACATTCTGTAGTTTGCTTGTGCAGCTTCAATTAAGGCAAATTGAATTAAACTCTCCCTTGAGGAGGACCTCTGTAGCTCTGCTCCTCCTTTTCTGAACAATTCCAGATGTAGGTGCAGAACATTTTCAGTTTCTCTCTGAAGACTTCCACGTGCCTGGCTGTGCTGCCACATTCATGCAAAGAGGTGAGCTTCTGGGGGAGAAAACATGGGGTGCCAAACAATGCTCAGTCAATGGTTGGTACGTGTTTGATTTTTACAATTTGATTCTGTTCATTGGAGCTTCCTTACTTAGCAACAGATGGATCAGCTGGAAACAACTCAGAAGAGATGGAAACCCTTCTGCTGCTGAACAAATGGAAGTTTAGTACAATGTGGCTCATAATTACACATTCAGTGGCACTTTGCTTTCTTCCTGTCATATCTAGAATGTATAACCTGCTTAATAGCTCTTCTTTGCACTTCCTTTTGAGCACCTATTCAATCCAAGGTAGTAATTAGACTTCCTTTGCGAATGCCACCAGCACCCTGACTTCTGTTGTAATGAATCATCCTTCCAGCGCTGGTCTGCAGGTTCACCTTAGCATTTTGAAGCTCAGCAATCGGAACGGCCACTCTCGGGGCGCACCTTTGGGTCTGGCACACGCAGGAGTGGTGGAACTCCAATGGATCTAATTGCTGACCACAGCGCATGATTATCCTCTCTCAAACAGGCATTTGGTAGAATGCTCTTTTCCCCACAACAGTGGGGTACTGGAGATCAGCTCCATTTTACTGACACTCATGAAAGCTTTAAATCCCCCAGAGGCTTCCCTCTCTCCAGTAAAAGGCTGTGACATCAACAAAATGCATATTTAAAAAAAAAAATAGCAGGTCACAGAGCTATCATATGAACAAGAGAGCACTATACTAATTCAGCACAACTAATAATTTGCTTAAGACTTTCAAATTTGTTTTGTGTTCTTTTTCTAACCAGACATCTCAGGGCACTGAGCTACAACCCTCCATACTTTTTCAAATGGTTAAACAGAAATGCCAACATTGCCAGATGCAAAGCAGTAAATCCGAAGTCTAGCTGAACTTACTGAGCATGAGCAGTTTAACTGGCATTGTGAAGGGCCTGAACATCTGAATGTACATCTGAATGTACAGAACAGCCAACATACAGCTGTTGCGTGCACAGAGTGTGGGAATTTACCTGCAATTTCTGGACATCCAGGAGCCTGGACTGCAGATATTCAACAGATCGTGGTTAGAGTGGGCACATCAGTAGTGCTCGCAGTTTAGACTCAATCTCTGCCAAGCCTTTTATTTATTTTTTTTCTTTAAAAAATAATAAATCCAAGACATTTATTCATAACCTGCCTTCAGATCCTACTGGCAATGGTAAATCCATTAAACTTTACTTTCACTGTCCACGACGTTTATAAAAATTGTAGGTGGAATTACAAACCAGTAATACAAAGCTTGGTATTTTTTCTCCTCAGATGTAATAATGAGCTGGATAAGAACAAAGTTGACCCAGGGATTTCAATGCAGAAACTTTCATTGGAAACCCAAGCAGTAATGTGCAAACCCATGTTTTTAAGTCAATATAATAATGGCATTTCTACACCTATTAATAAGTATAGATCTACTGCTGGATTCTAGGTTGATGGGACATTATAAAATGAATTATATTTCTTCTTAAACTATATAATTAACTCTTAATGAACCCTTCCTTTTTACCAGTAAATTCAATTTTGTCTAATCCTTGGGTTTATGGTAATGTTGAGCTCATTAAAATGTTACTTAAAAGTCATTAAAATGCACACTGAGAGGTAACAGCTTCATTACAGTAATATGTTGTAAAAGAAAAAAAGAATGCTTTATTATCATTTAATTGTTTCCAAAACTGAATACATTTGCATAGTGATGAGGTTCACAGGATATTTTCAGTAGTACTCAATAATTAAGCAGTTCAGTAATTAAAAATGCATTTTCTAAAAATAATTTTATGTTATTGCTTACTCCCTGTTGTTTTTTTCAATTGGGAGAAGCGTTCATGTCGATACAGTTTGCAGAACTGAGCGACAGCGATACCTGCATTGACATTAAAAGATATAACACTCTAAGCCCTTGGCAAATTTCTGTGTCAAAAGAATAAGTTAAAATCGCCACCCATATATTTTACAAGTCAGACTTTTTAACACAGTCATATCATATACCTCCAATCATTTTTTCAACACCAGGGACAACCAGGAATTATGCAGGGGCCCTTCAAGTCCAAAGCCTTACTATGATTTTCATCATTTACTGTTATTATATGGTTGCACATGATAGAATACCTGAGCAGAGGTCAGTTGGGACCTAGACGTGGCTTTAGAGGATGTCAGAGTAACTATGAATCTGCCCTAACTCACGTTCCCAGGCAGAAGCCCTCACGCCGGCGTACGGGTTACGCAGCAGAGTTTAGCTTCACCCCTGCTCTGCTGCTTTCCCACTTGACAGGGGCTCTCCTAGCTCTAAAGGCAAAAGGACTTCCCTTGCACCGTCCTGCTAACGGCACGCCATCTTCTTGCATTTCACTGCCAGCACAAGGTTGAGAGTACCGACAATAACATTCCGGCCAACTATGTGCATCAGGAGTAGGATTCATCTGCATTATAACAGTGGATATTATTATGGTTGTGGGATTAATAGATTTATACTTAACGTATAAGCCTGGTCACATTTATTTTAACAATTTCTGTTGGAATAAATTGCACTGCTGCTTTAGAGAAATTCAATGTGAAAGTTAAAGGTCCAGGCTTGTTTTCAGTATATCTCCTCACAGTAGCAAGTAAAAATGGGTTCACAAAACAGTGAAAAGCTAGAGATAAAAGCTATATCTTCTCAGTAACCTCAGCACTAAGAGCGTCCAGTGTCCATTATTTGCCATATGGCATTAGTGCGGAAGATATTTTGCTCACTTTCATTTTAACTGCCAAGGAAGGGTTACTTGAAAAACTGACATATCTTGCTAGGGTATGCAGCCTCAGCTCTTAGATGGGAAAAATACAATTTTGAAGCCTTGAGTCATTCAAGGAACTGTCTAAGCCAATACCATTTAAGATTCCTTGAAGTATTATTTTAATACCAATCACTGCTCTTTTCTATGGCTTTCAAATACTATTTCCACTTCTATAAAATAGATACCCTTTTTTAACATACATGGATCACAATGCGCCCGATATGAATTTTCCCAACTTGTTGTGAAAGTTGACTAGCATGCCAAAGAGACAATTACACTTAAATATGAATGCAGCAGGTTAGACATGTCAGTTTAAGGGGAACAACAGAGATAAGTGGTCCGTGTTCTTTCAACCTCTGTACCACTAGTAGGGAATAAGAGACTAGAACAAAAATAATCTAAATAAAAAAGTGAAGTACTAACCAGATTTAACATTTTCCGCAGCTGCTGAGTGAATCAACAATTGTTGCCTCCCCAAACAAGCAAAAAAAAAAATCCACTTATATGTAATAGTACAGCATTCTTGTGGTACCGGGCTAGTACAAAATGAAATCAAGTTATAAGGTCTACCATAGTTTTCCTGGGTGAGTCCAGACGATTAACTGATCTCAGTTCCCAGATGTAAATGGATGATCAGACTCCTTTTGCTCACTTTTTTCATTATTTAAATAAATCAGTCTCATAGATTTTTGCAATCTCTTTAACGTACTTTGTATAGTTTCTGGCACAGTGGTCCAAATCACATTTCTACAATGCACATCTTAACAAAATTTATAAAAATAAATCCAGAACAGTTACTGAGATATCAGTGTGTAGGCTGAAAATTGTTGTTTGATGCAATAAGTCAGATCATATATCTAAATATGCTTTTGATTCTCCTTTAACAAATCAAGCCCTTCTGATGGAGATGCATATTGCTGTTTCTACACTAATTTACATGTCTTGTTCTCAGCTGTTTCAAAAGAAAACAAATAATGTGTCTTTTTAGCTGAGTAAACAATCTCTCATTTTATCTTTATTGCACACACTAACAGGTAAGTTAAGTCATATCTCTCAAACACTCAGCAAGATGGCTGGAAATAAATAATTCTGAAAATAAGTAACTGGCATAATAAGTATTAATGTTGAAAACCCTCTCCATTGTGTTTCCTTGTATGGACCAAGTAAAATTAAATGAGATACCATAAATATAAAGGAGAAGATACATGGTACACTGAGAAAAAAATAAAAAAAAGAAAAAAAAAAAGTAATTACTTATTATATTTACTAGTTTTTCCCTACATAAGCACTGTGTAAATTGAACAACCAGCAACAAAGGCTGTAAAAAAAAAAGGAAAAAAAAAAAAGTATTAGTCTCAGTTTTCAATTGCTACATATGGGAGGGATCACTAGTCTATTAAATCCAATTTTTAGCAGAAATATGTAAGCACAACTGATGTTAGTGTAAGATTTGCAAAACCTCAAAACCAGAAACTCTTCTATAATGTTAATTTTATGAACACATAAACAAACAAAACTGGTATCATTTTAATTCAGAGCTGATATAATAATTTTAAAAAGAGAACCGTAGAGAAATAGTGCTTTCTTGCAGCCTGAGTCATTTTGTTACTGCATCCCCCTGCTGCTGCAGGGAGAGAGAAGCCGTAGTGAGCCGAGATACGCTCACCAGCGGGAGAGAACGGGAACTTTAACGCAAGTGATGTGCTGCTGTGAACTGAAAATGCTTGAAGAATTTAAACTAACGATTTCAGATTATTCTTTCGCTTCTTGTAGCAAAACAAGTGCCAGGTACAAGCGGTGTTTTGTATTCTCTTGTTGTATGATACCATGGTCACTTCAAAACACATCACATCTTTTCCTGTTAAAACACTGAGGAATGCATTCTTACGTAGTGCCTCCCTGCTGAGGTCATACTACATGTTGCTGTTTCCAAATGGATGATGGCTTTTAGCCTAATGAAATTATTTCTCAGAAGGACACCTGAATACCTTGTGGGTCATACAGGGAAAACAGAAGACTTGACTAGGGATTTTGTTTTCATTTTTACACCATGTCAAGACTAAAGACCCTTGAGTGATACAAGCTCCATATCAGGAAATAACATTTGTTCAAAAACACTGGAAGTCCTTCCATTGCCTGCTTGGAATTAATCTCAATCATAATGATGGTTCCTAGAGTGGAAATACATATCCTGACTCAGTTTAAGACTCAGGCTTTCACTGTCTTTCACTCCAAGCAAGGCCTTGGAAGAGGAAAGCTGAACTGTGTGCTCCCATATCCCACTGGAAAATCTGTAAAATAATAATGAAAAAAAAAAAAAAAAAACCCACCCCCCCCCAAAAAAAAAAAACCAAACAAACAACAACCCCAAAACAGCAGAAAGAATGTCGAACTGGATTTCTTGCAATGAAAAACAAAACTATTTTTACATTTCTCTTTTCCTAATATTTCTGTGTGGTAGTTGTAAAATGAGGTTCATTGGTGAGTGACAATACTTGCCCTCAGATTTTATTTCAAAACACATGCAAAAATATGAACTGTATTTTGAATTTTTTAATTACTACAGCTTATATGTACCTTATTCTATATTTTACATTTCTATTATGAAGCACCTGTTCTTACACCTTAGGAGTTAACTGCCAGCGGTATGTAGCATCGCCTCTGAAAACAAGTATGCTCAAGGCTACACACCAGCTTCACTGCTGTACTCCCTGGTGATATACTGTTTCACAGCTGCTAGAAGCTTATCTAAAAACACAGGGACAATTACATCACATTCTACCTAATTCCTTAAATGTCTTCATATTCCTGAATATGTATAAACTCTCAAGTTTCCCAGGCTGCACAGTACTAAAATTTCTATAGAAGGGAGAATGTCCTCAACTCAGCCCAAATCATGACAAGAGGGGCTGCTTGTGATCACAGTATGCTCTGAAAAATGACTGCTCAAGATTTCCTTTCACTTATGAAACACTAATCCGATTTCTGTTGTCTTAACCGTCTGTCTAGATTTCTTTTGTTGAGATTTATAGTTATTGCTTCTTTCAGACTTTGTAAAATGGCATATCTGTCAGCGACTTTTTTTTAGAAATAGGTAAGGGAAGGAAAGCAAAAGGAATGAATGCCAAACAAAGGAGAAAACTGGTCTGGGTAATTTTACCATTTTTTATGTAAAATACTAAAAATCACCTGTTCAAGCTCCCCATCCTCCACCCCCTAATGAGAGTTGTTAGTAAAAAGAAGCAGTCCAGCCCACCCCCTGACGTCTTTAATTGACTTCATAGCGAGTGTTATCAAGAGCTACTCAAGCAGTGCTAATGGTGCCTGCAGATTGCTCACACATGGCATGGCTGGCATTCCTTGGACCTTAAAAGGGCTAATAGGAGAGTGTAATCTCCACTCAGCATGGGAGCAAAGACCAGGAGTGATCTGAAAAACAACAAGTAATTAGAAAGTGTTCTTCCCCAGATGGAAGGGAGGTGGAAAATAAAGATAAAGCTGGTACCCAACCATGGAATCTCCTAACTTCACTGTTCTGGAACTTCTAGCACAACAGAGTGATATTTTAAAGAGTGTGACATTCAATAATTAAAGGAATAAGTCTATCACCTAGAAATGTGGGCTTCTAATTTTTATCTGTGATTGAATACTTCACAGAGAGATATACAATGGGGGTTATATAGAGAGGTAGCTTTTAAGATTTGTTTTCTGTCAGCATTTCTCCAATAACTTCAGTAAGACACTTGAACATCATCATATTTTTTACTAACTTAATAGCAATGGTAAACTGATCTTTGGAAATCTAAAACGTTTTCATACTTGAGTCTCTGAAACACTTCACAAATTCTGACCGAGCTGCACTGACTCCTAGGAAGAAAGAAGAGATATATAAGTGTTACTTCACTCCTCCCTAAAATGAAATGGTTCAAAGTGTGTTTGAAGGCATGTAGAAATACTGCTTGAGAGTCTAGAATAAGAAATGCAATGAAGCTAATACATGTTGCAGTGGGAAATTTGATAGTGTGAAAAAACTACTGCATGATTTGAAGCTTTGTAGGGAAATGAAGACCAAGTTGGCAGAGCCCCATGCAGTTACCGTGTGGAATGGAGTGACGCAGCCATGAAGAGGCTGCTGCATCATGCAACGCAAAACCTGCACATAGCCCTGAGGAGTGCTACAAAGCAACCAGGCTACATGTCACCTATCCTTTTCTGTTCTGGCAAATTCCACCCTTCCTATCATAATGTGCCTGTAGCAACAATGCATAAGTGCTAACAGAATTAGAGCAGAATAAGTGCTTGTGCTCTCTGCACAATGCAGCGGTGCTGATCAGAGCAAGTATCTTGACTGCAGGGAAGAGAAATGTCTTTACATTAATTTTCACTATGGAAAGCAACAGGCATATTTTTATCCCATAGCTATTCCTAACATATGTTTAATAATTAAAACATTTTGCAAAACAACATTTAAAAAGTATTCTCAAGAAACATTAGGAAAAACAAAATCAGCTCTGATTTCAACTTGATTGTCCCATTGTGAAGGTAGTGATTCATGAGTGTTAAAGAATGTATCTAAATAAAAAGGCAGAAAGGTGCTGTCACACATATCTATCTCTCTATACATTTAGGGGAAAAAAAAAAAAAAAAGAAAAAAGTAGCAAATGTTAACCTTTAAGAAAAAGAAAGTGAAGACATTCTGGGCATGGTGTCTCCATTTAGCTCTAGAGTAGCTGACAGCATGCCATTAACATCAGAACAATGAAGCATTTCTGCAATACACATTGATAAAGTCTGACCACCCTGAATGGAAAATACTGCCTTCTTTGAATTGTTGGACTTTGTTAATGAAACAGAGAGAAGGGAGTGGGGGAGAGATTTGGTAGAGATAACTTACTTGGTTTGACAAAAGTCTGTGTTTAGATCCTTGACAAGAAACTATTAAGGAAAATAAACAACCATAGGGTAAGAGGTAAATTCTTATTGTGGATTAAAAATTAGCTAAGTGATACAAAACAAAGAGTGATAATTAAGGGCTGCTTCTCCAAGTGGAGAGAAGTTAAGAGTTGGGTGCCTCAGGGATCTGAAACAGGACAGGTCTTCAATACATATATTAATGGGTTCAAGGCTGGAATACACTGACAGGAAAATCAGTGAACAACACAATTATTTTCAAAAGGATAAATATGACTGAGATATGCCACAAGGATTCATTCAAATTGGGATATTGATACTGAAATAGCAGACATTTCATTTTATGTAAGGATGAAAGTATACGCATCTGGGAGAATTATTGAAGGTCATCTCTGTGCTCCAACTACTTCTGGAATAACAGTCTAACTGGAGATAAAGGGGTGAAAAAGTCAGGAAAGATAAAAGCAATGAGGTTCCAAAAACAAAGCAATATGACTTGCAGTCAATTTAGATTATTTCTGAACTCCAAAATAGTATTTTACAATCGACATCTTAACTTCCAATTGGTTTTTTGTTCAAATACTTGTGCATTGTCTCTGCCTAATCTCTATACTAAAATAAGCAGAACTTTTCACAGCATTTTATTTTCAGTAAATACAGTTCAACCAGCTGTGTTCATCCTTTCCTCTAACAGTGCCAAAAGTACCATACAATTATCAACATCTGTTAGAAGTGCTTTTCAAATTTGATTCCAAAACCATGTACTTCTGCCTCCTGCCTTGAATTCAAATATAAGAAGAATAAAACACAGTGCAAACAAAGAATCTATCACATACCAGCTGCAATTATAGGGCACAGCCACAGAGATGCATTAAGAACTAAGCGTAATATGTATTTACATTAGCCTAATCTAGCTGACCCAGTTAACTATCCAGTCAAGATGAGTGGCATGAGTTTTAGTACTCAGTAGCAACTCTGGATTATTTGCAAGGAGTCCTGGGAGAGTTTACATCACATTGCTACCATAGACTAAAGCCTTTGTCATGCAGACATACCGAAAGAGGACAGCTGGACTGAGGCTGATTGTTTAAAAATTAGTGTAGACAGTTAATGAAGTTACAGCACCAAATGCACAGAACACATTCAGCTAGCAATCTTAATAACTCATTTGATTAACAATTCAGTTTTATGGCTACTTGAAGTGATGACTATGCTTACACCGATCAGATTTTTATCTACCTTTCTCCCAAAATACATTACAGTCTCCACATTAAATAATAAGTCATGAAAGAAATAGTACTGCTATTCTATAAACCATAATATGTGAATTACTTCTCCACTGCACCTCTTTATAGCCATTCAAGTAATATTGACAGTACACCTACCCATCCAGTAATCTTAAAATAAGAGTTTGGAAAGACTGAGAAGGGGTTGGAGTTAGGCTGGGAGCACTGATCAGACATGGTAACGCAAGATGGAAAGAAAACTGCTTGCCTAAAGGGCCCAGGGAAGTTATCTAAAAAAAGCAGAGCTCTTCCTAAAGCAAGACTGCAGATGCCTTCCAGCTGCCTGCTTCACATGGAGCACTGAAGTAAGACTCAGGATAAACCATATGCAAAAAATTGTTTCTTTTCAGTTCTTTCCCAAATTCCCCTCCAGAAATTAAACACCTTGCTGTATATGTTTCAATGAAAATAAAAATTCTGCAATTCTCCATCCATGTAGGTTACCCTAAATTCCTCTGGTATTCCTCTAGTAGCACAGTGCTCACGTACGCTCTGCCTTCCCACTGCACCATTTGCAAGTACACCTGATGGCATAACTCCATGCTCCAACCTGAACTGCAGTCCTACCCTACAGCTATTCCAGAAAAGTGGTCCCCAGCCTCACCCTCCCATCAACTTGCATCCTAGGCCATTACCTGCTTGCTTGTAGCAAACTCATTGGGTTTCCCCACGAGGTCGAACTGTGGCTACGCTCTTGCAGTGCCATGTCATCTCCACTTGCCGTTGCCTGTGGAGAAGGGTGGCCATGCTGAAGAAGAGGCAGTCAAGGGCAGAGATCCAGGTTTGAGCTCACTGCATCCCCAAGGGCTCAAAGTGGATGCTATATTGTTCATGCAGGTACCACAAAGAAGTAGGTGAGAAAGGGGAAGGAAAACAGAGAGAGGATGGGGTGAGAAGAGAAGCAAAGGAGATAAAGAAAGACTCCTCAACAGGGTATGTTCTTCAACCTTGTTTGAAAAGGTGGATTTAATGAGCAAATGACTATGTGACAGTAGAGAAAATCAATCCTGGTTTTGTCTAGGTTCACATCTAAACACAGGGTGAATAGAAGTATTTGCAGCACTGGGGTGATCCAGTTACACAAGAAAGAAGTATCAGCATGTGTGTTTTTACACAATATTTTAATTAGCTTAACACATCACCTTCTTAGTATTTTTTAAAAAGTATTGTAATGAAATATTTTAATACCATTTTGTCCTAGATATGATTTAGCAAATGCTGTTTTCCTGGTTACCAATGGAGCTTGAAATGAATATTTTTTCTTTCTACTGTTTCAATTGAATGAATGGCTGTGTGAATATTATTTGTTAATTGTACACTCTTCCTGGTCACTTTAAAGAAACACAGAATTGAGTTGTTTGTTTTCTTTCAGTAAAGAAATGTAAAAAAGTAACACACTTTCTTTTACCTTAGTATTTAGCAACCAATAACCTGTATGTGCCATGGAAAAATGACAAGTGTTCAAGAGTAAGCCCTTTGTGTCTTATTCTTATTTGACAAGGGCATTTGACCATAGACTACAGACTGTCTCTTGTACTAAGTGAAAATTATCTTCTTTCTCCATGTTTAGTATAAGCATTCAAATATCATAATATTCACTTTGCCCTTGAAGAAATCTCCAGGGAAAAGAACAACAGTAATGAAAGGATAAAAAGCTGTAGTAGATTTTTGGGGTAGGAAAGAGGTGATTTGACACTTACCAAAACTTGAAATAAAGAGAAAAAAACCCTCAGCTCTGCTTTACATCAACATTTCAATTTTTTTCATCTACCTGTTAAGACCTATTTAATTAAATGCTCTGCTGGAAAGAAATAGGTTTTTTGTATGATAAGCCAGTGTTCTCAAATTCACTGTGAGAGGCATTCATTCTCTACTTTTGAGAAGTCATAAACAGTAGAAAGGAGTTTGCTTTAAAACAATAAATTAAAAACTACGAACTGAGTAATTGTAGCATTTAATTTCAAGCATCTTGCCATTACTTGAAAGATTTTAAGCCTGCCCAAACAGGTAGTTTCAGACGCTTTGTAATAAGCAGCTGAGTCAGCAATTGCCATGCTCACAAAATATGACAGTACAATTGATTACTGCTTTTTTTTTCCGCCTCCCAGATAACTGTTTTCCTTTGAAGTCAGAGGCCAAGAGAAAAAACGTCTGTTATCCTCCAAAGCGCTCTTTTTAACTGGGGGTGTTTCCCCATGGCCAAGGAAACAGTGGTGTAATTACTATTTTGTCCCTAATAATTATAAAATTGTTAAATAGATGCTGTAAGTATAGCAAAGCTTTTCAGCATGTATAGATACGAGCAAGTATATTTGATTTATCCACTTTTGTGCTCATTTTGCAGGACTGAAAACCACTGTTGACCTAAAACCTTGCTGTGTTCAACCAACCAACCATATACTGATGTATGTGTTGATGTTTATCATTGGAAGGGGTCATCCAGGTAATGAAGACAATGTATAGTAGACTAACAACAATTTATTTACTGGAAAAGGGACAAAATTTCCCTCTTACTAAAGTGAAATACAATAGGATTGTACTGAAATCAGAGAAGCAACCATTTGTAAAATGGATACAAGTACAAAGTAGCACCAGCCACAGGAGCTTTGCATGTGTGCTTTGCCCTGGTATGTAGTACTGCAGTACTACTCAGAGAGAAATGTTCTGCATATTAGGCCACGTGTGAAACAAAGTTCTGTTGTTCACAGGAAAAAATGTGTGAACTCCATTGAATAAGAGAACTTGAAAACCTGTCTTCTCTAGTCATTAGTGCACCCGAAAAGAGAACATTAGAGACACAACACAAATGCAAAAAAAAAAAACCCACATTGCTGGTTGACTGAACACATCCAGAGAAAAAACATTAAAAATTTATCCTTTGCTGACTGTCACCCCACTGAGGGATTTGAGATGCTTGAGTTTTCTCCACCTGTATAAAAAATGGTCCCCTGCCCCATATTGTAACCCCTGATACACTGAGCCTGTAGGTGTATGTGCATCTTAGACCTGCCAGCCTCTTGAAAGAAATTTCAGCAAGTTACCTATTAAATAAATATAGATTTTCCTTCTTTTATTTTCTTTCCTTCTTTCTCCCTTTTTCTCAGAGTTCAGTTCACCCTACAGATCCTAGATAAAGCGGAAGCACTGTCCAAACTGCTACCCTGCTCCCTCCGTTTCATCACTTCACATTTCTAACTCGGAAATAGCTGGCTGGATCTGGAGACACATGATCGGGGCAAGAAACACTCTGCTAGGGAGTGTTCAACTACCCACTTTGACAGCTATTATATTCCCTTGTGATTTAGACAACAGAAGAGCAAGACAATGCAGGAACAGAAAATGATCAAAAGTGGGAGTGAGGAAGGTGAAAGCTGAAAGAAGAGTAGGTAAGTCCAGTAGCTAAGCAAGTGCATGGCCCATAAGTTAGACTGACTCTTTTTACATCACAAGGCTGTGTTTGTAGAAGGGACAAACTACTTGTGAATTATTTGATGTGGGATAAAAGACATATCAAATGTACATCAGAATCTCTACAACTGCTGGGCCAGAGACCATCCTTATCCACAAAAATTGTGATACCTCTACCTAAAGGCATTATGTTGCTAACAAGAGCGCTACATCATCATTCCTTTTTTCCCCTTTAAGTTGTACATTTTCTACTATTACAGTGATTTCAGGTTATTTGCAGGATCTTAAGTTTGTGCTTTTTGAGCGTACTCACTAACATACATTAGTAGACCTAAATTTACCATGTATAGATCTTCAACTACTTCTGGAAAATTCATAAAGACTTGGAGCTAAAAAACAAGTTTGGAAACACTTCTTGTAAGATCTTTTCAATAGTGAAGAACTGCCTTTCATCCAGTTATGTTTTCCTAAAGTTCATCAGTCTTTTTCACCTTTCAAGCACCTAAATCTTTTGCAAGGTTATTATTTTTCCCCTGAGTTAAGGACCACTGTTCCCCAAGATTGTTCCAATAACAATATTACTGATAGTCACAGTATCTCGCACTTTGTTCTAAACACAATACCAGTTGTCCTAAGATGCTGCAGAGGCCTGACAGAATGTACCCCAGATATCCCAGGGTATGGCAGCGTTTCAGAGAGGTTGTCTGCTTTCCCAGTTCTGAAAGTCAGCCCTTTCTTTCCTCAACTCTCACCTTAATATCCCTTCTGTAGCTTGCACCTGAAATCCATTCCTGGATGTAAACCAGAAATGCTGGCACACATATATGGTGAATCATTCAGAAACTATAATCACATCATAATTAGAAAGCAGTTATGTTCTAATAACTTTAATGAGAGTCATACTAGTCAACTTCCACCTAATATTTAAGTAATATAGGTACTAAACAGATAAGGGCTTAATCCATATCTGAATCAGTAACGTACTCAACGTGGCAGGCATAAAATAACCACTGTTTTTGCTTCATTTTCATTACTACGGGGGGAAAAAATTGGCATATAAAACAGTTTCCACTGAAGATAAGCTCTTTAAATTAAAGTACTCCCTTGAGACTTGCTGTTTAAACTATCTATTGCACATCCACAAGGAAGAGTTGAACAGGGAAATCTAGAATTGCAGCAAACTGCTAGCTAGACAATAGCACTTTGGCAGACAAGCCCCTCCAGATTTTGTGTTGCTCTAAGACACGAACAGATTTAGCAGCCACTGTAGCAGCTATCATTGCAATGCAGCCTTTTATAGCATGATGTTAAAGAAGAAGAAATCCAGAAGAGCATAAGAAAGCTTAACAAAAGTATTGAAGAAGTCATATTCTTCAGCTGGAAAACAAAAAAACCCCAACTCTACTAGCAAAAAAAATCCAAGAAAATTAAATTTAATGGTTTCAAAAAACACCAGTCAGAAGATGATAGAGCAAGTTGCAGTAGTCTTTATGTAAGGAAGAGGGAAAAAAAGACTAATTTTATGAAAAATCACTGCATGTATAAGACAATAAGGAATGAGAAGAATATAGATTTTTTTTTGGTTCTGTTGTTTCCAATTTCAAGGTAAATTGCAAAGTCTTCTTTGTTAAACTATATGCAGTTTAAATACAAGAAGGAAAAACTCTTCCTGGTCTTCCAACTGAAATTATTTCATATATGGCTGCTTAAGCTTAGGTTATTAGAAACACTGTCCCTAAATTCAACAGGTACTAAATGTCTTCCTATTTTAGAATTAGAAGTTTATGATCTTAGGCATCCTTATGTTGACCACTGAAGGCAAAGATTCAGCTACTACAATAGCTAACACCAATTGTTAGCAGGTGATGGTTCTAAGGTGTGAAGAAATTAATAAAATCCAGGCATAGATTAAACATTTAATCGGCATCATATTCAACAAAACTTTTTTCCTTTCATCTTTACACAATGAACTTAATACACATACGTACGTTCAGGGGCGGCAGATGAAAAAACAACCCGAGTGCAGCCTCATACGGGCAACATGAGGCAGAAGTGCTCCCTTGCCCCAACACGTGCCGTGCTGTGTCAGGAAGAGAGCAGCCAGCAGGTCGAAGGAAGTGATCCTTCCCCTCTGTTTGGCGCTGGTGCGACTGCACTGGAGCACGGTGTCCAATTCTGGGCTCTCCAGTACGTGCACAGACAGGGAACTTCTGGAACGAGTCCAGCAAAGGCCACTGACCTGGTGAGAGGACAGAGCTCGGGATACAGGAGATAGGAGGAGGGGCTGAGGCAGCCGGGCCTCTTCAGCCTGGAGAAGAGATGGCTCAGGGGAGACCTCATTGCTATCTATAACTGTCTGACCAGAAGATACAGAGAAGACAGAGCCAGACTGTTCTTCTTGGAGATGTATGGCAGTAGGACAAGAGGCAACAGATGTAAGTTGGAATGTGAGAAAGAATGGTAAGCAATAAGGAAAAAATTCTGCCGATGAGGATGGTCAAACGCAAGTTGCCCAGAGATTCTGTGTGATGTCCATTCTTGGAGGACTTCAAGATTCAGCTAGACATGTCCCTGAGCAACTTGACCTATTTAGACCTGCTTCGAGCAGGGAGCTGGGCTAGCAAGCTCTGAAGGTCCCCTCCAGCCTCAGTTATGCCATGAGTGTCTGTTGGAAGAATTGACTTATATGAGGACAGACAAACCAGAATAACCATGTTTGATGAACTTCTAGGAGAATATATGTGATAATAATCCATAGATACTTCAAAGCAATAAGCACTCTGGGTAGACACTGCCATCCCATAGCGTGTTTAAAACACGAAGAGAACAAACATAGGAAAAATGGATGTAGAGGAGCAAGACCAGCCTAAACACTTCCAGTCATTAACACAGCAGTGCCCTCACTGAACACGGAAGGAATTGATCCTTCTGCTCTTCACTTTGGAAGTGTAAGCCAAGCACTGTATTTCTCTTGCCTTAGCGCACCTAATAAACGCATCAGGAATTCTTTTGTTCAAATAGTTATGAAACAGCCAACTCTACAGCAGGTAAAATGAGGAGGAGGAGTAGAGGAAGGACTGATTAAAAAAAAGAAGTTTCCTGTGCTTAACTGGGAAATCCGCTTAAACGGGATGTCTCCCAGGGAACTAATTTAAACCCGATGATACTTAATAGCTATGATTGGTGCTTAGTAAGTAGGGTAATTATGTTTAATGGGGATGCCTTAAGGCAATTGAGTGGCACTTAAGTCTTTTGTATGTCTCAATCTCATGGTACTTCTCTCCATTTTCTCCTCTAACAGCTTTCTGACCCTCTGTAACAGCTATAAATGTAGAAAATGTATACATCACCACCTGTTTCTATGAGTTTGTTCCTTCTGTGCTAAATGCAGGGTCACCATACGAGGCATATATTTGTTGCCGCCTCTGCTCCTATCACTGCATGAGCCACAGTACCTAGCCAAAATATTGGCTTCTCTTATCATTATAGGCTTATCTAATAACATGAGGCTTGATAATGCCACACTGAAGCTAATGGAAGTTTTCCAGAAGCAGAATCAGATTCAAGCTGTGCTTTGCTCAACCCCTTGCAGCAATGCCATGCTCTGCAGTAGGACTTCCTTTCAGTGAAATGGAACAGGAATATTCTACATTTCTTTTAAAAATTCTTCTAAAAATTACTTCTAAAAGTAATATGAATGTGAAGTCTGTGGACAGTTTTTTCTGGGATTTAAATTAACTATGGCTTTTTATTATATGAGATGGTCTTCAAGACATAATTTGGAGTGTTGTGCATGTTATAATACAAAATCTGTAACTCTCGTTGTAAAAAAAAAAAATAGAGAGGAAAAAACCTACTTAAATTAGGACCTATATTGGAGGGGAGGGGAGAGTCATAGGTTGGCCATAAATAAGTTTATGTTGGAGATTAGAAAGCCTCTAACTGTTAGAGCTATCAGATCCTGAAATTACTTTCTAACAAGCATAGCTGAGGAATAAAACAGATTTTCAGATGGAGCTTACTCAATAACTTTGTGAAAGAGATGATATAATGTCACGTCCTGAATAGCTGGAGAATAGATTTATTGATCCAGAATTGGGTCTCAATGCTATTTTCCTAAAATCATTTTCCATACAAGAGTGAAGCCATCAGAGAAAGCAAAATAAAGCATCTTTAATTCAACTTACTGTTGTCACTGTCTCAAGGAACTTGACTGCATCCTTTAAATAGTGAAGGAGATGGCTAGTTTACCAGCAGTCTTACTTTTCTTATCTGAGAGGCTAGCTAGTCATTGGACTACAAATATCCACCATTTTTTTCACAGCAGTAACTTTATGTAAATAAATTGCAAGCTAAGCACATGGATGCTGTATTAAACACTTACAATCAAAGGTTATAAGCATTTGAAATTTAATACAATCAAAAAATTGCAAGGCTGTTAGTTTTAAAAGGTACCAGCAAGGTGGTTTTATGAGACTTCTCACTCAGCTGGGATAAACATGTGATTAAACCATAATTTTAATAAAAGATATAGACCTACCATTTAAGAGAATTTTTTTAAAAAATACATACATATTTTATAATTTTCAGTGTATCTTTGCCAGATGGCTAAAATACCCAATTTCCCACTCCAAACCTGATTTGTAGAAAGGTCAGTTCCCAACTGGGGGGGTAAAAGTACCTTTTATAAAGCCATTTGCAGAACATACCCTGAGCCTACATAGACAAACTTCCTAGTCAATACATTTTTTTTTTATTATATGTATTTTAGTAATTAAAACATATGCATATTCCTTATCACACTTGTCTCTCTAAAACTCATATTAGTAAGAGCCTACAGACACAAGGTGTTACTGTCTTCAGTTCTCATTGATTACAACACTCCTAAGGGTTGAATTTCTTAAGGATCTCTCAGCTTTCCAGTGTGTCATGCTCTAGGATCAAATGTGCTTTTGGCAAAGGTATTGTGCTTTTAAAGTATCATTACAAAAGAAGAATTATATTTTGAAATATGTTAAAGTCTACACAACTCTTAGGATATTTAATATGAACAGGACATCAAATTGTTATATTTCGTCCTGAAACCACAGAAGACCATCTTAGCAGTAGTCTGTTCACAGAAATTAGTATAGGCTTGTGCAAAGGAAATCATTCATATAATGAGACTTTTCATGCTGGATTGTTAGATATACCCTTAAGCAATATTCCAAAGTAAACTGATTAAATCAAAATGCAGTCCATTTTTGGATAGGGATTGGTAAAACGGGTTACTATTGTTGTCGGCTAATAAAATCAGCAACTTACATTAATGTTGGTATCGTTACCAGTATCCTTTTCACAGTGAAGCCCAAGTATTTAAACCATTTCACATCTCTTCTCTGAGTTCACTCTTACTCCTTTTCCATAAAAGAAAAGTAGGCTCACTGCAAGATTAAATCACTTGTTGATGGTTGCACAGCATGTGAGTGGCAGATTCATCCTCAGAGCCTGGGCCCATCTTCTCATTCTACTAACTCTACTGTTTTCCTCTAGTATGCTTTCAATATACCAAGCAGTCAGAATCCTCAGCTTTAAGTCGTGTTCAGAAATACTTTCCTTGCAAGCTGTACCGTGATTTCAATGGAAAAAATGAGTATAATACTACAATTTAACATGAACATGGTTCTGTCAAGCCCTAAGTTAAAAATCAAAGTTCAGAATGCTAAAGAAAAGATATCTTTGAAACATTCCTTACTGAGGAACCTGTATGACAATTTGATCCTTTTACTGTTATACCCTTTGTTTCTGTGCTTGTAACTCTTCTGGGTCACAGGTTACATTAAAAAAAGCTTAAAATGTGGATGATGTGAGAAAATTTAGCTGAGCGGAAATATAAACTTTAAGACGTTTCTGCACTTGGAGTTTTGTGGGGTTTTTTTAAAAGATTTTAAGTTCGGATGCGCACATACAGTTCATTAGTAATGACTGTACAGGAAAGAAAAGTAGCAGTTGCTCGAAGCGGATAATGCAGAGGAAAATGGTATCGGACAGAACTGGATTTTGATGCGGCTTCCTGCATCCTATGTTGTTAAAAAAGCATCAGCTCTCCAGAAGAAATGAAAAAGCACATCTAGAGCTTCTCAGAAGTGTCTATACATTTAAAAAATGGTATGCTGTCAGAAAAGTTCAAAGTTCGCTGAAAACATTGATGACAACTGTAAATATATGTGAAATCACCAATATGAAGACACTTTCCTTAAACCCAGAAAGTATTCAATAAAAATTTGGGGAAGAGTTATGTGTATAAACACTGGCTGTTTCCCCTTCTAATGCATCCTAATTTATGTTGCGTTATTGTATGAGAGGGAAAAGAATAGAAAAGAAAAAATGTTCACAAAATTTGGTGCAACTCTCTTCTTCACTTAAGTCAGAGGTAAATCGCATTTTACTGATTGACCCTCAGACTCCACTGTGAGCTAAGGATACTCAACAACAGGCTAGTCACAGGTTCTGCAGAGTGACAGTTTAATTCATTTTGGAGACAAACTAGTTTGTAATGTCACAATATCTGACTCTTTTCCTAGCCAATGTCCTCCAAAATATAAACTACAATATGGGCAAGAACGTGCTGAAAAGAGATAAAAGTAGATCTATCACTGACTAAAGCTGTTTCCCCCCACATCTTCCTCAAAACAAAGGGGAGCGCTACTGCACAAGAAATCAATACTCTAAATATAGAGAAAGGCCCTCAATTATTACAAATAGCTAGAGTTTACCAAACAGCATTATGTATGTTCTTACTTGGAATTTTTCTGGCACCTTGAGCTACGCTGCAGACAAAAGGTGTATGAACATAAAGTGATACAGATGTCATTACTAAGCATCCAAAG
>VXBL01006366.1:274003-418484 GCA_013400195.1 Aramus guarauna
AAAAAAAAAGTAATGAGCTCCTGACGTAGATGCGGTGAACTGGTGTGTGCTAACAGAGAACAGCAAATATTTTTACAGCATATGTAAAGAGGGTCCCCACTAATAGCCTGGTCACTAAAGACAACAGTAAAAAACCTTACATACTTGATTTTGTTAAGTGGGTGCGCTGCCTACTGCAAATCAAACACAACTGAGAGAACCCGCTCCAAACAGCCGCGATTTAAACAGCCTTGTCCTTTAAGGTGGAAAATCTGTGTTCAGTGCAGTAAATACAGCTTCGTGCACAAAGACTTAATACAGCCAGACCTGAAAAAAATACCAGTGTGATCCAAGAAAGTAAATTACATCTGACTGTCTTGTTTACACATCTTCATTTCCCCAAACCATTTTGCTTCATTTACTACACTTTGTCACTATGTGAGTGTTTGGGGGATTTCAAATGGACTCATTCTGTTCTAACAGATGTCAAAGAAGAGGTACATTGGTTTTAATGCCTATTTGGGGACATATGGGAATAGGTTTTTTCCCTGTACAAAAACTCCGTAGCAGTCATCCAGCAGGATCTGTCTCCATTCTTTCCCATATTTATATCCCCCTAAATTTCCTCAAAATTATTGAGGCATTGTTGTTTACTAACGCACTGCTGCTCATGTATTATTTTCTGAAAGCACTTCATTGTTGCAGTGCCAGTCAGATTACAAGAGTGAATGTGCCGCAACTTTACAACCACCACAAGTTTGGACACAGCCATTTGTCAACAGCAATCACTTCTGTTTCTGAAGTAAAACAGACAAAAACCCCAAACCTAAAACTCATATGCACATATACATGTAAATATGACTGTCCATGTGAAATAACATTAAGAAAAGCTTAGCTACAAGTGGAAGTCATTACTATAATTAACCAAAACTTAAAACTTTTCAAACATTGAAACTAATATGGCATTTCAGGGATAAATTCTTAAATGCAGTAGGAAATAACATACCCTGCTGTTACAGAAACACACTGTACTTTGTGTACATCATATATTCTTAAGATGCTACCACTTGCTTTTTTTTTTTTCCAAAGAAACATGAAATTTCCTTAAATTTCCAGGCCATAAGCTAAAATTTTCCTTAGATATAAGAATAAAAGTCACAATAAATGATACAAGCACATGGAATGCATGTAAGAGATTCATTTGGCTTCCGTTTAGGCTATTACTGTGAGCTTGTATATATTACTTCCTTCCTGATAACCCTTTACTAGAGCCATCAAAACATGCAGTCTGCCAGTTGTGTGTCACCACTTAATGTTTTGGGGAGGTTTTTTGGCTTTAACTCCCCCTTTTTTTTTTTTTTTTCTTTTTTTTTTTTGTGTTCCCAATAGATTCCTCAGCACTAAATGCTACTGAGAAATAGCTAGTGGCCTACTGCCAGACACACACACACACAAAAATCAATATAAATTTTTCTCACAATTAGCAAATAGTTCAGTGATCTCTTTTTGGTCTTCAGAAAGAAAGACTATGATATCTTTCAGTTCAAACAAAGATCCCTTAGATCTAAATTAATAAAAAGCTTATCTCACCAACTTGATGAGTCAAGACACATCTTCAAAGAAAATACCTTGGGGTAACTGAGTTAGAGACCTGGTTACTCTGAGTTATACTCAGGAATTCTACAACCTACGTAGATGCTACACTCTTTGGATTAGATCCTCTGTTTTTTGTTTGGTTTTTTTTTGTTTTTTTTTTTTTTAAATTCAAAAAATGTCCTGATTGTGCAGAGGTTATCTATTTCTTGGCAGTGTAATATCAAGTGAGAATAAAACAGTAGTGCCTGGTTATTTCAGCTCATGAATGAAAAGGAGAAGCCCAGCCTGTGGCCTTCAGCAAGCCGTTAATTGGAGCAGTATCTTCTGCTGTGTTGCACTCACTAAAGGCTTTCCAATACTTCTGCGGCTGCATGCAGAAATAAAAAGGGGCAGGGCTGGATGTGGACAATCACCTTAAGCTGCTTGGCATGTAAGATTACCCAAAAAGCAACTTGCGTCGGGCTCCTCTGAAAGTGAAGATGAAAGTATCAATTGCTTACCAGTGTCCCTTGGCGAGAAGCAGGCGCAATCATTCAGAGCATTTAAAGTGATCGGGAATTCAGTACCCTGTAGAAGGGTACAGGACACTGTGTTTCTTTAAAACCTTTTTTAACCTAGCTATAAAGTTCTAAACATCATTATGGAGCTGCAGCAGGGAGGAGGAAGGTCGAATTGCGGGCCATACTTCTTTCTTTGTAACACTGTCTGAGAATTATGGCACTGGCATAAAATGCTACATTTCCTTTGAACGCTACCATTTCATCTTCAGAATTTGTTATGCAACTCATATTTGTAGTCTACTTCTCATTTCTTTTATAACAAATTATTCTGTGCCTTTTTATGATCTTGTAGGAAGTCAAGGTTGAATCAAAGCCATTGTGACTGCCAAAGTGCATGTATAAAATTATACCACTAAGCGTTAACCTTGCTTTGTAGGTTCACTTATACTTTTCAATTAAAAGCTATCTTTAGTATTGAAGCAAAGTACTTTATACTTTTTCAGTTAAAAGTCACCTTTAGTATTTAGGCAAAACCACTTTTATGGTAATTCACACTTGCATTCTCGAAAAAAATGGCTGTACAGTGACCTTGTTTCATCCAAAGTTTTAAAAGAACACAGAAGTACTGGTAATTGACATTTTACTTGTATTTACTTAGTCCATTTAGTAAATGTGGGAAAAGGTAAAAATCAATATGTTAAAAAAATCTCCCATCTTCCCAAGGAAATGATATAAATATTGCATGTGTGTGCATGCGTGCCTGTGTGTGAATATACCTGGGTGTATCTGTACATTTTTAAAACCAAATGCAGTAATTACATGGCATTATTTTTTCTCTCTCAAAATGCCAGTTAAGCCATCAGGCACTGCCTATATTTCATATGAATGCTAAAATCACACATTAATTGTTACAGCTACATTTGCAAAATAAATATTCTCTTAACTATTTAAAAAAACCTGTTGAAATTGGAAACACAAATCACTGTGCTCCTGATTTGTCCAGAAGCCTCAAACAACGAGTATAAATGAGCTTCTCCTGAGTTTCTACACAAAACAAACCTTGAAGTGCTCAGTTATAAACAGGGAAAACTCTAAAGACCTGTATGCCCCAAAGATTTATGCACATGTTTAACTATACTCATTGTCAGTAATCCCACTGAAGTCAATAGGAATACTCACAGTGCATAAAGCTACGTACACACATAAGGCTTCAGCCTTGGGGCCCGATATTTCAATAGTTACTTTGCTCGAGTAATACCCTGAGGATCTGGCTCTGTAAAGGCTGTCCGATTCTTTCACCGGTTCTCAATGGCTTCTCTAGAGAACAGTTACCAGCCACAGCTCTGTTCTGTGGGAAAACCACTGGCCGATCTCTTTTTTTTCTTTCCGTAATACTTTCATGGATGTAATGTTGATTTCAGTTAAATTAACATCCCAAATTACTCCTTGAAACAGCTTAGCAACAAGCCTCGGTACACAGAAGCAAGCGACGCTAGATGATGAAGAGAAACAGTGAAAATGATTAGGCAGGAAAACAAGATACTGGGTGTCTAATACAATATGGGATTTTCATTTACAGAGTAATAGAGATGGTATTAAGACTAAATCACCACAGTGTCAGAATGTGCATAGTGATGATAAAAGATTATATGCTTTATACATGACTGATGGTGACACATTTAGAAAATATCTGGAAGGGAAAAGACAAAGTGATGTCTCATGCAACTTATGAAACTGCAACATTTACAACATGTCACCCTCAAATTAGTGTACAACAGGAAAAAAATGACCCCTTCAGTATCAATGCCCCCAGCTCTTCTGTTACAATGGCCTTGACAAGAAACCCATTTATTTTCTTCAGAGAAATTGTTCCGAGGTGCTTGTTAGGCACAGTAGAGGCTTGACTCCTTAGACCTGAGCTGGATTAGACCACCCCGCTAAGATAAAGCAGAGAACGATGTTGCATGTTTGTCTGTCTCACACTCTGGAAAGGTTATGTATCTTCTCTGGGAAAGGTGTTCCTAATTTAATTTGCATTGTAGGGATTTTGAATCCCAAGACTGTGGCGTAAGTTAGAAATTATGCCAAGATTGATAACATTTTCTTAATACTGCAGTGGGAGTCTCTCATAGGAAGGGCAACCTAATTAAAAAGTTATAACAAAACAAACATTTTAATACAAGTCACAGCACATAGTAATTCTCCATGCAAAAGAAAGCTTAGCTGCCACTTGGTTTCCAGAAAAGAGAACTATTTCAACTTTATCTTGGAAAGCATAATTCGGAAAAGATTCACCTATGCCTACTGTAATTTTTAAAGATTTTTTTAAATAGCTAAACAATTAGGCCACCACTAGTTGGTGCAACTTACCTTGTCGTGGTGTGGTGGCTTGCGTGCCCTGTCGGGCCAGGCTAAAATGATGCACCCTGGCCCTCCAGGTTGGGGGTTTTGTTTTGGGCTAACAACCCAATCATGTAAAAAACAAAATCTGTTACAGAAATTGCAACAACACTATCCCACCGGGTTCGGTGGCATAGTGTTGTTGCAGCCCTATGCTCCTCGAGGAGTAACAAGGACCAAACAACAACAACAAACAATTAGGGGCATACATTACTCTTTAAATAAACAAATTTTATGTCACACATTCATTTTACATACAACTCAGTAATTAACTTATAATAGTAGGGGTTTTTTAAAAGATGACTTTCAGCAGAAGGAGGCTTAGTATTTTGATCCATAAATTACCTAAGCCAAGAGTTTAAAGAACAGGAGTCTAGAAGTAATCAAGTAAATCGATACTCACAGCACGTCTAAATAAACATTTGAATCCTTTGTACTGTTGGCTAGCACTTTTTAAACTCATCGTAACTAAAGGAGGTGTAGGAGCTTACTTTTAGGTAACAAGCTTCGAAATCCTTTTATGAAAAATTATATTTTCTCTTATGCAAGATATAATACAGTCCAGGTCTGTATGTAAAAATGTCATACTACATTAGTAGTCTGTCTGCTACAGATGCTTTTTATACTGGTACAAAATGACGTATAAAGCATAGCTGTCCTCCCTGTCTGGGAATATACTGCATTGGACAAATACATTGCATTGATTGTACTGTTCCCACTGAAGTTGCACAAATTTATTTGTACCAATAGACTCGCATTTGAGAGAGAAGGCAACCAGAGTTCTAGAGAATCTCAGGAGCAGGTGAAAAGGCCAATTTGTGTATCAGTCTCCTTTTCTAAGACATCTGTGACATATCAAAGCCCTTTATCACATATTGGCATCTAACAGAGGCAGCTGCTTTGGGAGGCAGATAAAGTTCCTAGGCAGTTACAGTGATAAGAACAGCCTCGTCTGCTGAAACTCTAGAAAGTTAGTTAATTGCTTGTTAATGATTTACAAGATTTGACTAATTTGTCATTATTTAAGTAAATGGTTCTCAGCCAGCTGTAACTAGTACAAGGTATTCTTCTTCATTTACACATAATGTACGTACAGGGTCCACATTCCTAAATGTCTTTTTCTACCCAAACCACTTGAGAGCATTCTCTGAGGGAGTAACAGGAATAGCCAAAGTAATGCCATGAGAATATTGGTCTTGTTTGGGTAACATGTGTCACATTAGCTGATTAATTTCATCAGGATCATATGAGGGCTTGGGAATTTGCTCACCAGATCTTCTCCACAGTTTCAGCAGGACACTGTTTGGGATTCACTGTTCCCACATTGTCTGATTTCCATCCTTTGAAAACAATAATTAATTCTACAGATTTCCATACAGAGACTGGGCTCTTTCCCTCCCTTTTTAGAGAACAGTAGCGTTGCTGGGGCAGGAGAACCTCAATCCTTCCCACTCTTACCAGTTTGATGCCAGTGCCAGCAACAGATGCCCAGAGCCTGGAGAAGGATCACAGGTCAGCAGGAGAGCACCTGAAGTGCTGCACGAAGGAATTCCAGCCACTCCAGCCAGCCAGTCAGCTTCATCGGGGGCCCAACTCAAATGCCTCTATGCAAACACATGTAGCACAGGCAACAAACAAGAGGAGCTGCAGATGTGTGCACACCTGCAGGGCTGTGATCTTACTGGCATCATATCTATGTGGTAGGATGGCCCCTATGACTGAAGTGTTGGGATGGAAGTATACAGGCTTTTTAGGAAGGACAGGCAGGGGAGACGAGGAGGGCATGTCACCCCCCTATGTCAATGACCAGCTGGAGTGCATGGAGATCTGCCTGGGGATGGATGAGGAGCTGACTGAGAGCTTATGGGTCAGGATTAAAGGAAGTATAGGGACAGGGGACACTATAGTGGGGTCTGCTACAGGCCATCCGACCAGGAACACCGAGCAGATGAGGCCGTCTATAGACAGATAGGAGCAGCCTCATGTTCACAAGACCTGGTCCTCATGGGGGAATCCAAGCACCCCAGTATCTGTTGGAGGGAGACCACAGCAGGGCATAAACAATCCAGGAGGTTCCTGGAGTACATTGATGATAACTTCCTTCTCCAAGTGATAGAGGAGCCAATGAGGAGGGGTTGGTGGGAAAGGTTAGGAAAGTTAAAGCTCTGATAGTATTACATTTGGCCAGGGACATCAAGGGCAACAAGAAAAGCTTCTATAGGTATGTCAGTGATAAAAGGAAGACTAGGGAATGTGTAGGCTCTCTCCGGAAGGAAACAGGAGACCTTGTTACCCACGATACGGAGAAGGTTGAGGTACTCAACGACTTTTTTTGCCTCAGCCTTCACCAGCAAGTGCTCTAGCCACACCAACCAAGTCACAGAAGACAAAGGCAGGGACTGGGAGAATGAAGAACTGCCCACTGTAGGAGAAGATGAGGTTCAAGACCATCTAAGGAACCTGAAGGTGCACAAGTCCATGGGACCTGATGAGATGCATCTGCAGATCCTGAGGGAGCTGGCGGATGAGGTTGCTAAGCCTATCCTTCCTATCTGAGAAGTTGTGGCAGTCAGGTCAAGTTCCCACTGACCAGAAAATGGGAAATATAACCCCTATTTTTAAAAAGAGAGAAAAAAGACCTGCAGAACAACAGGCTGGTCAGTCTTACCACCGGATCCTCCTGGAAACTATGCTAAGGCACATGGAAATTAAGGAGGTGATTGATGACAGCCAACATGGCTTCACTAACCCACTCACACTTTACATATGTAGGTAAGTGCTTAGGGAATCTGGTATTTTGACTTTGGGTTCTCAAAAACTCTCAGAAACCTTCACTGTGGCACAGAAGTCCAAGACCTACAGAAACATCAGTGCGGCATAAGGCTTAAAGCTGTATCAGAGCAAGTACACCATTATACCATTTTCATCCAATATATATCTGTTAGCACCTCCAGTGCACATTTACAGTGAAGTCAAGTCCCTGTTCTTTCTTTCTCTTACAGTCTTGGAAATTTGCTGCGAATCTTAAAAGGCAAAACCTCCAGAATAATTGCTTTCACCTCGCAGGAAGAGATAAAAATATTATTTTAAAAAAAAGTTTGTTATTTTATACAGGAGAGATCAGATTTCTTAAGTCGTACATCAGAAACAATATCCAAAAATGCACTCTTATTTTTGTGCTATCTAGGTAACTTGCTCTTGACCTCAGTGGATTCAAACCTAAAAGTTACCAAGTTTTCCTGTGAAATGAGTAAAACCATCAACTCCTAAGAAAGGTAGTGATTTTTAGGAGGGTCTACAGCTTGCAAAATGGAATTCAGTTAAAATTGTAGATTATGACTGCAATGAAATGAAAGAGGAAATTCCAAATGAAAACAGAGAAATTTTGACTGTGATGTTTTAAATCAAAATGTTCTTAATGTTGATGAACACTTCCCTGTAACTTGAAATACTGAACACTTAATGTGCCATAGTTTCATTAATCATTTAACTCAGTATGTATAAAACCAAACCCCTGGGGAGACAGATTTTGAAATGATTGTCTCAGACAGTGTGTACCTCTAATGAATGCGGTATTTGAGATATTTCCAACATGGTTAATAAGGTAATGTTCATAAAAGAGACAAACGAATGGATATTTCTGGCCTACCTTATATGCCTGGACAAATTGTGATGAACACCATGCATACAAATGGCAAAGGATTAATCATACCAAAAAATTGAAATTCACTATTTATTCCAAAGGCAAATAGAGTACATCAGTAAAACAAAGAATAGGCACTACGCCTGACTTTGCATAGGAAGTGAACTTCAAAATTGACCAATATGCAAAGAAGTGATTTCAACATCTTCATCTCTTTTTCTGAAAACTTCTGCAGGATTTTGAAAGAATGAGAACAGATTTCCAAATTACAACTAGGCTGAAAAGTGCAAAACAAAACTGACAGCTCCTTGAAGAACTCACCTGTTGTTTCAATATCTATTTAAGGCAGAGGTAGGATACATTCTAGGAACAGGAAGTTTGGCCATAAATACTTGCATTAAATTAAGTAATTTTTAGTTCAGCTAGATTGTCACTGTTGGAATCTAGCACTGTCCCAGAAAACATTTTCCATTAAAACTTAAACATTCCCTTTGCATTGTCTTGATAGTTCACATCTGACTGTCTTAAAGACCTGAAGTCCCCAGGGTAATCTATTGTGAATAATTCATATTATAATCAATTTTATTCTTAAAAGCAGTTGTACTAAATGGTGGTGTAGCATATCTTCCATAAAAAGTATCTTGTCCCAGAAGACAAAAATGGAGGATTGAGATAAAAGGTGCAGATACGGTTTCCCATGCCACAAAGCTGCTCTGACCCAAACCAGCTTATATGATTTGAAGAGATACAGTGACTATGCATCAATATCTCTAAACTGTGCTAAATCTGATTCCTTAGAGGGGAGGCTAAAGTGGCAGTGTGGTGAATTGTTCCTCTGTGATTATGTTAGAAGAACATGTACCCTCAACCTTTCATCACCCAGTGTTAGACACTTAGTTGCAAAATATGGTAAAACCTAAGGAAATCATAGCATTGATGTAAAAAAGTGGATTAGAAAGATCTGGAAGTAATTTTTTTGAATGACATCTATTCAGTAGCTCTTAAAACAAGGCAGCAGTGCAGATTAAACATTAATTTTGGGGATTAAGCCCTAAATTATAATACTTGTGTGGAGCAGACATCCCTCTCATCGCAAAAGTTAAATTTCTAAAGCAGAATGAGGATTTAGAAGGCATGAAAGCTGTAAGGGATTAATCATATTATTGTAGTGTTCCTCCTTATTTAAAATATAAAGCCCTTCGTCTCAGAGGACATCAAGGACACAAGAAATACGTGAATGAATAACACACTGTGGTACAAGTACACTTCAGTGCTGTTGTCGAATTAAACCAGCACACACCTACTTACTTTTTTCAATGTGGAAAGCTGAAATGTAGTAGAACTAGAATCTCTGTGCACTGCAAAACCAGCAATTATGATGATCAATACAAGTGGCTGAAATTTTTAAGGGCTAAAGAATTTCTGAATATTTGAATATTAAAATGCTCTATTATGTTGGACAAAGACTAACGTCTCTCAGATGCATAGCTTTCTCTTTTTACAAATGTGTAGAGCTGTTAGCAGTTTCTTATTTCAGTCCAGTAAGATTCCTCACAGTCAGAAAGTCACTGACTAGACACTGAATCCTTCTTAACTCTCATAAATGGATAGCAGCTAAAGCTAATTGTAAAATAGAATATATTATTCCTATCTTACATGATAAAACCTGTTACTGGTGGATTCCTTTACAAATACCAATCAGGTCTACTTTATGATATGTTCATTTCATTGTCTCCAATAATCTGGGACACCCTGTTCTTTTACTGACCTTTGGTGACCCTGCCTCATTCTTCTGGTCTATACTGCACATCTACATTGATCTGTAGACAAAGCACTGTCAGATGGAATCAATACATCATTCCTTCAGCAACAAGACTGGCTTTTGCTCAGTTTACTTTCATTTTTTTAACAGATCAATAGTGCTAAACTGATGTATTGTAAATTGGGGTGTAATTAGTACCTGTCTGCAGGCCTGTTAACAAGCTGCTAAAATATTATGCAGACTTTTTCAGTTAAACAGATTTCAAACTCTGTTCAACTGTGAGTAGGTGGCTATTTTAAAGAAATTCGCGAGACAACAGACTCCACAGAAATCACGGCCCCAATGGTTACAACGAAAATTTTCACTTTGCATTGATAATGAAAAGACACAGTGATTAAAATGAAACACATAACAAAATTCAAACATCAAACCTCAGTGTAACAAATGAATACAGCTAAACCCCTCCTCTTCTTCAATTTAGGTTAAGATGATAATTTTGAGTAATAATTTTATGCTAAGATTTCAAATACAGTTAAGACCACATAATAACTCTCAAATTTCTGAAGACATCACCACTTAGCAGTTATGAATCTGATGTGTTTGATACCATCCAGTGTAAAATTTTAATCGCAATACACTAATTCTCACTTGGCTAAAATAAAATTAAGATTATCTGCCACTACAGTCATTTATAGCAAAGCAGATCTGCTAAAATCTATCAGCATCACTAGATCATGGACAGAGAAGCTGCTGAGAAGTAGTATTTAGAATCATAGAAAGGTTCAGGATGTAAGGACATTAAAGACCATGTAGTTCCAACCCCCCTGCCATGGGCACCCTCCACCCTCCACTAGACCAGGTTGCCCAAAGCCCCATCCAACCTGGCCTTGGACACTTCCAGCAATGGGGCCTCCACACCCTCTCTGGGCAACCTGTTCCAGTGCCTCATCACCCTCACAGTGAAGAATTTCTTCCTTATATCTAATCTAAGTCTACCCTCCTTCAGCTTAAGGCCATTGTCCCTTGTCCTATCACTACATGCCCTTGTAAAAAGTCCCTCTCCAGATTTCTTGTTGGCCCACTTCAGGTGTTGGAAGGCTGCTATAAGATCTTCCCAGAGCCTTCTCCAGGCTGAACAACCACAAGTCTCTCAGCTTGTCTTCACAGGAGAGGTGCTCCGGCCCTCTAATCATCTTCATGGCCCGCCTCTGGACTTGCTGCAACAGCTCTATGTCTTTCTTGTACTGGGGCCCCCAGAGCTGGACGCAGTACTCCAGGTGGGGTCTCACAAGAGCAGAGGGGCAGAATCACCTCCCTTGACCTGCTGGTCACACTTCTTTTGATGCCGCCCAGGACACGGTTGGCTTTCTGGGCTGCAAGTGCACCTTGTGGGCTCATGTTGAGCTTCTCTCATCAACCAACACCTGGTGAACTTCATGAGGTTCACATGGATTTGTGTGCTTTTGAAAAAGAACAGCAGAAAAGCAACAAACCCCTACGTTTTCTTTCCAGACTATTACTTTTTCAGATCAAGTTCCTCACTGGAAGAGCAGAGAAGCAGCACAACCACAAATCCTTTGCCACTCATCATGCACAACAGCTCTCAGTTACAAGCATTGTGTCTAAAACCTTTAGGCCTGTTGTGGGTTATTGGAGGTTTTTGTCACAGAACTTTTATTCAGGCAAAACTTGCTCTGACTTGAATGAGACAGAATTCTGTTTGGGCACTGGCATTATTCTCCACTTCTTCCTGTCTCTTACCCTGGCTTGTCTCCTTTTTTGTATTTGCCTCTCTTACTTGGTCGAAGCTATTCTGCTGACTGCTTCCCTGGTGTCCTGCTCCTATGCTTACCTGGGAGCATCCTTTAAATGTCACCTGAAACCTCTAATTTCCTTACCCATGACTATGTTATTCCTCCACATTGTTCTTTCCCAGGTTCCTTCTCTTAAGCCTGTGGCCTTGCTCTCCAGAGACTATTGGTTTCAGGTGCCTGGCTTGAGATATGTTATGGAGAGATGTCAGACTCAGCAGCTCCACAGAAACAGACCCACTCAAACACAACATCTACAGTCCCCAGAAGCAGAAACGCGTCCCACCACCACTCACTATTGAAAATTACATATATTCTCATTTAGTGTGAGTGCACTGCTGACCCAAGACATGTCTTAAACGGATTGTCTTTGTCCTTTCCTACCACCCATCATTATGAACTCATCTTTAAGTATTACATTAATTCAGGTCCCAAGCCCGCAATGTTTACTCAAGTCTAGGAAAGGCTGCATAAGAGGCACAGGGAATGTAGTAAAATGCTAATCTGTTAGTCATGTAATTACATCAGACCCTCTGCTCTCATTGAAAAGCATAACTCTTAAGTTATGAGGAAGGAAGGAAAGCATAAGCTTCATCTTATTAAAAAGAAGTGCCTGATTGAGTCTGAAAGTCAACCTGAATACAGACAGTAAGAGTCCTGAAGGAAAAAAAAATCACAGGTAGAACAGCAGCTCCACTTTTTTCCCTTTAAATAAAACATTACAAATTGAAGGGAAGAGCTACCAAAAAAAAAAAAGTCAAAGGGTATACATAAGAGAGATAGTTGCACACTACTTTTTCATCTAGATTCAATTATGCAAACTTAGAGTGAATGACATCTTACTTCATGAGTATTCCTACTAGCTTTGAGGGAAACTAGCCGTGTGGCAAGGCTGTACGCGGTGGAACAAGGGTATCCAGTTCCCGGGTAGGAAGTAACAGATGTCTGAAGGTGAGCAGTCAGCAGCGGCATGGCTGCAGGTCCCGCTGTGCTGCGCGCTGCTCTGAATAGCATATGCTGCTCTCACGCAGATGGCGAGGGCCAGCAGCCTCAGGAGCGGCAGAGCTGCAAATCACCGTCCCTCCACGGGGCCTCGGGGCCTGCGATGGGGCCCACACATGGACATGCGGAGAAGTTAGCTCCCATACCAGAAACAGCCCAACTGCACGGGCCCTGAGAGCCAGGTCATCAGCCAAGGACTCAGGACATCCCTTTTACCATCACAGCTATCCCGATTTTGAAATTTAAAGCAACTTGTTCAAATCTGGCTATGCTTCTTTATCAAGAACGGTTCTTGCTCAGACCTCCTGATGGTCTTTCATCAAGGCCCTTGGAGACCTCACCCCTTGGGGTGGAAGAATGCCTGAGCTCCATTACTCTCTAAGGAGCTGCAGGATTTTGGTTTGAGGTTGTTCTTTTCTGTGAAATTTTCTGGGGGACAAGAGCATGCAGACCTGCAGTAATTTCAAATAATCTTGTCTGTGCAAGCTCCAGGAGGAGATCATGAAAGCAAGCTGATACTTAGGGAGAGTAAGAAAAAGATCAGCAGAATCACTGAAAGCATATTTCAGTTGAGAACACTGTTCTAATAAACCATCTCAAAATTGTAAGTATCTTGCCAAGTCTTTTCCACTCTGGAACCTTAAAAATTTAAGATTGCCTTTATATGTTTCAAAGTATTTCTATGTCTAAAAATTATTCATTAAAAAAATCTCTTCTACAACATGATTCAAAGATATAGGTTTTACAAATGCTTATTTTTCACAGCGTGCGCAAAACCCAACGTGTCTCAGAGTTACTCTTCCCTCTTCTTTTGGTTACAGACAGTCCATGCACCACAACAATAGATCAAATATAGACGACCTGCTTTTTATCATTCAGTGTTATGTTTTGAAAGTTCCATGCATCAGTGGAAATGACTCCATTGATTTTATCTCTAATCTTTTGGTTGGAAGAGGGGAGGAAAAAAGAAAAAAAGAAAAAAAAAAGAAATCAGACTCAAACTGTATTCATCTGTGCATGAAAAAAACATACCTGGCCCTGGAGAGATAAACTGATTTTTTAATTTTGTATCTCTGTCCAGAATCGCTTTTACCTCTTCCACAATATTCTGAAACACATTTTCCTTTTTTTCTAATGACTTTCTGTCACGAATTGCAAAAAATGATTTTACATTTTGATTTTTACTACAAGTTAGATTTGGAAATAATAGAAATATGATTCTGAAGTGTGCTATGTCTGAAATACTCTTGGTTTCATTTAATCCTACTGGTACTACTTTTCATGCTGCCAGAGAACTTGAAAGACACCGAACTAGACACCTTTGGAAGTGGTTCATTTTTAATTCTCCCTTGTGAAAATGACAATGTACGTAGGGATGCATATCCACACGCCCGTGCGAAGTCCTAGATTTAAAGAAAGGCAGGCAGCACAGTACAGCAATTCTTCCATTTCATTCTAAATCCAAAAAGTATGACTCTGTGAATGTAAGAATGTTTATTTCCTGTATAACCCCATCTTTTCTCCTCCTTTCTCTGTGTCTAATCAACATTCAGCTTAACTTGTCAACATCCAAGACTGTAAGATAAGCTCCAAAGCTTCCAGCTACACAGAAAGGAAATCTGAACTGCATATGCTACTTTAGGCATTACATATATGCACTTCCACAGCACAGTTCTCTGGTGAAGCATTAACAACTCTAATACAGTCAAACGCATCATGTATTTTTAGCAAAACACAAAGCCAAGACCCCATCAGTGCCTGATGCTGATCGCATTCTTCTCTACCTTTATCTGCCAACCTGCTCACTTGGTAGTGACCCTGCCATGCCCATGGGGCGGCTCCACGTGGAGCAAGAAGCTCCAGGAGGAACACGTTCTGAAACAAGGGCAGCTCCACCCAACCCTCTCCCTCACGACAGTGTTTGGTGGCAGTACCTGTCTTAGCGATGAAGGTGCTCTTTCCACTCTCTCTCCTCTCTTTGTATTTCCTCCTCTGTATTTAATGCCATTCAGTCCAGAGTAGTTGGGCGCAGTGGTGGTACAGAGCTGCCTAAATAACCACAAGGTAGTTTTGGCCAGCCACAGCACAATAATCCAATGTGCCTTATGGAGTATTTGAGGGCAGCTTCTGCATCTTGTCTGTCTTCCACGGGGATGAGCATAGAGACATTGCCCTTGGTTCAGTAAAGACATGGGTAACTGAGCACATGTACACATGCAATTTTGTCTTCACCAGTCCTCCTTTTATTACATTTATTCCCACTGGAGTGACCTCTAATACTACCAAACTCTGAAAAGATTCAAGCTTCTGTCCATTAAAAGAAAATGTAAGAAGAAATTTAAAAAAAAAAGTGAAAAGAGAAGCCAAGAAATGTTTCCTTCTTAAATCTTGCAGTTAGATTTTCCTCCTTTATGTCTTAGTCACTGTTACAAAACAAGACTGTAAGAATCTTCCAATGTTTTAAGACTAGTCATTGCAACCATGCATAATAATAATTCTTGAGAAATATAAGGCACAAACAGCACAAAGAATAGTTTAAGCAACTCATATTTTTTTTACTATTTAAAAAATACCTGAAGTAGTTAAGGGTGCTAAAGGCTTCTGCTATCTGCTCAAAAGTAAACGCTGATCACCAACAAACAGATAAAATCTGGAATTCATATGTGTAGATTTGTTAAACAGAGAAAGCAAAATCATTTCTTTGGTCTATTAAAATTATGAATTGGGTGCAGTACAGATGTATTCAGGAAAAAGATCTCACGTTATGTATTAAAACTGAAAACTTAAGCGAATATCAGCTGGCTGGTTGGTTCAGGTGAAATGAGTCAACAGAACGCCAGATGCAGAGTCTGCAAGTGTGACAGTTGGGGAGCAAATGTTTTATGGATCCAAAAACCTGCTGTGCTTTTTTGTCTGTTCTTCTTTTTTTGCTGGTACTCGCCATCCAGCTTTTATCTGCAGGAAATGTCCACGGTTTCAGCCTTGGGTAGCTGCTTTCCCTCACGTGCAGCCAACCGTCAACAAGCAACATTTCCTCCTGCTGGGAGTATGCTATACGCAACGTATTCCATGACTGCCAGCAATGGGGTTTCATTAATCAGCCTGTAGGAGGTGCTGAAATAGGCAGGGACAGACAGAAAAATGAGAAGAATAGAAGAAACTTGAATTGAAGATTTAGAGTAATCCAAAGTCCTCTCTCCAGAAAGTAATTTCAGTAGTTTTGGGTTTATGCAGCAGTTAAAGCCCAAATACCTTGGTGTTATTTCCAGGCTTAGACTTCAAATGAAGTTTCTAACAACTTTGCTCAGATCTGTGCTGCATTTTCAAAAGTGCCTTCTCCCTTAAAAGGACTTCCTAACTTTTGAAACAAGCTATTCTGGACCAAAGGTGACCCCAAAGAGACACTCCAAAATTATTATTAAAAAATGAATCATCATGAATTGCTGCCCCAAAGATTAGCTACTTAGTTACGAAAAAGGACGTAACTACTGATACTGCAAAAACGTAAGCTTTCTGTAGTATGGTTGAGACGTATTGGTCGAAATATTAATCTGGTTTAGTGCTTGTCCATGATGACTGCTACTGCCCAGGACAGGCAGGATTTGAATAGGCTGCATTACCTCCCTGTTCGTATGTCAGCAGTACAGCTTAACCATTTCACCTCTACCGCGTTTTACTTGGGTTTATGCACTGAAGTCAGAGTTAACTTTCCTCCACCGTTCAAGAATACTCTGCGCTTGCTTCAGCTGCACAATCCCCAAAGCAATCCTTCTCCAGCATCATGAGCCCCAAAGCAATCCCTCTCCAGCAAAGTGACACCGACAACTTCTGCCTGTGCTACTATTAACCAGGGCCAAGGAATATTCCTGAGCACTGGAAACCAACAGTCCACACTGCTACATTTTTTGAATGGTTTACAAATTTCTGCTGTCTACTATTTACACTAGTTCAACTTAAACTTTTAATTAAGACACCCATTTTTATTTGAATAAATCAGAACAGGCTTGCTCAAATCTCAAGTTTTCTCAGAAACCTTGAGAAATTAAAAAATCCTTACATTCATGCATTCACTTTTCCTCTGAAATTTGTAATTCCAGTGTATTCAAAGTCATTCACATCAATTATTTTTAAAGCACCACTGATACATCCACTTCACCAAGTTAACATTCCCATCTTCACTGAAGGATTAAAAAGCAGAAATAACTATAATAAAACTACCTTTTTTTTTGTCTTCCATTTTTAAGGTTAAGTAGCACATGATTTATTTCATATATTAGCAGAAATTATGAGTGACAGCAAAGTCAAAACCTTAATTAGAGAGAATATAAACATAAGATCCTGATATCAGCAATAACTCGGCATAGCTTAATTACACTCCTTTTTTATATTTTCATCAGGCATTAATAAAAGCTATGCCGTAGTACATATTTGGCCCTAAAAATTAAAGATGTATCTTCAGATAATTAAGATTGTAAAAGATACTGAAAAAGAAACACGTAGATAAGCTGCATCGGACATTACCATTGTTTCATTGAGTTTACTAACAAACATAAAGGAAATACTATAGCTGGCTGCATCTGGAAAAACAATTTCACAGTCCACCCAGATCCACATACTGGCATGGGCATTTTTTCATTAACAATACCAAAGAACTTTGACATGGTCCAACACCTGGTAAAGTATAAAATATTGTTAATATATTTTGTCTTTTTTTTACATTTCAAGAGGAAATGGGTAGACTGTGAATGAGGAGCTGTGGACATTAGGTTTTTTCTGCCAGCTCACCTGCTGATGGGGCACTGGAAAGATTTTTTTACCTATGCTTCAGGATTGCTATTACTAAAATAGAAAAAAAGACACTAAATTCTTGTAAAATGTTTGGAGAGTCACTGTTTGGAAACAAACATATTATCATACAACACTTCCCTTGTGCAAATGGAAGGAATACTTTGTTAGAGAAATACACAGCCTTTGGTCACGATTTCTGCATAGTAACTGTTACTTGTATTTTAAAAATTTAACATTATTGCTTGGGTTTTTTAAAGACAGGCTAAAATACTCTTAAACAGAGTTCCGAATGTACAAGGCAGCTGGCTGGCTTGAAACAGATCACATTTTCTCTGTATAACAATTGCTAATAATGAATAATCCTCTCCTCCGCTTCCCGCAGCTCATCTTTCTAGGGGGTTTGTTTTGCTGAAGGCTGGTGGTGAGAAAGAGGTGGAGCAGTCACGGCGTGGAATAATAAAGGCAACACGCAGCAAATTTCTGACTAATTAAGTGATATCTCCACAGGAGCATTGGCTATACAAGAGGAATACTTGAACAGAAGAACGAACAAGATACGTTTTCCTTCAAATTCACAATAATAAAAATGCCTCTTAACTACCACTTAGTTGCCAGATATCATTTCATTTACCCAGGTTCTATGTGAAACTCTTATTTCTGAAGCTAAATAAAGGGCAACTTAAAGTGGCCATAAAAAGCAGAAAGAAAAGCTGGTTTGGCTGCAATAAGGAAGCACACTATCTGCTCAGGGAAAACCATCAACAGTAATAATATTAACACCTACAAGTTACTCAGATAACATGATCCCTCCAAGAATGACAAGTCGGCTCTGACTTGGATGACCAATTCTAGAAAAGAGAGCCTACCTCCCTGTTTCTTCTTATTTATACTATGGCACCTCCTGGGATCACCACAAAAGTGGTGACTACGTCAGTGTCTTCAGAAAAAATTTGTGCATACTTGTGTCCCAGTAACAAGACAGATCCCACTTGTTGAAGGCTTAACCTTGTAATGACCTTGATGCTGAATTGGATTTAAGCAGATAACCTGGAAGTGAAAGACTACTTAAGTAACCTGCTTTCTCCTTATCTTGCTTTTGATATTACAAAGAATTTTTATTACAAATAGTACAGCCAAGCTTGGGAGCAACCCTACTTCAGGAAAAGGTGTTATTCACCTGATGTATCCTTCTCTAACATTTGTTCTCATGGCTATTAATTTCTGTCTTACTCCATGCATATTCAATTATAATGACAAAAAGGAAGGTGAATTTAGATGCTGTCTTTTATTCTGGAAGCACTGCAAGAACTTAATATTTAAACATGTATGTGCACAGTGAGGCCAATATAGGAATTCCCAAAGAAACAGATGCCTTTATTGTTATTAGTTATGTTACAGTAGTATACATTCACGCTTTTACATAGGCTTCTATAAAGCCTTTTTGTACTTGATATCTCGATGTTTAATATTAAGTACTTCACAGTTCTGCACTGGTATTAGACACCCTAGAGGTTATACAAAATAGGAAACAGTATTACAGCTCTATGCCAGCAAGCTAAGTAGTTGGCACCTTTAAACACACAGCATAAAGTACACTTGCCATGGAGTTCAGATCTTTTGGGAATGAATAGCTACATCAAGCAGACATAGCCTAAGCTGTACCAAAACAAATAATGTACACTGTTCTTTGTGTAACTAGTGACCACAATACTAGCACGTCCACCAGCTTACTAGCATTGAACATACAGAATAAATTAAATAACAATCAAGTGCCCAACAACTACTGTGGCATTACCAGCAAATAAAAATAACGGATATCACCAGTAGATTAAAAAAAAATAAAAATTAATGCCATTATGCTAATATGAATGCCTCCCTGAAGAACAAATCTCACTGTAAGCGTAAAGACTCAAAGCTGGTGTTTTCACACTTAGATATCACATGCACAGAGGGCTCAAAGTAAGAACAGAGACACATTTAGGCTTCACATTTTCTTAATATCAGCTTTAAAACTCAGTAATTTTTTTCACGGACTATTATAAAAAACCCCAACTACCACAGTCATGTGAGTTCATGCACCAAAGCACTAACCTTAGTTATAGGATGCTTCAGCTGATTAACCGCAGTAGCAACAGGATGCAAAGAATAAAATGTTGTAAGAACAATTTAAAGAATTAGCATATAATCAATCGGCTTTGAAGCTGACCAAGAATGCAAGTTGAAAATGCTTAAACCTAGAAAAGTTTTACTGAGTCTTTATGACTTGGGCCACTGTTCTACATTTAACCAGGAAAGGTCCTCCAGCAACCACCTGTGTCAGTTAAATACTATAAAATTAATTTCAGGCTATCAGGTGGAGCTGCTACATACTAAAGTTGAGTCTATTCCTTTTTTTGCCTAAACTTTGCTTGACACAATGAATCTGAATTATGATTTATTCTTCTAACACTTTCCCACACCCCTCTAATGAAACATGTCCCAAGCCTCATGTATGCAATATTAACAAAACACTAAAACATTTGGAGCTGTAAAGTGGGAAGCAGTCTGGATCAATGCAAGTGCATGAACATTTTCAGATGCCACTTGAAAGTATTAACGACACGCAGTCATTTGCTGACGATATGTCGATTCCTTCTCCAACGAAAATTACTGGCCATAAATCAGGCAAACATTTACAGGAATCTGCAAATGAAACAGCTAAATCCATGATGACAGGGAGCCTCATAAAAGCAGCCCATTTATTCCCTCTGAGCACTCATCCCCACCAGAGGGATCAATAGCAAACCTCATACAATATACTTCTAAATGTCATGCTGCAAATCCTCTTTGCATTTATGCAGAAGGAAAGGACCCTCCTCCAGTTTTGGAAGCCGAAATCAAGTAAAAAGCATATTAAATGTCTAAAGAACAATAAATCTAAGAGAGAACCTTTTATTCTTATGCCAGTGACTTTAATACTTATTCTTCTAAACTGTAAGGATTATGACACTCAGAAAGATAAAGATTCCAACTAGAAAAACAAAATGGACGGCAAGGAATTGAAGAAATTTATCCGTCCACTCTCTGGCACTTAAAAACCCCCAGCAGTCAGGGAAGTGATAGCGAATTGAAGACTGACAGTCTCTTTCCCTGACTGCTGAGAACTGAGGAAGGTAGCATTAAAGAACCAAGTAAACAAGTTGTTAATACAGAATCAAAGAGCGGCAGCAGCTCTTCGACTCGTTAAAGGCACTATCAGACACTGGAAGCTGTCTGGCAGAGTTGAGCAAGATACTACCCTTGGAAAAGCAGGCATGAATGACCAAAGTGTAATCATCAACATCTATGTCAGTTTTAGAATTAGACAAATACATGTCAACCAAGAGCAAAAATACCCTTCCATAAATTTTGAATGTTACATTTTGACTGCTTCTTCCCTTTTTTTTTAAAAAATTTATTTTTTTTCTTTGGAAGTTGCATGGAACCAAGTCTATTGAAGATGACTCCAGTACAGGAGTACAGGGACCTAAATTCTTCTCTGGTATAAACTACAACTCAGAAACACCGGATCAGGTTGCTACACTCGGGAAGTACAAAAGAAACGAGGGTCATTGGTTGACAGTGTACTCATACTAACTTGCACCTAATTAGAAAACTAACACATTTTATCTGACACCTCACTCAAGATCATACAACTAGGCTAAAAATTTAAAAGCCTAACAAAATGCCTTCTGATGTGAATATTTACTTTATTATTGTTTTAAAAGAAATCCTTTGTATTTTCTATTAAAAGGCTAAGCCCTTCTGTGTAGTTAGACTTATCTAATGAGCAGCTAAACCCACTCTTTCAATAATAAAATAATCTCTAGCATCTGAAATATTACTCATGCAAATGGACTGTGTATCCTGAAGGACAGATATCAGACATAACTCTGCTGCTTCATGAAGACCAAACTGTTCCTGAGGAAAACCACCCCAATGTTGTTCTGAGGTAGCTCTTCCAGCTACCACCATCCATCTTCTAATTTACATCACCCTGGCACGCCTGCTCACAAACTCATCTTCTCAAGAGTGTGCATCTCTCTCCTGTGTCGACAAATGTAAAGCATTTAAAAAAAAAAAAAAAAAATAGAAGCTCCACACAAGCAGTTGGAAACAAGTGTCGAGTACAAATTTAATCCCCCTAATCCCTTGTCAATTACAAGGAACGGCCTAGTGTAAAGTTGTATCAACAGTGCAGTTTTCAAACCCATGGAAAAATAAATGAAGCCATCCTTTCCTTCTTTCCACTTGGACTGTATTCACTGTAGTGCCCTTAAAGGATTAGGAACACTGTCTGTAATAAACACAGGCATCAATTTTTAAAATCTGCTCTGAAAATGGCAACATTTCACAAGCTGTGAAAATGCTTTGGTTTAGGGCATGGCCTGAGAGGCAATAGGCCAGCAGGACAGCACTGGGATTAGCCCTAATTACCTCATGTTTCACCTTAATTAACTACTGATACAGAAGGTAAACTCTGCAGGATCTGTGGCGAGACCTTAGGCCAGTAGGCAAGATATCTAAGCCGTCATTGTTTACACATGATAATCTCTCTTTTGAATTTGCTTTAATTGCTCAAAAAGATTAGCTGAAGGATATGCATTACATATTGATTAGCAATGCTAACTAGATACGATGTAATTTTCATGTGTGCTCCACACATGCCTTCCAACATTTTGAGAGGCACATTCTTCAGTAGCTGATTGTCAAAGGATCAACATTTAACTTTGGTTATGACAACATCAATCATGAAGAAGAAGAAGAAAAACCCCAGCCTTTGGTAACCTGAATGGAGGGAGAAAAATGCAGAAAAGGATCTTCACTCTGTTCTAGTAGACACCATTGTACTCCTCTATTGTGAGAGGTAATCCCCTCCCGCATGCATCCCTGCTCAGAGCGCAAGCAAATTGGGAGCAGACGGGGAGCAGCAATAAAGCAGACAGAATATAATACAAATTTAAAAAATAGATCACAAGGTTGTCTTGTTTCTTGTCCCATACACTCTTCATTATTCAGACTCTGCTTTCTTTTTCTGTTTTATCAGTTCTCATCTGCTCTTGGCAGGCCTTGAAGATTACCGGATCGTCAGATTTTGTACAAATCTAAGCACAAGCTGATTACAGAATCTGTATAAAACATAATAGTCAAACCGAGGAAAAAAGTTCTCTGCCATGTCCTACTACCCTGATTGTTGGCAGAGCAACCAATTAAAAATACGCCTTTTCAGTTGCTGTATGCTTTATTAACAAAAGCATGTGCTTTCAAAGCTCCTCTGACCTGAAACACATTTGAAAAATTAGGAATATATTTCCTTAGGAAGGTAACCTTGATTTAATGTAACACATAAACTGATCAAAACAAAACTTGGCAACAAATTATAGTGCTGCATAAAGGATTCGGAAATATTTGTGTCAAAACCCTGGAATCTTAAATCAAATGCATCCACTGAGGTCTTAACTCAGCTTTAAAGTTCAAGACCTGAGATTTTATCTGGACTGCAAGCGTCAATTAAATTTATGGAATAAAGTTGTTAGTGTAAGAGTTTTACTGTAACCTTAAGGATGGAAAGGCGTATAACAAAAAAATCAAGTTTCTGTGGAACTACTTGTGTCATGGCCTTTTTTCTACACTGCATTTTACTACATTTGCATCCTTAACAAACATCCAGGGTTGCCCTACCTTCTTAAGAGACATCCCAGAGAGTTTTCCCGGGTCCTTAACATACTTTTTTTATTTGCTGCTTCATTTAACACTTAAAATGGCAAGGAAATGCACGCTACCTGTTTGAAAAGACTCACAGACCACTTGCTACTCATTGGAGGTGGCTGAAGAACAGAACTTTCCCTGGGATCTCACTTTCTTTGCACGGATGAAAAACTGCTATTCAGGGCAGGACAGTGTAATTTCACTGGCGACTGGTGCCTATTCCAGATCGCTGCTTCATTTCACTTGTGGTGTCACCTTACGCTCCGTGGAAAAATTTGTAACTGCTTCCTTGACTGATAAGGTTTTGGAAAACACTTAAATAAAAAATTGAATACATAAAGGAAGTTTATCACGGCTGTTTGACAAACCACTTCATTTTGCAGTAGGCTAGTACTGAGATAAAGGCTGCAAACGGTTGCTTTTACTTTTTTGTTTTAAAAATATATTTAAATTGTAATTGCTCTGAGGGATTTTCAGGACTTTGGACACATTCGTGTTTGCTGGTCAGAGATGACAGTGCAAGGAAAAATTAAAAAAAAATAATAAAAAAGTTGAGTCTATTCACATAGGGTGTCCTACTGTAATTGATTTTTTAATCAAGCCATAAAGAAGTTTGAGTCTTAAAAAAAATTAATATTGCAAGACATGCAGGGAATGGAAAAAAGTCCTAGTTTTTTATTGTAAATGAACAGAGTGGAAGATTATGCTTTCTCAAAATGACAACCTCAAGACATTTTCAATCTATATGTTAAAAGTTCCATACATATCGCTATAAAATACTGCATTTTTCCTATGCAATTTTGTTTGTTCATGTGTAAAAAAATGCAAAGCATTCTGTTTATCTGAATGCAGGTATCCTATTTTGTATAAAAAGTCAGGAGGGCTGTAGTTTTATCATATGTAATTATGCATAGCCTAATCAGGCCTTTATGATGGTCTGCTCTTTGTATATTTATTACTAGACTAATTATTGATCTTAATTATAATCCTGCATGCTTTTAGCACATTAAAAACTTGTTTGAAAATGTTAAAGCAAAGTTTCATCAGCAAGCAGGGAAAAGTAAGCACATTTTCAAATAAAACAACCTTTTTTTGTAAATAGATCTTGACAGTGAATTGATTACTTGCATACCTATAAGGTGAAACCTCGCCTTCATTGGATTTAGAGAAGTCGGGCTTTCTTCCAGCGACCTATATAGCTGGGTTATTTATCTTCTTAGAGAATATTTGGCCTGCAGTTATCTGATATCAAGCTGTGATCTCATCAGCTCTCACACACTCAGCAGGGAGGGGCTAAGAAAATACTTCAATGTGAAATCTCTCAAAGCACCCTCAGGGCACCACAGCTATGGAAGGCGGCGTTTTAGTTGCTAGATATTTTCCTTTGGCAGTAATACTGACCCTGTGCCCCACAATGATGCCCATATGCCACTGGAGGGTCATTTGTACAAATGAAAGACAAACCAATGATCTCAGTATGTGGATTTGGAGAAATTAAGCATTTCCTAAATTGAACGCCCTTTCATTTTTTTGTGTGTTCTTGCGGAGATTGGAGGTAACTGCTTTGGCAAAATCTCTTTGCAGTTCTAATCTTTTCTAAGACAAGCAGAGCTGTATATTTTGTGGGTCAACTACTATCTGCAAAAGGTGCTATTTGTAAGAAAATAAAACGCTTGATAATACAATCTATGCATACACTAAGCCAAAGAGCACATCTTGGAAACACAACTGTATTGTCTGATAGACCAGAGGGTTTGTTTATCATTATTTTTCCTTCTTTTCCCAGTGCACTGCTTTACTATTGAAATGAAAATACTTTAACAAAGGGGAAGAAGAAAACCCCCACAACTATTTAAAATGCTTTTTTACTAAAGACTGCCTGGCTGACTGTTTTAGGAAAAGCTGACTGCTGATAAGCTGCCTGCCTAGGTTTCTTGGTCACCTGGAAACAAGTGGAACATTTGTAAAATATCTACCAGTTCTCAACGGAACATTTTTAATGAATCCAGGATCTTCACATAGCACAATGACATTTGGAAAGGATCAGCTCAGAGTTAAAAAACAAAATAAGGAAATTCACAAAGGAAAAAAGTGATTTTCATTAACCAAAGGATAGAAATTCACCTTTAAGTACGAAACTAGGAATGCCTCTGGCACAATGAATTAGATTCTCTACTGTACAGTGACACAGATGTGTACATTAATAGACCCCAAGAAAATAACACCTGGCTTTTACCAGGACGGACATGAAGAAATGGTCAGAACCAAAATACCAAATTGCACTAGCAAAATGAATCAAGCCATTTAAATTCCGAGAGGCTTTTATAAGCCTCTAGTGAATTCAAATTAAGGTTTTATGGTCTCTTTTACTCCTGTTGAAGTCAATGGCAGAACTCTACAAGGAACCTTCATTGTGCCTTTCAGCCTTCAGTATTCTGGTCTCACTTTGAATGATGCCACTTTGCTAGTTAGTGATAGAAAATTAGGAGAAAATAAACAAAAGAGACTTGAAATAGCAGTAAGACACAGGTTTCCCTCCAGATGTTGTATTGGAGGTTTTTTTCTTAAAATGTGCTATTTTTCTACAAATAATGTTTTCTGAAGGACCTGCATGAAAATAAGATTGGCAAGATGGGATAGACAGCATTTTGTTAGTTTGTGTTCAACCTTTACAAACGTTCCTACTTTGCCAGTATCTCAGCTTGTGAGGTAAGCAGAATTTGTATCTCAGTTCAAAACACAAATTACTCCTCTATGCACAATTAGGCTTGTTCCTCCATCAGATTAAGTTTACACGATGCACCATTGAAAACACATTTTCTCTGTGTTAGTGAGTGGTCCAAGGCATCCAAGCACGGACTTTTCATCACCTCATTGGCCACAGGCATGCCCACAGGGCTCTCCTACAGCAATAGCTACAGCAAAGGTGTAAGTAGGTCCAAGGAAATATTTCGACCGTGGGAAAATACTAACTATAGAGTAACATAATCAGACTCAATTATATTGGCCAATTCTTCCTTCCTTACATGAAATTAGGTTTAAGAAAGTTAGATCTTGGATTTCCACTTTTGTGGACAGGAGATGTAATATTTAAGTATGTCTCGTCTCTACAAACAACTTCATGTTAATCAAAATTATGTTTTCCTGGCTGTTAACTGATGCAAAACCTGCAGTGCTGAGTTTACCAACCATTTGAATGTATATGCAGTAATGAATTTTTGGAAATTGGACATGATTTGCAGCACACAATATCCAGCCAATATTCAAATTTCACTGTTAATATATATTGGATAAGCAAAATGGAGACGTATGACTTCAAATTGGTTTCTGGAGTAGAAATCCCCGAATATTACTGACAGGGTAATATTACTACCACTGTATGCATTCAAATGGATGAAGCCAGAGAAATCATGGAAATCGAATTCTGTTGATCAATTTTAAACCACAGAACACAAAACTTAAATAACAGCTAAACTCACAGCATGACTTCATAAAGACCGAAAAAGAGTTAGATATACATTTGACGAAATGCCTACAGAAAGTCTAACATAGTTTTTGTTACACTAAGATGTGCCAAGTGGCAAAGCCAGATGGTTATAAATCCTCTCCATATTGCTGTGCTGGGGCACCACTAACAAACCTATCTTATTTTCTGAACCAGTTTTAGGAAAAAATACTGATAAACTTGATAAATACGACACAGATTATTTGGGGGCTGTAAGAGAGTTTTAAAAACATTTTAAAAATCTTGATTTAGAAGCTGCAAATACAAATAAAACTCTGAATACATGCTATAAATTAAAAGCTCATCTGTTCATTAAAAACCATGTTCAAATAGTAATTACACTTATTATAACATAACTAAGGGTAACAGGGAAACAAAAATGGAGAAAAAAAAAATCTTAAGAAGAAGAAAGAAGACCGATCAAAATTCCTGACAGGAAGATACATTAGACTGTTCTCTCAGGGGATGTAGTAGAAACCCAGGCCCTGCAACTTTTAAGAGCACAATGGACAAATCACTAGAAAATATACAATAGGGAACAATCCTTCAGAGGTAATGAGATGGGGAGCAAACCGACAGAGGTTTTTTTCTTCTGCCCTTACTTCCTACCATTGATTCCATACCACTTAGTGTTGTCCCCAGAAATTGATCTAAATCATTGCTTAGTTAGGAATGCTGGAGAGGGGGTGGGGAGAGATATCAAAAAGATTACAGTTATGTAGAAGTGCTTATCTGCATGGGGATTAGCTGGGGTTTGCATCTGTGGCAAGATTTTACTTGTACATCTCTCCACAGAGACAACATTTTTATCGTTGGTCAATGATCTCTTTCTAAAGATCAATACAGGTCAGATGTCCATGAGTTTATGAGACCTATCAGTTTCTGATGCAAATACTCATGAACTATTGCTGACTCACGCGAGAGAGAATGGGCAGATTCAGCTGTGAAATAGCCGCTCGCCCTCTCACAGTGCCTCCTGATACAGCATCCTGACACAGCCAGCAAGGCTTAAAGGAGACGACTAAGGCCGAGATGAGTTTAGAGTAACAGCACATTAAACTTAGAGATAACAAGTCTACGTTCCTTTTTGGCAGCTCCGATACAGACAGTCCTGTAAAGCTGTAGTAGGTGGCAAGTCAAAGACTTCATGCTACATAGAAATGTAACTCCAGAGTCCAGAATTGCCTCAAGAGGGTATTGGAAGACTTTGGCAGTAATTAGCTAAGAAACACACGTGAATGGAACAAATTTGAAGCCAAGAGAACAGCGAACAGATGTTGTTTGATAACGGCAGCAGGAAACTTGGGCTTGCTGTCATTTAAAATGCTATCTTCATCTGCTCTTTGCAAAGAAACTTTAGCTTTTCTTCAGCAACAGAGTCTAATCAAAGCAAATTCAACTTTCTGTCAGCTCAAATACTCTCTGCTGCCGTGCAGTCTTTTCAAACTTGTTCTTAAAGTTCATTCAGAAGCTTCAGATCATGAACAAGGCTGTGGACAAAAACTGCTAAAAACTGGTGAGGACCTAGCGCACCTACAGGTGAACTGCATTATCATCTCATTTGCTTCTGGGATGGATGCCAGGATAATTATAAAATAATTTAAGGCCAGCATCATTTATAGAATGTTTCCATAGATATTTTCACTTGGGAACTAGACAATTCTTTTGTCTGAGGAGTTAAACATGGTATTTCTTCTTCCAAAATGTCTAATAAATCAGCCTGCAGAAAGTATACACACTTTCTTATTGGCTCTCTGTGGCTATCTATATCAACCCAGAAACTGAGTTCAAATTTGTGCATCATCAAAAAGAATATGATCCATGTATCATTGAATGAAACACAATCTGTGCGATTAACATTGGTGTTATGAAAAAAAGTATAACACCTAAGAACCATGGAGCCTTTCTCAAACTCTGTGCAAATAACACTGAGTTGCAATTTTTCTTGTTTACAATTTTAGACTGCATCTAGGTGAAAATGATTGGCACACAAACTTGTTTCTCATTTTCATCACTTTAAAGCCTGATGGTTGAGATCTGCCATCATTATGTTGAACTAATTACCACTCATAGAACAGAGAAGAAAATCTTCTTCCTTTAGCTCCCACAGCATTATAACATGGCTTTGACCAGAAAAGCACTTCCATTTTCCTTGGTTGCCTCACAACATAAAATGAAGTTGGCAAGATGAAGACAAATGGCACAATAGCCTACTGCTGATTGGCTAAAGTATTTTGTATATGTTGGAAAATTCAGGACATCCATCCTAATTGGCGGTGGACAGAACACTTTAGCAACTGTGACTGTGCAAGACAGCAATCTATCCATCGTGGGGTCAAAGGGTGAGGTCAACAGGATAGGATGGTGATGTTATTATCTGACATTTGGGTTATCTTCTATAAACTCTGTCTATAAGACATATGACATGTGGTGAACTCTGAGATAGATATTAAAATCAGGAGCTCAAACATGCTGAGTGGGTTGAACAAGCAAGCAGAGTTACTTATAGCATAATTAAGTGCCTGTGTGGTAAAATAATTGATGTGAGCACGGTAATAGAGAGGGAATTAGTAAAACTAGAAACAAGGTTTGATACCAATATAGAGGGTAGACAACAGACGAAAAAGAAAAATTAAGAATTAACAGAACTTTTAATGTATATGTAAACTTCCCCTTTAATAATATCAGCCTAGAGATACACAGACCTGAATCATTTTGGCATCCTTTGGAATTTCTAAATGACATTATCCTAAAAATCCTTTCAGTTGCACTACAATTAAAGAATTGCTGGTATAAATCTGAAAGCACTAATTCACACTTGTTGGTTCTAAACTCCTCAGTTATGTACAGCTGATAAAAGGTACTGTGGTGTGAAAAATGTTTATGGAAGGTTGAATCATTTTAGGAGCCATTCACATGAGAACATAACTACACAGCAATGAGGAAATACATGTAACTATCTACAAACTCACAGAGAGGAAAATCAGATATATGTATAGGAACAGAATATGTTTTGTCTCTCTGTGTGAAGTATTCCTTATTTTAGTCAAATAATTTACTTAAAAATAAGATGCTTAAGCTTTTACTAGTACCATTCTTATGGCCATGAATGATTTACAGTTACTGTAAACTTGGACCAGATGATCCTTGAGGTTCTGTTCAATCCTGGTATTCTGTGATTCTAAGAAATTCAGATTTAAGAACTATTACTAAAATATTTTTCAACATTTTGGTTCTTTGAGTCAGGCAAGAAAGCCCTCTTCACTAACCAGCACTTCACTGTCAATGTGAGCATTCCAAAATCAGGAAACGCAGGCCAAAATCACAGAAATTGCCAGAAAATTATGAAATTACACATTATATATAAAAGTTCCACGCAACACAGATAAGAATTAATAAAACATTGTATTTTCTATGCCTCTGAGTTCACATTTTCAGGCTTTTCTTCACAGTTATGGGTGTTTGGATTTTTGTTTGTTTGATTGATTGATTTTTTTTAAAGATTTAGCATTAAACAATAAAAGGTGGTCAAACTGCTTTAAAGGCACAAAATTCATTACTCTAGTACCTCTCCTAATAGACAAACATAAAACTACAGTTTCTTGGTGCTAGCTAGTAAAGAGATGAAAAAGATATTTACATAAAGGCAAAGACTATCATTTCCTTCAAAGATCTGAGGAAGCAATCAGAAAAATAATCTGTTTCTTCATAATAGCAATAATTTTCAGAGGGTTTCTGGAATGTTGTTAATAAACTGATTATAGAGATATTGGGCTAACTTGCTACCATGCTAATTGTTGCATTCAAAATGACAGGATGAGGGTGAGATATCTGCAGATGCAGAAAAATGTCATTTGAAAACAAAGACAAAACTTTGCTGGAACAAACCTGGAATCACAGTAACTTTGCTCTCAGCAGATTGTTCCTGCACGTAGAAGCTATCTTTAGCTTCTCAGTTTCTCCAACTGCTGAAGAGCTTCTTCAGCTTTCCCTGATTTTAGTTCTAATGTTTCACAGAGCAGACACTGCTTCATACTTGCTTCCTGTATATCAAGTGAACAGTGCTATACTTAATTAATGAAACAACAATATTTAATTTTCCTGTCATGATACTCCACCTCTATTATAAAAATGCTGCTACTTCGCTTTCAAAGGTATGAAATATATAATTAAAAAATTAAAATTCCTAACACTTTACGGAGTAACACACATTTTCGGTTAAAGTCTGTGCAAAGAGGTTTTACCATCCACCCAAAGTACCACCATAGTTACTTCCCACAAGTCGCATCTCAAATGCCAAAAAAAAAGAGAATTGATGGTAAGAGGCCCATAGCTAATTTCCCCTTACTGGTGACAAAGGCTAAGGGTAGGGCTGTCACGGTCTGATTTCTTATTGTAAGATCTGGAGAAGGATGCCTGTTCCTCCAACCCTCCTGTCTCCGACAACTCATGACACACAGCCGGTTCCCCAGGGGCTATGGCAGCATCTGGCACTTCTGCTCTCTGGTGGCAGCTGCAATCATTTTCAGGATAATCTCCTAAAGGCGGCGTCTTTATTCAGCTACAGATGTCTTCATCTTACATCCTGTTGGATTCCTCAGGCCTAACATTGCCTCTGCAGTCTGGTTTTATCCCTTTGGGTTGGTTTTTCAGTCATACCCTTATTTGAAAGGTACTGACAAGCATTCAAAAGATGCCAAGGAAGAATTTTTCTTACGGACATTCATCTGTTGGTTTCCAGTTTCTTTTCAACGATACAAATAAAACCTTGAAAAATGATCTGAAGATCCAATGTTTAAGTGGACTTCCAAGTACAAAGTAATAGCAGAATTCTTCTGGTTTTATAAAGACTGCTCTCTCTTGTTTGTTTTCTACTGGCCACAACAACTTAATTGGTTTCTCTGGCTTCTCTCTTGATACAGTTATTACTTTGTTCTGTACAGAGTCAGACAGATTATTTATGAGGAACCCCAGTGGCAGGAAGGGAGAATATTTCATATTTCATGTAGTTATACATGGCTTAACATAAATCATTTTTCAAAAGTTACTTATTTCTGATCTCTTCCATGTGCACTGCTGTAGACCCACTCTTGCATCTTTAGAGGTGATTGGGGAGGAAATCATACATCAAAACTAGTTTTCCCAGGGACACGAATACAACAATTTCATAATCCAGAAAGCATTGGTACCTGCATGAAGGCCTGTTGTAACATGCAAAAAACTGAAAAGGCTTTGTAGATCTTCAAGATCTTAAAAAACCCCCAGATATTACCTGTTTCAAACTGGCTGCCTCACAATAGAGTTATCCTACTGAAAAACACCAAAATTCTGTATTTGGCAAAGGAACCCACTCGTTGAGATGGAAAAATAACAGGTATTTTTTGTTTTGGCTAAGAAATGGCATTATGGCTGACAGGTTGGTTTTTGTTGTTTTTATTATTTTTTTTTGGTTGTTGTTTTTTGTTTGTTTGTTTGTTTTTTGTCTTAGATACCAGATAAAAAGGATCCATTACAGGTACGTATTCTGAATTATTTTGCTGATGGTTTCTCTACCATCAGCTTTCTGCTGCTGTCTATACCACCTTGTTCTCAGCTTATGCATAAACAATTCTTCTCTTCATAAACAATTCTTTTCTTTCCTTTGTTGGTAACAGGCAGTCAAAAAACAATCCATTTTCTTCCAAACAATGTATGTTTCAATTTCATTAAATTGATTTCATCATGTTAAAGGAAAACTTGGGCTTAATTTAAAAGCCCACGTTAAGTGACATTCAGTAACTAATACTATTTGTTGTTAAAACCAAATATTAGTTCTACAAGTATTCTTTTTTCATGCGTTTTAAAAGTGACATCTGCTGTTATCCTGATGCTGTCTTTGTGGTAAATAGAGACACCTTTTGAAGATTTTTTAAATTATTATTATTATTATTATTTTTGGCTAGGACCTCCATCCGTCACCCTTCTTTAACTGACATTTTTACCCCGTTATTATCCCTAATATATTCCACTGAGGGTTTTCTCTCACTGCAAAGAGGGGGAGGAGATCAGCCAAAGGCATACCCCCAACAACTACTGCCTTCTAAGCCTGCTCACTAGTCAGAAGTGGGTCAAATGGTCCTCACATGAAAGCATCTAACAAGGTCCCAGAGGAGGCTTCCCTTTAGTGGCAGCAGTGAAAAACACTATTTCTCTTCAGAGAAGATGGATACCGTCTTCCTGTGCACAACTGAGGTACTGATACTTGCCACTTTGAACTTGTTATATTCATGGATGCTTTCTGAAATGCTTATATCAGTTTGGGAATTAAGTCCCCAAGATCAGGGACTCTGAGCAGTTGAAAAGGATCTGTTCAGAGGCTAAAAATTCTGAAAACAATGGCATAAAGCTCAGAAGTTTGGCACTGATTTCCAGGAAAGCATCAAGGACAGCTTCAAATTACATATTTTTAAATTTATAAATTGTGGCTTTCTAAACCACATTCTGTGTTTGCTGAATTTTATCCCCCCCTCCCTCTTTTAAAGCTACTTTAGCTTGGATTCAGATCTCATAGAAGAGACTTGTTATGATAATAAAACATGAGGGAGTCTGAGGTGAAGCAAAACTAAACTGATAAAAGATAAAGGAGTAAAACAAATTATTTGACTCCTGTAGGATGGATGGATGCCAGGTTTTAGTAATTAGGGTCATATGTAAAGAACAAGGAGGATCAGATCAATTAAAGAAATAAACTGTGACAAAATTGCATCAAACCACCGATCTGCAGCTGAGCCAGAGGCTTTAGTGAAAAGAGTCCTTCACACAAAAGGGAAAATCTGACACTAATCATAGGATAAACCTCACGTACTATTGTGCATTAACACAGCACACAAGTCCTGCATTATCTTATGCACTTTTATGTGCTAGAACACTCGCAGGTTCACTTATGAGCTATATGACTTCTTAGTCTCAGTAGTAAAGCTTTCTGCACCACAGGTCTACTTTCATCAGTTGCGCAGACAGTCACATAAATTGCTTAGACTTAAGTAAGCAATAACCTTGCTTTTGAACAATTTTTTTCCAACTACTCTGTTTTCACCTTTTTTTGTCATCACAAAATAATAGCTTTCAAACATATGTTTGCATATGAGAAAATGGAAAAAGCTAAAAGAAAAGGTCATAGGAGAAAAAAAGAGAGATGCCTCACCCCCACCACACACGCTTTAAATCCCATGAAATGAATGTTTAGCTCAAGGATTTGCTGTTCATCTCAGTGCCCCTCAAGCCTGAGGCAGGATTAGGCCAGACTCATGTTTGAACAACTGGAGAAAATCAATGGATTTCACCTTATTAATAATTAAAAGACTAATTCAGACTTTCAAGTGATTAAAACTGTGTACAAAATGTATTAATTATTGTAACTGGAAATGCACATGTGCAAAAGGTGCTCTGAAATCAGCAACATACTAAAGGAAAAGAAAAATTTTCAGGGTATACTGCGGTAGTTAGAAAAGAAATAAACCATTTAGCATAGTGCTAATTAGGTATTTAGATGTAGCTAAACAAATACTTTACATGAACTTTAACAGAAACCTTAACTAATTCCTAGGTGATGTTACAACATGCAAGGTAATTGAAAGCTGAATCACATTCTCTCAACAGCCTATCCGTTGATAGTCTATTTCATCATTAAATAGACCATGGAAAGCATAAGAGAGGAAAATTACAATTTGCTGGACTAATGGAAATCTTTTAATAGCAGTAGCCATCAGATAAGTGTTGAAGCAACTGCTGTATTTCTTTTTCTCCACCTCCGTGCAGGAGTAGCAATAGCCAATGCTTTCCCACTGTAAGAATCTTGCCTATTCAGGCACTATTAGAACATAGCAGGATGCGCCATGACATCTGATAGCTACGTCCAAACTTTAAGCAAGCAGTTCAGTTTTATCACTGGAATAAATAGCTGCCCTACTTCCTGTCTCAATAAGCAGGCTATGGAACTACAACTTTGAAAGTTCAAATACCCTGGTTTGATTTAATTTTTATTTCATATACACTTTGCCGGTATCATCTTTATGTGCCTATCTATGAAAGGGACTTCTGCTATGCCATTTAGTTTGGCCTTCTTTATCTTTATATCGCAGGACCAGAAAAAAATCCTCCTGTACTGCACAGGCTTACAAATGTTACTTAAAATATTTCAGCCATTGAAGCATTCAAAGTGTGTGCTACTGACAGGCAGCAGAAGGCTAGAGTATATGTGGGTACTTGAAAAGCCAGTAAACTTATTAGTTGAAATGTACCTTGATGAGTCCGTGAAAGCAAGCCAATGTTCACGCTGTCAAGAGAACCAGAAACTTCCCTTTTGTTGCAGGAAAAATTCCTTTCAAACTCCAAGCATGGGAACAAGACACAAACTCAGCGCTGAGAGGTTTCTTTGTACCCTTTCATAATACATCTTCATTGTGCATCACGCACACAACTGTAATAAAATCTGCAGAAGGAACAGCAGACTAAAAGTGCAAAGTGTGGCCTTCGTATATATAGATACACACATGTATACACTATAATATAAACATGTATACACTAAAATATATAAATGTATACTATATATTTAAAATGTTTTGGGCTAACAACCCAATCATGTAAAAAACAAAATCTGTTGCAGAAATTGCAACAACACTATCCCACCGGGTTCGGTGGCATAGTGTTGTTGCAGCCCTATGCTCCTCGAGAAGTAACAAGGACCAAACAACAACAACAAAACATATATTTAATATATATAAAAATTTATATATATGTATATACTATATATGTATACTATAATATAAACATGTACACACTGAAATATATAAAATATATATATAAATGTGTATATATATACACAAAATATATAAACACACACATTTATGCAAGTAAATCAATGAACTACAAAAGCTGGAACTGCTACCACAATTTACCTTACAAATTGCACGCCTGCTCTGCAAGATCAAATTATGCTCCCTCACAAAGTTTCCATACAGTCAAGCCTTGCGCCATGGATCTAGCCCATATAAATCACCATGATATATGAAGTCAAACGATGCCATCACGCAAGCTGCCAAAAGGAGGACAAACGTTTCACGGAGCAGGAAGCGCTGTTCCAAGTTTTGCACTCGAGCCCTCTCCCTGTGCTAGCTGAACTGGCAGTTTGTCTGCCTGGATCTTATTAGATCAGGATGTTTGAGCAGCTGCTTGAGAAGTTTTTAGAAGCACAATTTTGGCTTGATAAAATCCAAATCTACTTCCCGTGGCAGCGTCCCACATTGCTCCGAACAAAATCTGTACTTGCTGCGTGGAGGTCAGGCTTAGCCCTTCTGCTCTTTTTCACCAGAAAGCCAGGCTTGTCACTCGTCTTTCTGGCGAGAGTTAACGAGCCACTCCTGCCATAATGAATCAGCAGGAATCAGTAAGCATCTCCACAGAAAAGTATAACACTTGCTAACAAGACAGATCTACAGAAGAAACCTTTGCCCTGCTATACAGGGGATTTTTTATTTATTATTCCAATTTAATTTGGAGTGCACAGATGACAAGAATCTAGGAAAATGGGAAGACTTAAGAGTCTTTATATCCCTCAGGAAAAGCTAGGCCTTTTTCTCTTCCTCTTGTACACATCACTGGTGTATTTTTAGCTGTACTATACCACATTATAAATACAACATATAGGGATTCATATATTGGAATTAAAGCTAAATTAAAGGCATAGCAACTTCTCACAAGATTCTGCCTTTCTCCATTTCCTTGCCAATCCCAATAGCATTTTTCAAATCCCTTCTCACTAGGCATACTACCTACTTCTGCCTCCCCCAAAGCATTACCATCTAGCCCATAATTACCCATCTGGAATTATAAAAACAATTGCAGTGTAGGGAAAATTCTATCAAAGAGACAGTCAAGTGAAATTAAAGTTGGCAATTCACAGAATATGTGTAGAAATTACATCTGAGGTGCTGTAAAACTGCTCACTTGACAAAAAAAAAATCAAAATTGGAAAATTAGTATGAAGGAAATGAAACGCATCACTGAGGGATTTGACAGTGAGAAAGCCCAAGTTAATGACAAATGCAGACGAGATCATCGGGTAGTGGACTTTAAACCCTGCAAGGCATAATTCTGCCAATAGCTAACTCTTTGGCAGGCTTCTATATATGCAATCGACATGCAGTTCCATTGTTTTAATGCTGACCTAAAACTGCTAAATCCCCCTTCCATTTAAGAGTTCCTTTTCAGGAATTTTACTCCTTCACAAAGATTTTTACAGTTTCCATTTGGTATACTGACAGAGGGGTTTTTTTCTGATTTACAGTCAATTTGCTGTAACAGGCTGGCTGTAAAAGGACATAAAGTGAAGAGCTGTGATAACGTCCCGGCTCAAACTGGAATTTGGCATTTATGCTCAACAACAGTAAGAAAGATTATCCATAGACAAGTATCTTCCACAAAACTTAAAGAAACCCAGCTTTCGTCCTGCAGTTTTGCAAAATAGCCCTATTTCTTCCTTATAAAATATAAACCAGAGAAAACCTGTGCTGGAGACAGTTACATTGTTGCTTTGACTTGGTTTATCCCATTGCTGTCTTCACTAGCTGGCTACCAGAAAATAACATAATTTAGGAAATAAAACGATCATTCCGCACATACAAAGAGCTGTAGAATGACTACACTTGATCTTTACAAGCATTAAATAATATTTAAGTAGTGGAAGGTAATTCCTTTACCGAAAGGGTGTCCAAACATACAGTAGGTCATTATAAACACCAGAAACCTGACCCTACTGAATTAAATAACTGAACTTCCACTGACTCCAACAGGGTTGGGTTTCATCCACAGTAAGTGAACGGTATTTCTTATTCCTTTAACATTTCATGTTTAAAAGGGCTCTACCTACCTGTGAAGCCTATCATAGTGTAAGACAAAGAGAAGACAAATATTTAACACTGTTTTAACACTATTTAATTATAGTTATCCTTTTCCGGTTCTGGGTCTTTCTTATTGTTCTTTAAGTTTATGGATTACCTTGAACAGCCCTGGCCCTGGTTTTGCTTCAGCTTTGCTCTCATTTGCTTCAATGCATATCCGGATTGATTCCAGCAAAGACTAGGAGAACTTTTTTCGTACTTGGTAGCCACGTGAATAAGTTACTGCTTGATCAGTACTTAGTGCAAAAGGACCTTATCATATGACTATTTGTCCTTTTCCAGAGAGCGTTTCTTAGCAGCAAAACCCCTCATCTGACAAAATCTGTGAGTGCTGCTCAGCGGATTTCCAAAAGCACACCAGCAAACTGTGGCATGCTCTCCAGAGGTTTCCTGCCCAGTGCGGGGTCATATTCAATGCCTTTATGCCTTGTTTTTAACAGCACGTACAGGGTTATCCTGGTGAAGCGTCAGCAATGACGCTGACTGAAAAAACTTCATATACAGATACAATCGGATATCAGATCACTTATATACCATATGGAGGCAGCATGCTACAAAGGCAGCAAGAGAAGCATCCAAAACACATCAAGAAGAAGCTGTCAGGGCCCGGTGCCAGCCCTCACCCTGCTGCCCGCACGGCCCAGCCCTGAACGCGGGCCCTGGCGTGGCAGAAGGAAAGGGGCGAGCGGGTGGGAGCAGAAGATGGAAGAGGTGAGAACCTTCATTTTTCTCTTTGCAAATTTGTGCTTGCTCATACAACCAGACCTCTACCAAATGTCCTCTTGTGTCCTTCCTAAAAAATATGCTGAGTGACTGCTCGGTGGAACTGAACCGCGGTTCACAGCGTGGGGCCACGAACACGTCTGCCAGCACACCTGAGGGAGCCAGCGTGCCATAGCCTGGCAAGAAACGATGGATGCAGCGATATTCTCAGAGGGTACTACTGCCAAACATGGAAACTTGCTCATAATTACAGGCTGTCTAGCATAGCCTTTCCATATTTCATGACAAACTGCCTTTGTCATAGCTCTTTCTGTAGTACCACTGCCCTGAACTGTAATTTGCCTGCTCTTCTAGAAGTCAAATCTCTGTTCTGTAGTCCTACAGTTATCTAATCACCTCTTTCTTACGCTCTGGTCTCCTGCATTCTTTTATTTGCTATGCTTTATCCTCCTTTTAAATTTTAAATGAACATTTTAAATGAAATAAACAGAATAATTACGTTAGTGCACAGAAGCTATGCCATGCTTTAGTACTGCATAACAATCAAGTAACTTACTGGTTGCTCAACTTACAGCTCACAAGGGAACGCTTGAAATATATGCTGCAGAAAACGATTCTTAACAACAAAAACCTCTCAGTAATTACATTCAAAGGTGGCACGTAAAAAACCCAACAAAACCATCAGCATTACAGTAAAGATTTGAAGTTCACTATATTCTCCTTGGCCAGGAGGCTTATCCTACTGAGCTGTGCTGCCTTGCTATGCCAAACCAGTAAGCTGTGATTTCTGACTTGTCTGCCCTCAGGTCCAAAGCCTGGTTCCACCGAAGAAAACGGCACAAGTCCTGCCTTAAACATGACCAAGTTTAGTCTTCGGGCATGGCAAGAGAGCAGAGCTATTAGGTGTGCTAATCAGCAGTCCCTGCTTTGCATGCTGCACTGCTGCGACTCCGGGTAAGTTGAGGAAAAGGTTTGGGCAGGTGGGCTTAAGAGAAGCTATCTAAAAACAAAAATGGGGAAACAGGAATTTCGGAAAGACAGTCCTTATGTAAAGTGGCTGTACAGCTGCCTTCCCTCTGATGCTAACTCAGCGCACTAACTACAAGAACACTTTCTTCCGTTTTTTTCCTTAAAAAGATTTCGCTTTAAGTAGTCACAGGTCCAAGCTTGTGATTATCTAGCAGTGGGTGTTGTATATGCTGTAGTACTTGCCTCAAGGGAATGACAAATGTCAGTAAGATGCAAAAAATAAACCCAGTGTGAAATCAAAGGAATACAGGAAGTTTAGAAGGCATCATTTAAGAGCTCCTCACGCAGAGTTGCTCAACTGAAAACAGCTATGCAATATACCTCAGAAGATCTAAGTGAGACACAAGAGACTGAAAATCTGATAATGGCTTTAAGGGCTGGCAGGGCATCCTGGAATACTTTAAACGTCCTATAGATTCCATGGAAACAGGAAATGTAAGGACACCGTCTTAAGTATTTTAAATGTCTGATTTATGAAGAATTCAGGAGAAAACACCGGTGTCTTGTTAGGGAAAAAAAAATTACCCTGTGATCTCAAAGTCTTTGAGTTGAAGGGAAAAAAAGGGCATCAAAAGACCAGGGTTTATCACACTTGCCATTTGGGACTGTGCTAATCAGCAGAGGGAAACAGAAGCACATTCATCTTTGCACAGACTCGCCACTGAAATAATCTCTGCAACACCCACTGCTCTGATAAAAAGGACACTTTAGCCTAACACAGCTTTAAGGCCAAGCAGTACATGAAAACAAAGCACGGTTATTTCTGTTACTTCTTTAGTTTCCCCAAAATCCCCATCTGCTGGTTTTCTTTAACATTTTTCTTCTTTCAACTCTTGTCTCCTTTGTGTTCCTTTCTTTTTTCAGTTCCTCAATTTTATGCATTACTGAAACCATTTTTCCCTTACTTTTCTCTTTACTTCTGCAGCTCTGATCACCAAAATGATACCTCTTCCTTCTCTAAAAGAACCCAAATCCAAACAACTCAGTACTATGACATATATAATATAGATTTTCCCCTAGAATGAAATATTCAAGAAAAATACAATTATGTTATAGCCTCAATTTCATGACAGAATCAAGGACACATTCAAATCAGGACTTTGGCAGATGATGCTCCCAAAAAAATCTAACCTCAGAAATTATTTCAGGAGCCTGAATATTATGATAAAATGGTAGAGAACCTGGAAAAGACCCCTAAAAGAAAAAAAAAGAAAAAAAAGACAAGCTTGATAAGAAAACTTCTCACAAGGAGAATGCGCAAAAAAAAAAAAAAAAAAAAGAAAAGGTTTAAAAAAAAACTCCCCCCAAGGAAAACGCGCAAAAAAAAAAAAAAAAAAAAGAAAAAAAAGGAAAAAAAAAAGAAAAAAAAGAAAAAAAAAGAAAAAAAAGACAAGCTTGATAAGAAAACTTCTCACAAGGAGAATGCGCAAAAAAAAAAAAAAAAAAAAGTATTTCATCCTAGTTAGACAACAAAGCCTATTCTAATTTTCTTTGGCATTACCAGAATGCAAAATTTCCCGTTCATAGAAAGGTTCCAGATGTAAGGGACCTTAAAGATCATCTAGTTCCACCTCCCCTGCCATGGGCAGGGACACCCTCCACTAGATCAGGTTGCCCAAAGCCCCATCCAACCTGGTCTTCTTATCAACCAACACTCCCAAGTCCTTCTCCTCAGGGCTGTTCTCAATCCATTCTCCGCCCAGCCTGCGCTTGGGACAGGCACCATGTGCAGGACCTTGTGCTTGACCTTCTTGAACTTCACAGAGTTTGCACAGGCCCACCTCTGAGCCTGTCAAGGTCCCTTTGGACGGCATCCCTTCCCCCTCGCCTGTGAACAGCACCACACAGCTTGGTGTTGTCAGCAAACTTGCTGAGGGTGCACTCGGTCCTGCTGTTCATGTTACCGACAAAGATGTTAAACAATGCCAGCCCCAATACCGTCCCCTGAGGAACGCCACTCGTCACTGGTCTCTACTCTGACATCGAGCCATTGACCACAACTCTTTGAGCGCGACCATCCAGCCAATTCCTTATCCACCAAGTAGTCCATCTGTCAAATCCACATCTATCCAATTTAGAGACAAAGATGTCATGTGGGACAGCGTCAAATGCTTTGCACAAATCCAGATAGATGACATCAGTTCCTTTTCCCTTATCCACCAATGCTATAACCCCATCATAGAAGGTCATCAAATTTGTCAGGCACAATTTGCCCTTAATGAAGCTGGTCACTGGTCACCTCTTTATTTTCCATGTGCCTGAGCATAGGTTCCAGGAGGACCTGCTCCATGATCTTGCCACGCACAGAGGTGAGACTGACTGGCCTGTATTTCCGCAGATCTTCATTTTTTCTCTTTTTAAAAATGGCAGTTATGTTTCCTCTTTTCCAGTCAGTGGGAACTTGACCGGACTGCCACGACTTCTCAAATAGGATGGAGAGTGGCTTAGCAACTTAATCCACCAGTTCCCTCAGGACGTGCAAATGCGTCTCATCAGGTCCCATGGACTTGTGCACCTTCAGGTTCCTTAGATGGTCTTGAACCTCATCTTCTCCTACAGTGGGCGGTTCTTCATTCTTCCAGTCCTTGCCTTTCCCTTTTGAGGCTTGGGCGGTGTGGCTAGAGCACTTGCTGGTGAAGACTGAGGCAAAAAAAGTCATTGAGTACCTCAGCCTTCTCCATATCGTGGGTAACCAGGTCTCCCGTTTCTTTCCAGAGAGGGCCCACATGCTCCCTAGTCTTCCTTTTATCACTGACATATCTATAGAAGCTTTTCTTTTTGTCCTTGACATCCCTGGCCAGATGTAATTCTACCAGAGCTTTAGCTTTCCTAACCTGATCCCTGGCTGCTCAGACAGTTTCTCTGTATTCTTCTCAGGCTAGCTGTCCTTGCTTCCACTCTCTGTAGGCTTCCTTTTTGTGTTTGAGTTTGTCCAGGAGCTCCTTTCTTCATCCATGCAGGCTTCCTGGTGTTTTTACCTGACTTCCTTCACTTGTGCCCTACCATGACCCACTCAATTTACATCCATATATATAATAAGCCAGAACTTTTTTTTTTTTTGCTTTATCTATTTGCAATTGCTGTCCACAATCCCAGAAGATAAGCACAGATGTAATCTTTATTTCAAACAATAGCAAGAAGTTAAAAATAAAAGTTGTTTGGCATATCAGTAACAAAATAGTTCAACAAAAATTTAAAGTAAATTGACAAAAAATCATTGGGAAGCTTCATGAAAAATGATGCCCACAGTTGTCCTACCTCTGGATATGCCTTTTCCAATTTTGAAATACAGAATACTGCCTCTCAATTCCTTCAGAAAGCCTTTAACCATTTTGTTTGTTTTACCCTACAAGAGTAACATCAATTAATAGAGTATTTGAGCCTAAATCTTTGGGTATGGAGAAATTAGTGAGAACCGTTTGTGCAAACTCATGACATCCTAATTTGAAAACTATACAGAAAGCAAAATACTGCCCATTTTACCCAAAGTGGACATTTGACTCCCATAAACAGCACAGTGTGGCTGATAAAATCTAACCTCTCCACATTAATTGCCCTCCCCTCGTTTGTCACCATGCAATCCCACCTGAAACAGAATATGAAAACTGTGTTAAACTGGTTTTCATTATGTTTCCTGTCCTATGTTTTAGACCCAAAGGTCAGCAACAAACATTTTTGGAGCCAAAGCCTCCTGCTAACCAGAAGGTAAGGTGAACTATGAAATCCTACATTAAATACCGCAAAGTTTTGACAAAATGCAAAATAAGTGCTGTTATTTGGTCACAAGTGTTGTATTCATTTTAAGTCATGTCACCTTACAATCATCCGGGAGTTTCAAATTATTCAGAATAGTTTCTTTAACAAAACAAACAAACAAACAAAAAAACCCCCACCAAACCCAAACTCTCCCCCCCGAAAAAAGTGTGCTAGACAAAGTGCTGGAAATACTATGACACAGACCTAAGATGACCCCACTTTTCACCTTGTTGAACCACTAACAATCCTTCAAATATTTTGGGTATCTTAATTCAAAGTAGTAAAAATGAATGTAGTATAGCTACAAATGAACTGAAGAGACTGTACATGTTACTTTTTAATATGCTTCTGTGGTCCATGGCAGCATCACTTACCCACAGGTCACCTGTCCAGGACCTATTCGTGTACAACACATAGCAGCACCTACTGAGGCAGTGCAGATAACTGCATGATTCTCTGATCACACAAAGCTACCAGGGATTCAAGGCCAGGGTCGCAGTTATTTCTGCATGCACACCCCGCAAGTGAGGAGAGGCCACAGAGCAGACAGGACAGGCCATGCTATTACAGTCCATCCTTTTATCTGGAGATAACTTAGGTTGAATTCATGTCAGTTACCACCCCTGAAAATTAATCTGGAACTGAAAAGGAAACATACTCTAAAGTTTCCTTTCAGCTGTGTTTTCTTACAGAAAAAATAATCTCTGTCCTAAAGTTAATTATCCGTATACCTACTTCATTATATCTAAACAGCCTTAACTACTGTCCTCAGCTAGGACAGCTGAATCAGGAAAATCAGGTTAGCACTGCTGCAGCAAACTTTATCAGAAGTCCTAAGAAGCTTGTTAACACCATCCGACCAACAGTCGCCGGCAAGCAGAGCTGGTGGGCAGCAGCAGCCAGGTGAATTGTTGAATTTCTCGCAGGGAGCTGACACAGATGGGACCAGACGCCGCCCTGCTTACGGCTGCAGTCAGCGCTGGGCAGTGGCACGCTGACAAGACCGGGCTAAACAGGACGCTGATCTGATCTCTTCTGACAGTGACCGCAGACTTAGGATAAAGCGTTAAAGGAACAGCATCAAAGCCAAATTGCCCCCAACTACATCTTTTGAAAAAGCAATCTTTTCAAAAGCAACAGGAGGAGGAATCATCAAAAAAGAAAGAACCCTAAGGAAAGCAAAACTTATCACCACTAATACCAGCATAAGTGTCTAAACTAGAACTTTTGATTTAAAATCATTATTGCTTTGTAAATATGATTTTTCAACTTTTATTAAAAAACAAACTGTATTTGATAGTGGCAGAATTTTAACAACACAGACTATCACTTTCAAACTTTCAAATCATACTATGCTGCTGCAGTTTTTGGTCCTACCTAATTTGGTTTAGTACCTGACAGCAAGTTCTGCTACCCTTCTCACTAAATAAGTGAATAAGTACTTAATGCTTGCATTTTTGTTGCCAAATTATGGCAAAGTGAATGGGAAAAGGTAGTGAGAGAAGCATGACGTGTTAAAAGTGAGATCTCTTTGTTTCTGTTTTGAAGAAGGATATGCAAACATGAATCATACATCTTGCTTCTGCTACAGTAACTCAATATCCTCTGCTTGGTTAAATAACAGACACTTGGCACATACAAAACTGACATTCTTGCCAAGAACTGAAATTTGCAGCAACTCTGAGCTCTGTTGAAACCCCACTGTTGATACTTAAGTTGTACACAGCACTCCACCAGGATCAGCTGCAACATGTTAAGAGTATTCAGCATCAGAATGACTATTTAAATCTCTCTCCATCCATGAAACAGTCATGCTAAAGCTGAAAAGAAGGCTTTTGAAAAGATCTTCAGGAGAACAGAATGTTCTTTATGCATTGTACTGCATTAAAAAACACCATAAAGGTATAGAGAAATGCCAGAACCTGTGCAAGTTCAGAAAATTTGTCTAATAGCGGCATCAACACAAAATCAATCCTTGTGTGGTGCTCCAGGAAAAGGTGAAAAGTCATACTACAAGTATGTCTTAAATAAAAAATAAAAAAAAAAAAACACAACAAAAACCCCCCAAAAAACCCACCAGTTGTCTTGTACTTTTTAATCAACCTACCTCAATGTAAGTGAAATACATGAAGAATGTCTAGACACCTAACCCTATGTCTATCAAGTTGTTACAGGAGTCCAACCAGTTGGCAGGAGTTTCTTCTTGAGTGCTACCAGAATTTGATTTCCAAATTTGCATTATCCTTTGAGGAGGGAAAAACAGGCCTCCATGTAACCGATTCAGTGCTCATATAATTCCTTGTTCTTGTTTAGCTCCAACAGAGCTGACACAAATGACTAAGATCCCTTTTTACATATCTATTCACTGTGAATAAATACATCTGCAGCCTCATCCCATTCAAACATACTGTGACTTAAAGCTTCATCCTTCCCACAGAGCTAAGTCCCTGCATACACGGAGCAATTCACTATTTCCGTACTTCTCCTGCAAACACTTGCCTGATTTGTACTTCTTTATAGCTACAAGTTGTTCAGAACTGCATGTGTGCACTGACCAGGGCTGCATGTAATAGTGATACACTGCCTATGGCCCATTTTGAGGCAGAACCAGTATTGCCTTTACGTTGAATTATGCAGCTCTCCCCATGAAGACAAAAGCAGGCTTAACATACCATTTCGGACAGCCACCTGTTGGAGAGGGAAACCTACTGTAATTTTTCCTATTGTCCTGATTGTAACATTTTATGATTTGACCCAGAATGCCATTAGTCTTTGTTTAGGAGAAATGATGATTGTAACGTTTTCATTGCTGATTAAGGATGTTGTAGGACAATACAGGTAATTAATGCTGCTCTGGTTTCTCGGTTACTTGTTTCACAACTAGCCAAATTAAGAATAGTTTTGTCTATGAATCAACATTTCCTATTATATCTTTTCATTATTTATATGGACTATTTTAGTAATGATACATTAGTCTTCCTTGAAATTCATATACCTACAACTTAAGTTACCTATCTTAAAGACCCAGTATCTTCAGTAAAAGAACAGTGATGGAGTTGCATTTGTAACTTACAAAAACAGAAATGACAAGTTAGCTCTTACTTTGCTGCTACTTCCTCTTTGCAGCTACTGGTAAAGGAACAAGGCTGGCATACAATTCCCTAACATATGGGCATCTAGGACCATTTTAGATGCCGGGGGTATCTAAGACATCTGCATAGGGCTGGCAGATGTGATGTAAGGGAAATCCGCCTCTAGGAAGGTGGAAGCTGTGGAAAAGGTGAATATGTGATGGCATGTAAAATAGTACTGCTAACAAAAAATAGCCTATGCTGAGGCAACTGAATCCTGCTGTGAAAGTCAGCTGATGGGATTCAGCACAAAATGTTGACAGCTAAAAATTGAGGTCAGCGTGTGAGACCGGTGTCTAAGGTCCCACGATAGTCAACCGAGACCTAGTCAATATAGCCAAAGGGATCTAGAAATATTCAGTATGCCATCCAGGAGATGTCTGCTTTAAGATGCTTTCTTGGCTCCACTGGCTTTATTGACTGTAAAGGGAATTATGATGCACAGCTCATCTTAATCTGAGCTTCCCCCAAGTGTCTCTCCGCACACGGACCATGCACGTGCATCAGAAAGCCATAACCAAGCCTTTGACTTGATTAAATATATACTCTCCCTCCTCATTGTGAAATTGATAAGGACATTATCACGATACAGGCCGAAGGTATTGCAAATGGCAATACACTTGGCTGTTGTGGAGCTGGCTGTCTCTGCTTCCAGCTCGGACCGCAGAGGCTGTACCTGGTGTGCACTGACCCCTCCCGGAGATGGGGCCTCCCGACTGCCCTGAAGGACTTCAGCTGGCCAGGGTGAACCAGGTCACCTCTGCTTCCTCCCTGGCTGCCAATTTTTCCCTGCAGTGACACTGCTCGAAGCTATAATTTCTGCAGCTTACTCCATCAAAACACACATCTCGCAGATACTCCCTTTCTCCAGGTTGAACAGTAAGGATATAATTCATTTGCAAAATACCCTTTATACTTCCCTGCAATTTTGCTCTTAAAGCTGTCAATAAATAAAGTAACTGCCACTGTTTAATACCTATTAAACTCTATAAAAGCTCTAATCAAGAGATCCATAACTGAATTATAAAGTTCCATAATGATGGTGTCCCACATGATTATTATTTCTGTCGAGGGAGAAGCAATTTCTATAATATAAAAGTGTAAAATGAAGGGTTAAAGAAATAAGTCAGTAGTTTGTGCATGTTTATTAAAAAAAAATGGTAAAAGAGCATTGCAAAGGTCTAATTAAGAAAGTTTGCTGTGTTCAGTTCTTTCTTCTTATAATTAAGACAAATCTGTGGATTATTTTTTTTCCACTGAAAAAGTTCTAGGTTTATTACACATTGCACTTTAATTATGCACTTACTCCAACAAAATGCCACATCTGACTCATGATTTAGACATGGTACAATAAATGTATAGAATTACTGGAAAAAAAAATCTCCATTGCATTTAAACATCAAGGAGGTGTAACAAAGTCTTTAATTCAGTCAGTTTCTAAATATATGTGGTATTTATTCAGGACACTAACAAAAACTTACAGAGCTTTCACCCTTTTAAAAAAAATTTCTTTTTCAGTGAACTATGGAGTGAGACACTTGGCCTGACTTCTAATTTTTAAAGAAAAATAAGCCCAGACCTTTTCCACTATTTCTTCCCCTTCCTTTCTCAGAACACTACCACAAATTAGGAACTCCTACAAGATTTTTCTTTTTTTTTTTTTTAGAAGGGATCTTTCCTTCATGGGTTAAAAAAATATCCACTTAGCTGCCTAAAGGAAAAGAAAATGTAGCTAAAGAGTCCTTAAAGCAACGTCTACAACTCCAGGAGAGAAGGAAGTAGTAAAATAAGAAGCTGCTCTCTTCCATTTGAAAATTTTAAATAAACGTACAAAAATCCCATGTCTGCATTTAGGACTACTGACTAAATGTTGTACCTTGTCTTCCTCTTCTCTAAATCCTAAGACGGGCAGGCTCAGAAACAAAGGCCGGTCACATACACTATCCAGGGTTGCAAAATAAGTAGTTAAGGAAGGCTTGAGTCTTTACTTTACTGCCATTGTCATGTTAACAAGCATTTTCAACTGGGAAAAGCAGTGCAAAATGGTTACTGAGTGCCATTGTCTTTTTCTTATGCATTTCATGGAGACAAATGAATCCGAAGCAGAAGAGAATCCAAAGACAAGCAAAGAATGTAGCTATTTTAGAGCAGCACCTCCAGCAATGGAACCGGTTCTCTGTGTATTTTATGTATGTCTCCAAAGGAAAGTGAATTACTTCTACTGTCTTCAAAATAATGATTAAACCAGACCAGGAATGGTTTAAAGTCTATGTATTTTGCTTTAAAGATTCCATCCCTACTTTTCTTTCTATCTCCATATGTCTGCTTCAGTTTATATTCTTGACTTACTCATAATCTATTTAAGGAAAAATTCTTCACGGAAGAAATGGCAGAATCAGAAGCACTTCAGTGACGGGGCCATGATTTTGCAATTCTCGTGAGTGTGTCCTTAGCTAAGATCACCTTAAGCAACCGGCCTCAGGGAAACTGACCTACAAGCATACATTTTAGTTGAGTTTAATGAGATTTGGATGAGGCTCCAAAAATAAGGACCGTAATTCAGATATATTTGTAATCCTGGAGAGATGGTGATAATACAGTTCAGTAATTCAACAGCCAATGCACCTTCTAAAAGGTTTACAGAGAAAGGTACTCCAATTGTAAAATTGTCCCAGTAAACTTACCTTAAAAGTGCATGACACTAAAAACTCAGGCAAGTTATTTCTAACCACATTTCAGAAAAAATTAGAAAGGAAATGTAGGGAACCAAAGGGAAAAGACTGCAGGCTGAGAATAAATGTATTTCATTGTCTTAAAATTAAACAATTATTTTCACATTTTAGATGGCTTGGTACTGGAATATGTCCTTTGCAAGATATTTTACACAAAGCAGGTAAAGCTGGGAAGAACGTATACCTAGTAAATAGTCTACAGCCTTGATGGTCTTTCTATGTTCTTGATGTCACCCCTGCAGATTCCTTCTTTTCTGTCAACATGGGAGGTTAAAATTTGCGTATCTCTATTAGAAATAGTTTGGGTACACAAATTGGAGTATTATTCTCTGACATTCATATGATCCTCTAATATGTGTACATGCAAGTAGTATACTACTACTCATCAATGATTTAATAGTCTCATTAACAAAATGTTGGGGAGGAAAAAATATGGTTAACACATACAGCAAGGCTCTTCTGTGTTGCAAGAGATTAATTAGATTATCATTCACCTTTACCGAGAAGAAACATTTCTCCCTCTCCATCCCTGCTGTCAGAAAAATCCTGCAAAGATACATACATACACACTCAGAAATACACAGATGATATATCGCAAATAACTGTCAAGCACCGGTGAACCCTGGTACTCCGATGGTTAACTGGAATGTAGCATTCCTTTGAGAGGATAAAAGGAATAAAGTTCTGGAAGCCAGAGGTAATATTTCAGCCTCAGATTTTATTAGACACAGTTTCGTTCCTAAGCATAGCATGTCCCATAGAGCTAGAGAAATTACTATCTCTGGTTCTCAAAGACTGGAATCCTTCATCTCTCTCATAATCCCTCAGTAAGAAACAGAAAATCACTTTCAACATCTCCATAACACCTTTAATTTTTCATGTTGAATGTTCTTTTTATTGCTCGTCTAAGAAAGGTGCCAAAGTCTCAGGTATTACTTATTAGTCCATACCAGTTTATTACTTCTTTTAAAATATGGTGCTTCCATTCTCCAACTATTTGCTTTACGCACTGCTATATATACCAGCCCATCCCTCTCTTCTTTCAAAAAAGCTTGGGAGAGGGAGCTGAAAGAGGTTTCTGCTACAGGATGCCATCAGTCCAAAAGCCTATATATACACCTCATTTGGTGTGATCAAATTGAATGCAAATGTCAAGTCATCCTAAAAATCAGTGAGATGAAAACTCCCATTCTAATGACTGATTACATTCGCAGTAACTTCTACAGATGGTGAAAGATAAGAAAATTTTGTTGGGAAAAATATTGAGGTAAAATGGAAGGATGATGTTAATGTAACTCACAGAATGGAAAAAAAATCTAGAAGTTAATGATTTTATTAACAGAAAAAATCTAAAAGTTAATGATTGTATTAACAGAAAAAATAATAAATATAAAATCCATTATTTTACGGAATAATATATTCTATAGAAGTCCCCTGTAGTGCTAGGGCTACCAGGCCACTGGATCCACATTAGGAAGTTCAAAACCCCAGATTTCCCCACATTTTAAGCAGTTCAGGGCAGGGGAAGAAAAATAACTAATTTAGCTGCAAGATGACACATAGCAGACACAAACAAGGCAGAACTATGTTGTTCTGCCATGCTACTGCCTCTATTGCTGAGCACGATTATACCTAGAAACGTAACAAAGAGCATACCTCAATATATTATATTACCTCTCTCCCTACTATTTAAACCCAGAAGAATATCCCAAATGGTGAAACAATGGTGATCAGTTTTTTTTAATGTTTCCAAGTCTAAACCTATTATCTTATGTATGCTTATGTATGCTTTATGTAACCCAGTGTTTCCCCTCCATACCAACCTGACTTTCACCAAAGAAATTAAATGGCTTATTCTTCAGGTGTCTACAGAGTGTCTATAAAAAGATTATGGACAGCTCATTGCTGTTTTTTAAGGCAAGTGCATATAGTCATTTGCTAATTACCTGCTCATTTCATACACAGAAAAGAATATTTCAAGGAAAAGGCCATCTTCTAAAGAAGTTAACACCAGTACAGTATGTATGCAGCGCATGCTGCAATGGTCATACCGTACATTTCAAGAGCACTTCCCATAGTTCATTTGAAAAATATACACCTTTTATTGGGAGGCAGGTGCAAACTCATTTCCTGCTATTTCTATTTTCTGAAACAGCCTTTGTCCTTAAGTATCTCTATGCCCTACTTTGACCACAGTGTAATAGTTCTCAAAAAAGTGACATGCAAATGTAATTCTCTTTCAAATTCACATTCTTAGTCAGTCAAAACTTTCCAGATTTTTTTTTTTATCTCTGTTTTCTTTAAACAGAATGGAATTTCATCTCAACATAAAATAGACTAAAATTCAGATTCTGTTTATACATTTTGAGACACCCTAGTGTTGCCTGTCATTTAGTATTGTTTTACTATGTAGATGCTTCAATAGTTTCCTAAATTTCATCTCACCTAGTATCAAGACAATAATTTCATTTCCTTTCAAGGAAAACATTGCAGAAAAGTCAGCTTTCCATAGGACAATTTTAACCAGACATTTAAGCCCACTCTAACAGCTTACATTTAATAAAGTCTCTGAGCTTTAATTCATCTGCTTTTAGAAACATGCACTGTTCAGAAGAAACAGAGCGAAAAGCAATACAGAGAGGGTAAAACAACAGCAACATCTGCATCTTCAAGTCTATTTTAGATCGACATAAGTTAGTAGCTTAGTTTTAATGGCACTGAGCTGCTTTACGTTGATGGCCTGCTGTTACTGATCCTGAGAGCATAATGAAGAGCATTAAGTGTTTAAATATAGATGTCAATAAAATACATGACAAATAATGGCAGATAGTGGGAGTTTGCAGAGATCTACTATGCTGATATAAGTTGTAATAGACCATTAACAAGAAACAGACCAGAGAAAACCCTGATAGGAGAGATTGATCAAAATAATTCATAAAGCCTCCCCATTTCTGATAAAGAGCTTTTCTAAATGAAGACATTATACCCCAGAAGACTTGGCTGTGAATTTACAACACACTAGTGACTCCACACCGACTCCATGACTGCTCATCCTACGCTCAGGCTGGTGAAATCAAGTAAGCTTCCTCAGGCCACGTGTCACGTGTTCAAAATAGCACGAGGGTCAGTGGTAGACATTACTGTGGGTTAGCTGGCATGTATAAATGCCAGTATGGCTTAGTGCAAACCAGCACTTCCTTGATTAGAAATTGAAGACTTTACAGCACTTCTGGTAGTTCTTTCCTACGATGAACACAAATGTGCATACAGACATGACTGGAGGGAAATGGTTGGAAAGTATCTTTATGTAGATGCACACGTGCATCCAAACCTGAAGACTAATCCATTACTTACTCCTCCTAGTATTGCTCTAACTTGCCAGGTAAACCTGCTGTATATCAGTGCTGAGCCAGATGAAATCTCATATTAAACACAGTCTTAGTATCACGACTTCTCATCTGAGGACAGGAAACATTCTTTACATTTGTACAAGGTACGGCATTGCCCAAACTTTTGGAAATCTGACGCTGATCATTCAAGCAGATGATTACATGTTGCTCACTAAATTGTCATGGTGTTAATCATGGGTGGCTCTGGAAAGAAATAGCATTTAAGACTGCTGCAGGAAGCCAATGGGTGTCTTTGCTCTTACTCATAACTATTTTGCCATCTCATAAATTATTTTTTAAGACTACAGTTACCAAGCAGCAAGCAGTCAGTCTGTTATCTAAAATGCTATTTAGAAAACAAAATAAAATTATGTGTGCAGAAAGAAAAAGAGAGAAGAGACTCAGCTGTAAGGTAAAAACAACAGGTGATGTCTTGGTATTCAGTGCTACATGATTCTTAATATTTCAGTGTCTCTCTGTAACATGTTCCTGACGTAAAGTATAACACATTTTGCAACTAAAGCAAACATATATGTACACACACACATATCTATACATATATACACACATACAAAGATGTAGTGAATTACAGAAGTTCCAGTGTGTAAGATCACATCCAGTAGAACTTTAAGCCACAGGAAAAGAAGAGGAATAACCAGAAAGAAATTGTATCTTATATGATGTTTAATGACCCAGGGATCAAAAAGCAGCGCATGAATACTATTAGCTCATAAATTCTGCTCCAGCTACAAAGGTGTTATGGGATAGACCTGCTGGGCCGTGACGTGAGCAGTATGAGGAGAAAGAGGGAAATTCTCAGACTGCTCTTACTTGAAGAAGAAGAAGAAGTATAAGTAGAAGTAGTAGTAGTAATAATAACAACAACAATAATTCCTTTAATTTGTGTTGTATAATGTTAAGAGGAATACAGAAGTTAAAAGTGTTTGCTTGAAACGATTCATGTCAATAAACATCAAACATTTTGAACACTTCCCCAGTTTACTTCAGTAAGCTTCAACTGGCTCCACAAGTTCTCTCCAAACATCAGCCCTAACATCACTTCTGACTTGCTTTCTCTTTCTGTTCAATCAATTTTCCAAGACAAACAGTCCTCTTGTGACATTTGAAGAAGAAAAATGAGTAATCTGATTTATGAGTTCTATAATTTTTTCAATTTTCCTTTTCTCTCCTATTTATTATTTTATCAGAATGATGCCTCTGATATCCGCAATAAACCAGTAATGATTTCTTTTGCAATTATCTGTTCCCCTGCAACTTCCCTTTTGGACAAATTACTTATTTCAATACTGTTTTATGAAGACTTCTAAAGTATAAGCCTCATTTTTCTTTGCCTAACCATTTTTCGCCATCCTACATTTTCCACAAAAAGCACCCCAGATCTTAAATACGATTCTAAGATGTAGAAAGATAACAACACTTTCCTATTTTTGCTAACAGTTTCTCTAGTTACATGGCTAATTTGTTGTGTTGATAGGAACTCTAGACAATTTTGGAAACTACATTATATAACATACACTCATTGAGCATTTTGAACACTGATGGAAGTCATTGATTTCTCCCAAAACATTCACATTACCATGTACCTGTTTTCAATCTTGGCATAACAACCTGCATCGTCATCTTGCACAAAAACTGCTAAAAGTTAGTCTGACTTCTTTCTACTCTGTAATGTTTAGACATTCAGAATTACTAGATTCGAAAGAAGAACAAATTAGTTCTCTCCCTCTTTTTATTATACCACCTAGTTCAGGAAACTTCACGGCAAGGGTAGAACTGTGTCTCTCAAGACCTGTAACTTGTATTGCATTCTAGAAGATGTAAAAATGCAAAAATGCAAAATAACAAACCCAGAGACATCTCTCTCTTAGCTCTTTGGATCAAAGCACATATGTTTCTAATTCAAATTTTTGCTAATATTAATTCACAGCGTGTAGAAGAAAAGATATTCAGAAGAACATACAAAAGTTCTTTTCTACAGTGGCCTACTTCTCATTTTCAGTACCCTCCAGAAGTACAACAATACCCAAGACAATATTCCTGAACATAGTTTAAATAGAAAGTTACTGGAAACTTAATGCAAAAAATCTGAAGTGTGGAAAACAGTCTGGTTTTGCTTGCTAAGTGGCCTCACACTAAGCTTTTGATCCAGGTGTTGTGGGAATGGAACTGACACATACTACACTTCCAAGATTTTAATGATGCCCAGAGCTTTCATTTTCTTTTACACTCTGACAATGGGAAACATGGCCTCCTTATGTATGACATAAAAACTAATAAAGAAGCCAGCTGTTCTTTCCCTGGTGAACCCTGCAACTCCAGTTTGAAGTACAGTAGTGTCAGGTTATTCAAGAAAAAACCCGTTGAGTACTTGTATTGTACCTGGACAAGTACAATGCACTTGACTCTTCGTTCTTCCTGTCTACATGTATCAAATACACAGAAAGAAGTTGTACATCTGACTGGTATAAATCAACAAAATAAAATATCTGCTTAACAGCTAGAAGGTTTTACAGAGTTTCTTGGCTTTCCCTTTCACAGTATTCTAAAGTATATCCTTTCCTTCCTAACATCTCTCGTAAACACCTATTGTAATAACGCAAACTGACATAGCTGTTTTGCCAAATGCTGGCTACCTTGTGAAAATAGGTAAAGCAAATATTATGCAATAAGGGTGCTAACTGAGAGACCCTAGCAACATCACAGGCCAAACTTTGCTCTTGGCAACAACAACAAACACTGACATTCTGAGACCACAGTCTCAACAAGAAGATTGCTCAGTTTTCCCATCTTTCTCATTGCCATAGTCTAAAAAATTCAAGAGACTGTTACAATATCTATATCGCACAGCATTATAGTGCAGCTGGTTGTGTGCAGCTGCAGAAAAGTTGCCCAGAGTCATGTTGCTCTAACTGCCATCATGAGGACACGTCTACACTCTATGTTTGGAGAACATAGAAATGAGGGAACCTCCAGAGCTATTGCTCCTGTGTTTGAATTACAATCCTTCGTCTTAGCTGTGAAGTGGCAGTAACAGCAAAGAAATGCTGAAATACAGTTTTAAGCATTTTTCAGTTATAACTAAGCAAGCACATGCTCTTCCTGCAGATCACGCTTCCAGTGTCTGCCAGGGTCCTCTCCCTGATCCTTCTTGCCAGGGCACAGCTAGCTCCTATATGGCATGGCTAGGACATAGCCTGGGCTTGAGGGTGAGGACGTCAGTGCAAATTCAGGTCCGAAGGCCAACTTAAATGTACAGATACCCCCAGCACTCTTTCCCTGCCTCTAAAAGAGACAAAATAAACCTACACAAATACACGGAAAGTCCGTATCGACAAAAAAAGCCTTGCCAGACTGATACACGATATAACACTAAACACTATAGTTTAAAATCTTCCATCGGTTGGTTCTGGTATGAAGTACAGCATTTATTTTTTTTTAATGCATATTCTCATCATTCTGCTATACATGCAGGAAAGACTACCTCGAGAATTGTCTGGACATGGAGTAATCTTTGTAAGTGTCTACATCCTCAGGAAGACCATTTTGGTATCATCTATATTTTCATATTTACTACTGTAAAATAATAGTCAATAGGCGCTGTAACTATGGTATCCAATGGACATTTATGCACTGGATAGAGAGACTCTCAGAAAACAGTTTTTCACATTCATGTACCTTGCTTTTCTGCCCTTTATCAACCATCATCATCAAGAGCTTCCTAACTCAATATATATAAACAGCATTGATAATGCAAAACTCCAGTAATTTAGTGGCTGAAGAGAGGGTTGCTTTTCTTACCCTTTTTCTTCCCATTCCCTGAGTATGGAATATACTCTCAAAGACAAAGAATTCCTTTTCCATTGTAACTCTTTCTTCAGGTTTAACCATGAAGATTAAATAAATGCTACAATGCAATTAGTTGAGCAGGTGCTAAATATATCCTGACATTGAGGCCACAATATGGTGAGATACAATTTCCCTGGGGAAAGGAAGAACTAGGCTGATTCCACCTTTATCAACCCAGTCTGCTGTTTGCTGGACTCAATACAAAACAAGTTCTCACTGCTGTTTTGGAAATTCATTTTAATTCTTTTATACTCTAATTTTTAGATAAATACATTGCAGCAAAAGTACTGTAGTAATTTGGTATTATTCACTTACCTATTGAAGTTATATCAAAGCCAAGCCATTTGCACAGCAGTTCAGATATCCATGTTAGGAATCCATCACCATCGTCAAAGGACATGAAAGAAAAGCAAGAAAAAAGAAAACAGTAAGCTATCTTGCTTATTTCCTCTAATAATAATAATAATAATAATAAATAGCATTAAAACAAACCTATAAATAACAATCAATGCTACATTCTGCCATGAACATGGAATATATTCATTTAAGCAGGTAACTTCTAATGCTCTTTTTTTCCTGTTACCATTCATTACAGCAAGACGGTTGTTAAAAGAAAATGGTGAATACTACTTACATTACACATAAATAAAAATCGAACAATCCTGTTATGTTTGATAGCAGGCTACATTCAAACAGTTTCACAGCATTTTTGTAAATGACTTGAATGCACTCTTTATCTGAATATCAGCAGGCAGAAGGCCAAGATGGAAATTATGCAATGAGAAGGAAATTGAACAATTCAGATATGTTTATGGAAAGCTCACAAATCAGGGCATGTCATTTGGCACCAAATATAGCTGTTATTCATGATGTGCAGCTACAAAAAGAAAGCTGTTCTCTGGTATAAAGTAGAGCCACAGCAGTATGAGCGAAAAGAAATAGTTTCTCAACAGAAGAAATAAAGGGTGATACTGCCATAAAAAGATGCTCAAACTAGGTCATGTATACTCAGTTGAAATCAAACCAACAAGAAACTATACTGGAGCACCTTTTCCTTTAATGCCATCTTGTTGATACGGTATAATGATCCCAAGCAACAAACTTCATCCCTAAGTCTTTTTCTATGCCTACATAAATATTTTAGTTCCACATTGAACCTGGAAAGGACACAGATTTGGAAAGAACGTCTCTTCAGAAGATTTTCCAAGATCATTTGCTGGGCTGCAAGGAAGCTATAGCGACTACATCAGTCCTCGTACTTGAATTCTGATCTCTTCCAAGATGTGTCCTGATCTGTAGATTTGTCAAATTATATTTCCTCTCATAGATAAATATGCTAAGGAGCTGTTTCTTATAGTAGAGCTGTCATTAGAAAACCCAAATCTTGAATGAGCTTTGGCATTTATCAAATAGCTGGCTTTGCCAGAGTCATGCCAAGCCTATATATGAAAGAGAAAGCACCTGCTTTGTTAAGTCATTCTGCCCATACTAAGTGATTTTAAAAAGATAGCAACATCACCATTAAAGAAACCCTTATTATTCATTCACACAAGTCAAAATTTATTCACAAGACTGGAGGAACATATAAATCCTCAAATACTGGAAAGTGAGATGAACAGACTATCTCAGTTTATTCTGCATGTAAATCTGGACCTTAAAGCAGCATCTGTGATAAGAAGTTACTTCATTTCTTGAAAGTTCCTTTTACATGACAGTGTTTTAGCTCCTTTGCAGCTTATATATTTCAAACACTCAGCCTACCCAGAGGCCTCTAAGCCCAGATGCATGGTAATCTCTTTAGATGTGTCACACAGATATAGGCTGCTTCAATTCATTTAATTGGGAAAATCAAGGGAGAGCCCTTGTATTCGTATAGTTTCATTGTTTGTGTTCAGTTCGGTCATTACTAACGTGGGCAACACAAACAGAAGGCATTAATTACGTGAAATGTGGTTTGCTCTTCCATGACTATTAATGTGCCAAATATGAGCATTACAACCTCGAAGCTAAGGGGTTAACCTTATCCGGAAGGGTCAGGAAAAGAGAATTTCCTTCGCTAATCTCATAATTCAAGGATAGCACTGAAGCAGAGATGGGAAAATGTTATATTCTATTTGTTTTATGGATTGTGGGTTTTTCTATCCTATTCTAATCTACTCATGCCATGATTCATCAATGCATATGCTCAGCTGCTTTACAGAAGTGAAGAATTGCTCTGATAACACGCTGATGCTCAGAAAAAAATAGTTTTAATAAACTTCCTTTTTTTAAAAAAGAAAATAAATGAGGCAACAAAACTTGCTTTCATAACTTCGCACTTATTTGAAAAACAGAAAGAGAAAAAGACAACTTTACCTGTTCCACTTCCATTTATAATGACATAAATAGGAAAACACTGTCATTATATAACAAAAAGCCCCAAACAATTTAATGAGAAAACACTTATCTCCCACAAAAAGTCTTAACACTTACTGCTCCCTATCTCCCATGGTTTAAGTGATATTTCTGATTATTCTTTCTATGAAGTTCTGTGCCACTCTAAAAAGAAAAAAAAATTAATTAATCTTTTCCCTAGAATCCTTTGGCAGTATGTTTTCCTCTCTCTTCCCACAACGTTCACAGATAGCTAAAAAAGCACTATATTTTGTGGACTTCTGATTTTCCGGCCAGTTCTCCGATTTGCGTAAAAAGACACAGCTCAGCTGAAGTCAGTGGAGAGGCTTCAGCCCCCCTCGAGTCATGTACATGACACTGGAACTGTTTGTTATGGAAATTATTCTGCCTATCACAGCCCAGATATTCAGAAAACTGAGGACTGGAAGATATATGAAACTGCCAGCTTACTGGCTATTGCGTGCACATTTAAAGTACAATCAAGGGCATTCATTCCCAAAGAACACTGTCTTTGTACATCCATTTCTCTGATAACCTGTATCATAACTCAGTGAGGATTAAGTAGCAGGGAGAGATGCACAGAGAAAGCAATGGTGCCGTCATTTTTTGCAGGCAGAAATTACATTATCATTTTATTTTTTGACAGAAAATTACTGTCTTAAACATTTTTGCAAGTTTATCTGCTTCAAAGGGGGTCATTCAGAGGTCTCTACCGTTCTCTTTCATATTCTCATGACAGTTGACTGAACCCTTGATCTTTGACCTGGATAGAAATTAACCCTCCACAGTCCACCGTCTAAGCTGAGACATTAATATACCTGATAATGAGAGGTTATTAAAATCTTAAAAGTTCAGTGGAGCATTTCAAGGAGAGTGGAATTAGACTTCAGCAAATACCTATAGATTTATTGCATAATGCAGACCATTTGATTTGTTGGGATGTACGCTCCAAGGCTAGGACTCAGCCAGCCTTTGCTGGCATGGAAACAGCCACTCAACTAATTTAACTTGATTTGCGCTACAAGAGAGGTAAAAATCCTTGTTTTGGCCATGTGCAACTAGAAATTACTCCCCTTAGCCCTTTCTACCCTCCTCCTCAACTTTACAGTGGCAGGAATATTATTTGTTAAGCAAATTAAAAATCTGTACAGCGAAGAATGACAGCTTATCAAACAGTGCATCATCACACTTCATCACTGATGCTGTATTACACACAGGAACTGAACTGTTGGTGGGGGCAAAACTATCGATACAACTGCACTGGGAATTGACAGCTGTGGTGCTCCAAGTGCTATGCCAGGTACAGGAATACATGGAAGAAAGGAGCAATCGAGGTTCCTAATTCATCCTAGATTCATCTCAAAGTCACTGCATCACGTTCTGTGCCTTACGCACTTAAGCCTTTAATTTTTGGAGCAGTGCTTCCACTAGCCCATCACTGGCCAGCTTTTCTATTCCACTCAACTGAAATTCCCAGGTAGGTCAATGGTAACACGTCTAACCTATATATTTTCCATGCAGTGCCATTCTGACTCAAGTTATTCCACTGATGGGGCAGCATCAGCACCTGAGATTTCCACCAGGAAAGGTTCCCTGCCTCTGTCTGACATAATCAGATTCAGTAAGGTTTGGGACTAAAAAGATTTTCAGGAATAAGAGGAATTTCACAAAGAGAACACGCTAGGACCTGAGTGAAAATAAAATGAAAATAAACTAAAACTAAAATAAAAATTATCACACAGGGACAAAAGGTAGAAAAGAGTGGAAACACAAAAGTTGCAGGATTCTCTAAAACGTGAAGCTATGAGACCAGCAGGATCAGCAAATCTGCTTGTGAAGGGAACCAGCAAAACTAGTTGCAATTATTATTTCAAGGTCCTGTCATCCTGCCATCTTAAACAAAAGTGGAGCAATAAACTAAAACAAACCACACAAAATGACCACTTTTGATTAACACTTACTGAAAGGGTATTGATGCAGTACCCCATGTTCCAGTGAGAAAATTCATTACTCTCTTACCGAGCTTGGAGATCTGGAAATGCAGCTGATGCAATACATGGAGTTTATGACTGCAGCTGTTCTTACTGGCTGCTTAGTTGGTCCAAAGAAGCTGACCAAATTAATCGGCAGATTCCTTTCAAAATATGGTAATATCAGATATATGACGTTGCATCCCAATCCAACATAAAGAGGAAGATAAATGCTTTGATTCCTTCCTTCCTTATGCATTTATGGCTTTCAGAGGCAAATTAAAATATGTGCCTGTTTCTTTTAATCCTATTACTCTACATTCAGTTATGATATGGAGGCTATGCTAACACTCTTCACAACTAGCTCCTCATTAACACATTTCTGGTATCACACCTTTATTTTGTGCTTTTACATTCCGCATCGAACTGAAACCCCAGATCCTCACCTCACTGCCATCGGCTGCTGGTCTGCAACAGAGCTGTTAAGAATGGAAACTTTCAGAATGGAAACGTGGCCAGTATATCCCCCGATAATCTCTATAGCCTTGGCAAGCCTTTCTGGTTTAACAACTGCACTGAAGTTAAAAAAACGAAAGTAATGTCTCCTCCGCACTGGCTCCTGCCATTTCTCTCGGAGCGGCACCAGGGCCCTGGCTAGCAAAGAGCACCTCCTGAAGAAGAGCATAAAGCCAGTGGCAGCTGCCAGCTACTGAAACCCTGTCGTGACGCTGAACGTTACCGGGGGTTGCAGCCACATGTGCAGAAAACCCAAGACAAAATATTAACTAGTACCAATTACTTTAAGGCTAATTAAGCAAAATTTGCAAGGTAATACTCAGTTTGTTCTGTCACTCCTAACTAATTCATCGCCTATTCAGTTGGAAAAACAAGGGTGGAAGAGTACCAGGATTTGTGAAACCATTATGGAGAACATACTTCCAGCAGTAAGCTGCCTGTTTACTGTGGCTGTTTCAGTGAGCCACTGGCTTTGGCTAAGGTAGAGCACAAATTTTCTGAGGGTAAACATTAGTACTAGTAGGAGTACACTTTTTTCCTTTAAATTGCTTTATGATTTAATGAAAGATTTTTTTCTTTTCTTTTCTTTTTTCCAGACCAGACATTCATGTTTTGGACAGCAGAATATTTATTCTATTAGTCTGACTAATAACAACACATTGCTAGTAACCATGAAGGTTACCAGAGGTACATTTTGGTATCTATTTGTAACCTTTATTAACACTAATAGATTTTGGCCAAGTATTCAATGACTGTATTGAATGGATCCTATACTAATCTCACTTCTGGTGATTAAGCATCACTGCTGTGACTGTGTCAGACAAAGCTGGAAACTGCTCCTCCAGTAGTTGCCTATTGCCACCATCAATTCCTGATCGCACCAAGACCAGAAGGATAATTTAGGTTTCGTTCTCTTTCTTTTCTACCCATCACAAAGAAAGAGAAATGTCTTGGAATAGATACTGGTAAGCCTGCTGTAATACAAGCACAAGTGGGAGGCAACTCTGAAGTTGTATGCAAAGTAACACAATACGAAAGAGTTTTAAAAGATCAAGACTGTCCAAATAGTCTTTGAACATATCACACAGTGTATCAGGTGTGATATGACTCAAATGTGATTACGGAATTTATTTAGGTAATATCTGTCAGAATGTTTGCTGTACTTCTGTTAAAACTGTATCTACAGATAATTTAATATAAATATATTATCCTGTGAAGATTCATGCATAGAAATCATGCCTGTTTGTATACACACACTTGCACATATCTTTCAGCTGCATTCCCATTTCTTCTTTACAGAGATGATAAAAAAGCTTTCCTTTTCAAAGATTGAGACATACAAATGACATGACTGAGAATCAAGTCCTGAGGAAATCCAGACTAGCTGAGAATACCAGAGCAACCGTCCAAAGGAGCCGGGATTCTCATTCCTTAAACAGCCAAACAGGTGAAGTTCAAGATCTTTGTCTGTTCTCTCCAGGCATTCACTAACCTGAGGGTTGAGTGTATCTAGGATTACTTGGAGCTCCAAGTTAGGACCACTGCGCATGTGACACAGTGTCATTTTTCTAATACATAAGTAAACATACATACATGTGTGTATATATATAAAAATGATATATAGGTAATTTGGAAACATTCAGATTTTTTAAAGATCAGAAAAAATAAAATAAGGGATAGAAATAGGGATAAAATAAAATCATAAAAATGAAAATAAATAATATAAATAATAAAATAATATTTTATTTATTAAAATTAACTTCTTGCATTAGGTTACTACCAGTTAATTGTCACATAGCTAACATTATTCTCCTTAAGAAAGGAGGGTTTATTCTTACCATCAGGAAGAATAATATACAGTATCCCTTTACTTCTGTTTGCTGGAACAGACTTATAACTTGGAGGGCATATAAACCACATTCAGGAAAATACCCTAGTTTTATTGTTCTTTGTTCTATGGACTGTGTGTGTCCTCAAAATGTCATCAGCGATAAACTGTAAAAGGCATCACATCAAGTCATTAAAAGACACTCCCTAAGGCAACAGACCACAAACTGAAATTGCCTACTACCTTATTTACACATTTGGCCCACCTAGGTATGGTAACTTCACCGTCTCTTTATGAAATATATATTTCCATACATTACAAGTGTATTTAATTACTGGCCGGTTGAGAACAACGGGGGGAAATTATGTTTATTTAATCATTTGGTTAGTTTTTCCAGCGCTGAGTGAGCACCCTTGGACTATGATTGGCGGGCTGCTCCCACCGAAGCCCCCGGGGCCCTTCACCTGTCACTTCTGCCGGCAAGGACCGGCGTGATGGCCCACGCCGCTCGCTTTTGACAATGAACGACAGTGACCCAGTCTCGGAGCATACCTGACTTGGTCATTTCTCCTTTCTTTTAAAGAGATTGCATGCTATCTACTGGTTAAAACCAGTAACCTCTATGCTGTGCAGAGCAGTGGAGAAAACAAAATCATTACCTAGCTAAAAAACTTTAAGGCAAACAAAGGACAGCTTCTAAACAATAACCTAAAATCTGTTCATCCTTCTCTGGAGTGAACTAGAGTAAGATCCATCAGAAACAACAGAGCTACAGAGGGCTACAAAAACGATGTTGAGAAAGAAAAAAAAATGCAGTTCTTGAAAGGAAATAATAGCATTACAAATCATCTTTTTTTTGTAAAAATTCTCATTTTAAAAGTGTCTAATAGCTCTATTGTTTTTATTATTTTTTTTTACCATATGTTTATATCTCAAACCCAGACAAAATCAACAGTAAATAGGAACTTCAAGCTACCTAGGGAATTGACAAGTGATTATGAAGTAGATGTAGTTTCCAATGTTAAGCCAATTTGCTGCACCAAGACAACAAGCTCCAGTTCTAGGTATGGGAATATCATATTGCACTGTTATTTCCTAACACAACCCCGTATATAAAAGCCAGCGCGGTCTTAGGGATCAACATAGCCTCTGATCCAAAGCAAGTAGTATCTCTCATTTTAATAGTTCAAATGCTCCACTATTTGAACACACAAATGTTCCACAGGAGGATTTATTTGCTACTGGAAACTCCATCAATTTGAGATCTGATGTTACTTGATGACGCACTGGTTGTTTTGTAATTGTATTTATATTACTTTGCTAAGTTTATTTTTCTGAAACCTTTGGACACTAATCACCAAGTTATCACATGTTGTGAACTGAAATGTTGAAAATTATTTCTACGCTTCCAAAGACAGCACGTCTTAGTATAAAATGCCTTTCTTCCATTGTTTTTTAATGTATACGCTTAACTACTCCACTACAACTTGGCCAAAAATCCACAAAGGCAGATTAAGTATAGATCACAAGACAGGGATGACATTTGGAAGGTGATCTTTGCAAAGATTTCACTGGCAAGATCATCAGCCACTGTAAATTCTCTTTCCTGCAGTCAATGCAAGTAAACCTGATGGTATACATCACCTGATGTCCTCATCCAAGAAACCTACTTTTTGAGTCCAATGAGGGGAAGAAAAGGAAGACTGTCCTTAACTGATTCTTTACAAAAGCAGTATCTTTCTCTTTTCTTTCTAACATCTTTTTTCTAAGAAATTTCCAAGTACAGGTTTGGGATAACATTACCAACCTACTAAATCCATCAAAAAGGAGAAATTATCACAGAGTTCTGGTTGTGTCTAAAAATGTTCTTCAAATGAAACATATAAATGGAATGGGATAGCCAACAACAGCACAAACGAAAATACTCAGAAAGAAAAGCACTTCAATTAATTCAGTCCCTTTTCATTTGTGTGAATTATCTATTCATCAAAGTACATGCATAGGCACTGTCACTCTAGTGCTGGACAACTTCATAATCTTTATTTATAACATATTTCTCTAAGAAATACGATTGTTGCCATTTTACTAGGATGGCAAGATATAAAAAGAAACTGCCCATGCCCACAGTTTAACTTCCTCCCTCAACATTCCTTTATTTGAAATTAATGTTTAGATCACACTTATCTGAACATGCATAAGTTACACAGACTTTTCAATTTGACAGTTTCTCTGGTGGGTTTTTTTGACCTTTGTAATTCACTGCTTGTGGTATGTATTTATTTATATAAGTCACACAGTATCTTTTAGGGCCTCTACTTGAAGGCTTTTTAAATCCAACAGGTTCCCTATATGAATGCTTCCTTTAGGAACAGCTATGCAAATATACACGTGCATGAGTGTTTTCAACATTTTTTTCTCTCCATTGATATTTTGTGACTATTCTTTTTTCATCATTGCATGTAAGTTAAGAGAAGAAGGGGAAAGCATCTGTCAAACTTTCACCTCACAAACCACCCACAGAGCTACCTATCCTGCCAGCTATCAGCCAGAAACAGCAAAATATCTGCAGCCTCCGGAGAAAGTTTAGCTATAGAAATTCTGGTGAGATCTGTCAGGTCCTGTTTTGTTGGAGGATGATTCTTAAGTTAAATCATCAGAAATAACCTGCTTTAGGGGATAAAATTCCCGGTTTCCTTACTTAGCCCTGCAAATGCAAATGATAGAGATTTTGTTGACTTCAGCGGAGTCCAGGTTTGAGAATATGAAGTGACTTCTGCAAAATCTTCCAAGTGATGCCATCGAAAATGAGAGAAGGGAGATAACAGTACAAGGCATTCTAGGTCAGCCCTTCAACAATACAAAAAACAGAAGATGGCACGCCTATCATGGCTAGAGAACAGAGAAGTTTCCTTATAATCAGCATCACAGAAACTGAAATCTAGCATGTCAATGTGACATTGGAGAAAACACTATTTATGCCTAAAGCAAAAGAAAAATTGTTGAAGAACATTTTATGCAGGTGAAAATATGGTTTACGTAATCCTGCCACGGTCACTAACGCACAGGCTATTCTACCGCTGAACTGTTGCCACGAAAGTTAAAGCTGCCCAAAGGCTTCAGCTACTTACTCATTTATTAAAAGATTTCAAAGAAATATGAAGAAAAACATCAGTACAACATGACAGTCTGTACTGTTCACTACTGCTCTTCTACAAATTTTTCCTTCCCCCTTTAGGATATGCACAGCATGTGGTATTGTCCCTGACTCGTTTCCATGAATATGCCCTAATATCCTGGAGGGAAATGAAAGAGCCCTATCATGCTGCTTTTTCATTTAAATTAGAGAAAATTCTGTATACTGAGTGATCAGAATAGTGTTCTTAATATGTAGAGCAACGAACTGGCTGCTGGTGCAGGCAGGATTCCTGATTTCATGGACCAATGGTCTAATCTACTAAGGCAAATTCTTCTTCCTACATATGACAACTGTGAGCTTTAGCCATAACATTCAAAACAATGAGATCATGAAAATTCATTTTTGAGAGACAGATGGATGATATCCATTATTAATGGAGCCCCAAACAGAACCTTTCCCTGAACAATGCATGTAGTGCCTTTATCAAGATCTGTCAGACAAGAAACGACACAATAAAAATCATAATAAAAAAGTTCAGTTTTACAAGGATAGATATTACAGGTATGTAATATTACAGTCCACTTATTGATAAAAATTCAATGAGCAGTTACCTAAAGGTATTCAATAGATTCAACTAATTGAACTCCCACAACTGTAATTCTCTCTTCATACATTACCTTAAAAAAATTGTGGCGATGGAGGAGAGAGGTTCTTTCCTTTCTACTTCATAAATATGTCTGTCAAAACAAAATGCCAACTAGGAAAACTAAGGAGGTGATATAACCATGTCTCAGAACAGACACCTAAACAAACTGCTTGTCTTCCAGAAGCCCCGTAGAGAAAGAGAGGCGCTGGGAGAGGCTGGTCCAGAACAGCAGCCCACCTTTTGTGTTCTCCAATATTATGAAAAAAGATGTTGAAGGCCTAAAGTTGGCTTATTTTATGTATGGAACTTCATCAGAGGGAAACATAAAACTCTTAAAAATGAAACCCAAACACTCTGTCCCACCCTCCCCCAATCAAATTGACTTTGTTCACGTGTCCCATGGGACTACAAGCAGTACTAGATTCCTCCTACAAAGCAAAGGGCTCTCAGCTTGGTGAAAACAAGTGAATTCTGATCCCCATCTCATTTTCTTGTAGTATTAAAATGATAAAAACAATCTGATAGGAGATTTATGACTTCAGTCCTCCAACTGAGACAAATGACAATGATTCTGTCTCTCAAGACAATAACACAATCAGTATACCTGGTTTCTACCTTTCTAAAGTATCTGGACTCCATGAAGAGCTAAAATATTGGCAAAAAAAGAAACTTTTGTAAGGTAACCTCATTTTCCCTTAGACTTCGGAAGCATTCTTGCTTCTTGAATACGAATGGTCCACATGTATGGGATTAATTTAAATAGTCACTGAAATCAGCATGGCTAGGCCAAGGATAGATAATTTTTAGGCAGTCTGGTAACTGATTACAAAAAAAACCCAACAAAAAAACAGAGAAAAGTATATTTGTATTTTGGTATTAAGACAAATATGACTCTTTTCAAAGCCCAAGGGTAAAAATGAAACTGTCATACATGGAGTTACATGGATAACTGTTTCATGTCCAAACAAGTGCTGTCCTTCTCTTTGGTCTGCCCATTCCCCTCAGTCCCACTGGTATTTCCTCTCCTGCTCCATGTATCTATTCCTCTGACCTGTGATAACGTCACTAACAAATTCCAATCTGTAAGTGTTAATCTCTGTTTGAAATGGTGATCATGCTCAGTCAAACTTGGATAGTCCTGGATAATTCCAACTGACAAGTAATGCCACTCTGTAGTGGCTCTACAATATTCCAAAGATAAAGATGGGGAATAAGTACTGCTTTTTGAGTAAAAAAGAGGAAAATGGTTTAAACCAGTCATTCTCTCCCTCACTCCTTCCTCACAACTAGTTCAGCCATATAATGGAAATTATTATAAAGGTTTGATGATAAGTGCTATAGCAAAGGTACTTTTCCCTTTCAAATGACCCTTTCCCTCTCTTATTCGTTATTCCTGCATCCCACATTTCTTTCAAAACCGTGAAGTACAGATATGCGTACTGAGTCAGAGCTGACTTCAAGTTCAGACAAAATTGTCAGGAATAAAATTTCCTATGCATTAATCTTGAAAAGCCAGGTTTGCTCAAGTGGCTTCAACTGCCCTGCTTCTTCTCGCTTCCCGTATCACTGGAAGAAAAAAGTCTGTCCCTGCTTCTGATTCTTCCCTTTCCTATTGCAAAGGAAGCTTAGTGTCAGTTAAGCCTCAACATCTCCTTCCCTGCTTAGCAAAATTTCATTTTCCATAGGTGACAGAAAGTTTGAGTCTTCTCTATTCTACGGTATAATCTCCAGGAAAACAGGTCCAGATCAGCCCCAGATTCAGAACCAAGTGTCACTAATACATTTAGTTACAACTGCAGCTGGTATGAATTGGCAAGTTATACTTTGGATGAACAGTGCACTTAACACATGACTGGAACCCCTTCAATTAGTATACAAGGTTGCTTTTACTCAGACACATCAAAGTCTGTTCACTTTCAGTTATGCAACTTTTCAAGCTAGTCCCTTGTTCTTCCTTTGTTGGTGAGCAAAATATAGCAGAATTTGTCACATCACTAATGCATTAGTTTTTCTTCTGTAAAAAGACTGAGGTGGGTGGCGCTTGGCCAGGACGTTTACAATCACCCACATGTGCAAGTTGTCCCAGACTCAGCAGCCACCTCTGCTGTAAGGACTGAGCTGAACTAGCATCTCATATGAATACTCGCCAACTGGGCACATGCCAAGGATCTCTCCACTTGCTTCAAACTTTACCTCATAATTTCTCCCCAATCCAAATTTAGCACAGTAAAGTAGTTGTTGTTAGAGACTATGTAGAGGTCAAGTTTCAGATTTCAATCACAAATATTTTTGCCATAGCATAATCATATATATATATATAATTATCACAATGGTTGTGCTTTTATTGAGAACTCAAAAACCTGGATGTGTTGAAAAAAGCTAATACCGTCACCTTGTTTCCCCTTTCACAGTTACATGTCACTTTAACCTCTGTCATATCCCCTCTAGTAAGAACTGTAGTATAACAGGAGTAGATCTGTAGCATAAAAGGCTTGGCACCACAAATTCAATATCCACAGTACGTGATTTTGGTAGAGCCATTTTAAACCAGACCTAGTCTGCCACCATACTTTGAATGTCCACAGGCTGCTGGAACACATTAGAGTTTCTCCTGAAACACACATTCTGATTTAATTCCTTCTGAAAGGAGCATAGCTCCCATGCCCCAACATCCCTCTGTAACAGGAGCCAAAGGACAGCAATAGGGGATAATCACAAGATTCACTGTTGAAGAACAGCACGCTCCTGACCTACACTAAAATGCTGAAGTAGAGGCACCCTTTCATTCCTCCTAACTTTTTTGTCTCAGATGACAGACTGATTTTCTACACCTGACTCAGAATAAAACCAACCAGGTAAGATTTCTGAATACCAGCTTCCTTGTTTCTACCAGCGTTTAAATGGCAAGACTGTATTCAGATGAAAGAAAAAGCAGAGAAATCAGTACACATGGGTCTTAAACAAAAGTGGGAAATCAATTAATTAAAAATAAAGAGTAATAATGTTCTTATAGAAATTTTGAGAAGACAAGAAGGAAGCAACTACTTCATTGGTTTTTAGGACTGAACTCCACTGACCAGCAAAGACTGAATTTGGTTCACGTACATGTAGTAAAGTATTTCATATTCCCAAACATTTTCATTTTGAGCCTGTCCTCCACAGTGAATAGTAGAGGGAAAAAAAAGCCCTTTCCAATATTTCAAATGTGAAATGAAAAATTTCAGATAGTTTAATACCTACAGAGGTTGTAGATTTAAGTTTTACATCCCCTTAATTAATGGTTATAACACATTTGAGGAAAGGAATTTAAATATAAACAAATAGCAACTGCTATAATCTCAACTAAAAATACTTTACTGGAAAAAGCTATCAACATTACCACATTCTTAACTCCAGCTGCACTTACAAGGCCTCAGATTTGAAATCTTGGCTAGCATTCTAATGTGACTTGGAAAAAGTGCAAAGTATTAAACATGAGGCCAGGCAGCGGGGCTTGGAGAGTGTGATACTGTCTAACCCAAGCGTTATATTGCTGAAAGTGAAGCAATCCTATTTCCCGTGCTTTGCATCTTATTACCCGTCCTCTGCAGGTCATCACTCAATGCATCATTGCTTCCATTAGAAACATCTCTGATTTCTAATGTAGAAATATTCATTTTATTGCACTGTTTAAAGAATTCTAAACTGTATGATTCCATGCTGTATGACTGCTAAAACTTACTTAAAAATTCAGTTCTTAAACAAAAAAATTCTAACGTGATCTGGTAAACAAAACAAGTAAGCAGTGTGCCTAACACATCACATGGGAGATGCCGCAGGAATTAGCTTGTGTTGAGTTAGTTCATGTCCCCAAAGAGCTGTATTTGAGCTTTTTGAAGCTGCTCACTCAGAGGGATTATCTCATTCAATCTGCTTTAATCACAACTAAATGCTTTCAATTGGTATATACTGGGACAGAATTAGAGAATCAGAAGCTCCCAAAATCCATCTGATGGGCTTAGGGTGGGGGGATAGAAAAGAAAAAAAGAGAAACACTGTAGAGGTTAAAAAAAAAATCTTTTTTGATACTCCACAATTGAAACTTACAAGTTTGATTCACTGTACGGTAATGGTGTTAGACCAGAATAAATCTAAGAAAATGAAGTGGGATATAGGTAAAGCAACTGATACAGCATTTGGGGCTGGACTGCAATATGCTTCATAAATATTCACAGAGAGCCTAACAGCCCACTATTATCTTCCTACTTCAAAAGCCTCCTCTTCAACACAAAATTTTCAAGAAGGCCATTAGCGAAGATCGACGTAATTGTGATTATATGCACAATCTAAGATGAGAATGTTACCATTACCAAATTTGCCAGATAAAAGTTCAGTGGGAGCACAATGGAAACTGCAATGCAGTATTTTCCTAGAAAACCTGCTGGGCAATAACAGCAGCAGTTATACTAGGATATTAAAAGACAGAATCATACACGTGGATTTCAGAGGGAAGGCAGAGAATGGGCTACAGTCACGTATTCTACCCATGGACACGTGTGTGCACGCACACCATTCAGTTGTCAATTTTTTCCCTATTGAGGGGTTGAACAATTTGATTTCTAGCTTATTGCTGTCAATAGATTCATACTTTACTCATGATTTAGAGCTATCAAATAATTTTATGCTGACATCAGTTGCCTCCTTGACAGCTCTAAAATATGAAATAACAAGCAATTGGTGTCAGCACTCTTAAATCAAGCCCAAGGGCCCCCATGGCACCGTACTATGGCAGCTTGTTACCGCTAAGCAAATGTCAGTCCAGTCAATGTGCGTAGGAGGTTGTCAACTCCCTGGTTGCATCTGCCCTAATAACTAGTCCCCGATAAGGTGAAATTCATAAAGCTACCCTCGTATTGCCTGAAACCTAAGGTGACAGAGGCTAGAACAGATAACATTGCCTTCCAAGTTCAAGGTATGGTTGCCAGTCTGAAAGACTGGGCTCTACAGCTCTGCCTCAGAGAGGTTGTTATTCTGCTGCTTCTGCTAGGAAGCACAGAGAATATACAGTCATTAACATGCAGATACACATTATTTTTTAATCCTCGCTTTCTATATTCCAGTGTTAACAGCATGCTACTTTTAACAGTGCAATCTAGCCAGGGGCGTACCTAGCAATTTGGAAAGTATACACACACATTGGCCTCCCTGTTGGTCCCCTGCCCTCACCATACCCATAATCTCCCAAGGTAGACATACCATTATACATATCCCCATCACTAGCACAGCAGGTGCTATTAGACAGGGGATCTAGCAGCATGTTCATAAAAGGCCTGGCAAAGAACAAAAAACCCATTGCCCCCCATGAAATTAAAATTGTATGCTGTGGCGTACAGAGCACATGCCTGCTTCCACTCAAATAACTTTTGAAACATCTTGCAACACAAAATAAATCGGAAAACCTAGTACAGAAAAAAGGAGGCAGATTTGCCTTCAGTTATGCTGCAGTAAAATTTCACTTTCCAATCTTTTCAGTAGATGAAGCAAGACCTTAAGACTCTAAGAATTACAATGGATGTTTCTTTTTATTTAGTTTGAAAAAAGGGTTATATTTGCAGCAGAAGGCAGGCTTTTCTCTGCAGTTAAGTATATGAAAATACGTATCACAATCTTATTTTAAATACAGACAGTAACACTTTAAAATGAATTCCCAAGGTTATACAAAGTAAGACGACAAATAGAGAGCACTGCATTTACCAGTAGGTACCTACAATTAAGTATTTGTAATTCATTTGCCTTCTTTCACATAGTTTATTTGCATGCGGTATTCACTATAATGAATTTATGATTATCCACTGTAGTACTGTGTACTGATTAAAATAGATTTTATTTAGGAGATTGCCTCCTAAAAGGAAAGAAACCACAAAAGCAGGCTTTATTTCCCAACTAAGAAAAGAAAACACCAAGACAGGTGGAGCGCTGACCCTGAAACTACAGAACTCTTCCCATTTTTCCAAGGTCCCCTCAGGATACACTGCCGCTCATGATTAGAGTCAATCCAATAATACTCTGTGAGCAATGGAGAACGTGCAAGCTGTACCCTTTCACACAGTGAATTTCACAAATATAGAAGCAAATCCGGTTTAGGCTTCCCCTTGTACGAGTCCAGCGCTGGTGGGCAGCTAAGGAGGAGAGGGATCAAAGGAAGAATGCTTTGAAGGCAAAATGCACATGGGTTTGAAGAGGCAATTAATCTTTGCAAAGACACAGAGAAGAGGAGGAAGATTCCTGTCACCTCGGCAAGACTGGAGGCAATACAGTACTCTCTGAATTACATTTTTAATTTAAATAAAGAAAAAGAAAGCTGGCCTTTTGTACTAGACAGGCTAGAGACAAAAAAATGCATTTAGGTTTAAAATCTGTCACAAACATTTGTGACATAGTATTGTAAGTGTTTCTACATTACATTCCTGATATGTCCAAGTGGTTTTTCCAACATGTATTTGAATTTACAAAAATATTAAGGGGTGCCATTTGCATACTAAGTCTTGGGATTTTGTGCTCTTTACAATGTTTTGAGAAAATCTCACACATCATGTCTAACTGAAAAAGCTGAAGTTTTACCTTACCAATCAGGTGACAGAAAAAGGAAATAAATAATAACGCTGAATGTCTCTTCTGTTTCTTCCTTGCTTCCCACCATCTTGACTTTTTTTTTTCCTCTCATTTTCTTCCTTTTTCCCCAGCTGAAAATTTCGCTCCATTTTGCTTTGCTTCAAATGCAAAACACTGTTTTTCTGCAGCTTAGATTACAGTAACCTGCCTTTCCCATTTGTACCGGACAAATATGGAGGATATATTGATCATACAAATTGGGAGAATATTGCTGTTAGTAATCTTGGCTCTTTAGAGGCCAGAATTAAAATACCACTTTTCTCCATCAGAGCATGTCTAATTACAAATAACTGCAGAAAAGCAGCTGAAGAATGCTTTGGCTCAACCCGTAACGTGCTTTTCTACAAAGATGTGTCTTTTGGCTCCAATACTCACAATGCATTACCTTTTACAAGAAAGAAAAAAGAGAAATCCAACTGTAAAAAAATAAAAACATAATTGATTTCTATGTGACAAAGAGAAGCATGAGAGTTTATTCTTACAAGTACTCTGTGAAGTGCTGCAAAAGTAACTACTGCAATTTGTGTCTCTCCAGGGGCAAATGCATGGGAATCCAACATCAGCACTGAAATAAGAGGAAAGAAGGCAAGAGCGAGACAGAGACAGAACGAGAAGCAGCGTCCCAGAGCAATTCTGTTCCTCTACCATCTGTCACAATCACTGTCAGTCCCAAAAGACCTGGTTTAGAAAGGCCACTGCAACTAATGAGCACTGGAGAAAGGTGGAATCCTGAATCAAGCTACATATAAACATCAAAAAGCCAAATAAAACGGGCAAAGCTCTTAATAAACCCTCAATACAGCAGGACAAAGGTTCAACACTATTGGTCCCAGTGGTAGCTTGTTGGAGCTAATACTAAACCCTTAAGAGATGCATATGGAGTTAAGGAGAAAGGCCATCATACTGGGTTTGATTTGTTTTACTATTTTTTTTTTATTTTCCACTTCATTTTGGTTTTTGCTGAGTAAAGTATGCTATACCCCACAACACTGAAAAAAATAAACCACAGCATAGCAACGGAAATCAATCAGACACATTTATGCCTGCAATAATAATTTATTCTGCCAGTATTTTAAGATGACTATTTTTTTAATGGACATTTCAGTATTTCTGACTTCAGAACATAAACTCATGGATTTCTTGTTTTCCTGCTTGCAAGAGGAAAACCAAACAACTATCAGGTAGCTGGTTTGCCCTCTTTGAGATTCTACTAAGAAAAAAATGAAATACTATTTTAGGACCACTATCAAAAGGTTATGAAAATTAGCATCATAATCAAAACAGAACATGGTGCTTGAATCTTAACATGGTGAGGCTTAGTTCAGCTGCAAATCCTGAAGAGGAATATTGCCTGAGACCTCCCTCTTCTCTTTCAGGAACTGAATGACTTTCTGCAATCATGAACATCTGCAACTAAGAAAACCTGATTTAAAGTCCACTAAATGCGACAGAAAGACCAGAAATGACTGTGTCTCATCCAGGGATGTTGGTATTGCTATCCTGGATTCTCAGGCTGGAAGGAACTTCACGTAAGTGTGATATTTTTGATCTCAAGCACTGCAACTCCGTCCTGTTTTCCTAATGTGCTTGTCCGCAACACTGAGACCAAATTATTCAATAGACTCCTGAGAAAACTCATTTATCTCATTCAGATTTTCCAACTAAATAGAGGCTTTCAAAAAACTGCCATACCTCAGAGCCAACAAAGCCCCAAGAAGAAAGCTGAAACTGTCTGAAAACAAAACATCATCATCCAAGAAAACCTCTGCATTCCAATAAAAGCCAGTCTTATGACACAAACAGATGCCTTGGGACTCCTCTGCTGGTACCAACTGTACATGAAAAGGCATTAAGATACTATCGTGGTGAACTATGGTCAGCAGAAGATTAAAGATTTGAAAGAAATGGAAAGGAGAAAGGAAAGCTTGTATTTTAAATACTGACAGAAGACTCGAGGCAATTTCATTTCAAAGCTGTGTCTTTCTCTGCTTCTAGTTCCATATGGCTGTATAATGTCCTCTAATGAAAGTATGCGGCAGTTGCTCTCCTGTAAAGCATTCGTCCCCTGAATACTCCTCCTCCTCCTCAAGTGGCTCCTGTCTTATTCCAAGTCAGCAACTCACCCTCAGCAATGCCATCCCGATTGCCATTAACGGAAGCTCGGGGTCAAAAAAGAAGCGTGCTTCATGGTGTGTGGGGAAACCCTGCAGAAATACCAGAACTCAGCAAGCTTCTGACAGCTGAAAAAAGTGAGAAACTCAACAGGAACAGTGTGTATGAGACACAGAAATAGGGACAGGAGGAGACAGAAGGCTGGCTGTATGGGACAGCCACTACCTCTCCCCTCCCGCACTTCCCAGGGTCAGTAAAACCCAGAGAGACTCCATCTATGAAAGGTTGCCTTGTTAAACTGAAGTTGTAACTTTGGTGATGTAGTGCTTCCTACAACAATTTGAGTTGGAAACCAGCAGAACAGTAAATACCACACCTAGCAAACAACTGGATTTATAAATGCCATCTATATAATTTATACGTGTATGCATAGGTACACGTTTACATATATGTGTATATGTAAACTTAAAAACATCTTTAACCACAGAAAATATTATTGTTATTGTTGTTATAATTAAATTGAGGATAATAATAGATATTGAAGCAATTTTAAAGACCTGGGAAATTTTGTCATCTAGAAAATGATCCCACATGCAATATATTGGCATTTAAGAGTTTCTTACTGATTTTTTTAAATCACCTTTTACTCTAAGTAATCTGTAATATCTCCTTTGCTTAGATGAAGAGAGGTATTTTGTAAAACACATCAATTTAAAGTACCACTCCATTTCTATTCTTTACATTATTCAAGTGAATTTTAATGCCTGAAGAAGAAACAGATTTTATATGAATAAACGAAGGGTTTTAAACAGCCACAGATCAGCTTCTCCCTTCTATCTGTCCCAGTTTTCTATCCCAGAAAGCTTACTGCTTATATGTCATAACCCTAAAGACTACTGTAAGATGAAATGCTCTATATTCTGCATCAGATTCACATTTCTGGAGAGGTCTCAGATAAACACGTAGACTTAAAATCAGAATTAAGTTCTGACATAGATACAATTGCATGCAGGTAGTGGGAGACAAAGTCATGACTCAACTCCTGATAAAAGGCATAAATACAAATTTCTATATCTTTTCTAATATATTTTCAAGCAATGTTGATTTCCAAAATACAATATATAAAATAAGCATGTAGGTAGATTCAGACCAGTATGTCATCCAATAAAAGTTCGTTAAATTTGCTTAAAAAATTCCTTGGCAACTAAGTGAACGCACCCTGGGGAATAAGCTCTAGAAACAGTCTAACCTATTATGTGGCCATTTTACTGTAAAAATATGTGCAGTTTCTTTACATGAACACTTGTTTTTGCAATTCTGTAATGATTCAGTTCATGATGCCTGGCCTCCGCAATTTACATAGCAAGAAACCAATTGGTATGTCGTTATATTTTGGTACCAAAATCAAGACACTGCCCAAATAAAATTGGCCATCTCAGACTTCTATCATGATGTCATGTTCCAAAAGTATCTCAGCAGAAGCAACACCTACCCTATACTTGCATATGTCCGAAAATTTAAGATTACTTAATTTGATAAACATACTTCTTCTTATAATTGAATGAATAATAATAAAAATGATACTATTGTTTCAGTAATAAAGATCTATTTAATTATTTTAATAACAACAACAACAATCCGAATACTGATACCGCTTCAAAGTAAAATTCTTTGTCCACAGAAGAAATATGATACACGTGGCAATTCTGCTGTCCTTCCCTGACTTAGAAAGATCACTTTGTTGTCATCTTTAGAAGTGGCTTAACATATATAATGGTTGCTTCCTTAACACTACATTCCTCTCTTTTGAACTTCAGCAAGCATTCTGGCCAGCTAACACACATAAAATTTACAGTAGCATTTAAGGAAACCTCATATTCTTCCACTGAAGCTCTATACATAGAAATTGCAGATGGTTATTGAAATGGAAAAGTACTTCCCAGTGGACTGCAACAGAGACCTGCTCTTGTCCAGTTATAAACAGTTGTAGACGTCAGGTACTATGATCCTACATTAGACGCTTTTTCAAGTTAATAAGTTTTCCACCTCACTCTTCTACTTCAATAAATAGGATTATCATCCAAACAGAAATGGTTTTTTCTTTCCTTTTGGTTTGATGGGCAAAGGATGGGATGCGCTGCTTGTGAAGAAATATTACAGCTAGTTTGATGTAGTGTCAAACCATCAGTCACAAGCAAAAGCCTTCTTCAGGGACAGTATTTTACATACCTTCTGTTCAAGGAAAAGAGTTTCCATGCTGGCTGACTTACTCACAATAAGTCTGTTTCAACACAGACTTATGTTCATGCATAAACTAAGAATGGGTGTTGATCTTTACAATTCTTCCTTACATCAATAGTCCTTTTAGTTCTCAACTCTGCCCACAACAAACTGTGACACACAGATCAGGGAGCCAATTAATCCTGCCTCTCTGCTTTCCTCTGTCAAAATCTATGAAAACCACACATAAAACCAGACTTATTCTGTATCTGTAATAAGTCTTGCTAACCTAGAATAGTTGATGTTCAAAAAAAGGAAATCAGTGCAATGCTTTCTGTCAAGGGAAATCATGATGTTATATACAACTGAAATCTGGCTATTATTCTTTGATTCCTAGTACGGAATTAAAATCTAGCAGGTTTTTCTACTATGGCTGCTGAGCAGAAATTGCTTACTCAAGGAGCAACCGTGGTGTCTAAACAAAATATGAGATTTACTTACAAAAGAAGCTCCACTTTCTACTCCTGCTTGAGCTGTATTAGATCCACCACCTAGCACCTTAATGACCAATCGTACTTCTTGCTTTACAACTCATCTGTCAATGCCACCTCAGAGATGTCACTTACATCATAACTTCCGAAGTTCTGGCAGAGAATGCTTGGATGAGCTCTCCTATCAAACTGGCCTGTGCTGCTGCTTTTTTTCTGGCAACCTGCTGAGACATGGGCAAGCACTTCATCATTATAAACAGTGAAGTATTTCACTACTGCTTTCCTATCCAGCGGGCAGAAAAGCTAGGAGGAGGACACAGAGAGCAGCCTGCGGTGCTGTGCAGACCTACAATCTTGCTAACTGCTCGCCTTACCCTTCAGCCGACACGATTTAGAAGTGCTTAATGAAGTTTCACAAGCGAAAGCTCGGTTGACTTTATCTCTCGCTGCTTATAGTTTAAAGGCACATTTTGAAAGTTCAGCATCCAAAAGAAGCTTGTAAAATCTAAAAAGGCACCTGTTTTATTTTTGACCAAAGCTGAACTTTCATCTAAACGTGTTTATGCAGTAAGACTGCCTAATTCTGCCCTTGTAATACACACCACCTGTGCATACAGGGAGAAACCATGCCCATTTTCCAGATATAGTTTAGGTGGTCAAGTATTACATCTCAACCTTCTATGAATTTTATCTTCTTTCAGCTAAAGGAAGCCAGAGTTTTTTATAGCTTTCCTTCACCCTGCTGTTTCTTTTTGCCAGTAAGGCCTATTTAAAACCCCTTTGTTGCATATAACATAAGGAACAGAACCCTGTAACAGAATGCATCACTTGCCTGTGCCAAAAGCTGGATTTTTTTTCTTCCATTTTCTTTATCAATTCAAGCACATACTGTACTTTATAAAAGTGTTTCCTAGGGCCCATTATAGACAAATTTGATATTTTGCTATCTGGCTCTATGCTTGACATGAGAAAAGAGTTCAAAGAAACTGTTTCATAACGGTTTGACATTTTTCAAATGCACACATGAATAATTTATAATTAGAGTATATTTTTATATTTACTGGTTTAGGTACTTATATATTAAAATATACGTAAGATATGTATGAATGCCATTAGGTTGCATCACGGGACCTCATTTCTTTAGCTAGAAAACATGAAGTGATAACATCAATGCATTGACTACAAACAGCAAACGAGGTAGTTATGAGAGCTTACTGGAACTTTCCAAAAGTAGATCAGCCAAGGTTGCCAAAAGATTTGAAGCCCCCTGCATGTGCTCAGCAAATCTAGGGCAGAAGAAGAGACCACATGGGGAGCTATGTAAGGCAACTGAAATCTGATGGGCATAGCAGCTGTGAAACTCAGATTCTACTGTTATTACTTGCTTGGTTCCAGCGATGAGCTTACTACAACGCAGAAAAAGTTAACTGTTCTTAGGATCTTAGACTTTGGTTCATTTAGTAAGATTTTCACTACTCAAACAGACCACGTTCATTCTGATTTTGATGACTTTGCATATTTGGGTGTATTTCACACTCTCTGCCTCCCAATGCAGCACTACTGCTCCTGCATTCCTCTGAATTTATTGTCTTTGTAAAGCCCCGCATGCTGGAGTTCAACATTAGGGAGAAACATTGAGGGCAGGTAACAGTTGAATCACAGCAACTTAACAAATTACTGTTGATCTGCTGACAGTTTTAACTGTGTCCCCTGTCATTCTGCTACGTACGCAACAGAAATACGCTACCCTCTCACCTCTTCCAACCTTCCAAGCTTTTTTTGTGAGCTCTAAATTGATACAGATACGTGAAAAGCAACATGGAAAGAAGCAGAAAGGTAGAAAAAGGAAACAGCAACAAATGAGGCCATCAGACGTCTGCCAAGTCAGTGAAACAATCTAAAATGCAACAAGGTCCATCGCAACAAAGGCTTGTTCTTACTTTTGCTATTTGTCCTTCCAGTGGAATTGCACACAAAGGTTACCCCGAGAGGGCTCAGGGAGTCTCTGTGCAGAGTCTGTGTCACCACCACTGGGACAACCCTGTTACTCTCTCCCTTAGTCCGGGAGAATGATTTGGTGTATACGAAGGAAGTATAAATTATCAAGCCTTTTTTTTAATACTAAGTTTGCATAAATGACTTCGGTTTTTTCTATCAATAAGCAAGTTCTTATTAAACATGGTTGCTCTGGAAAAGAATTAAGAATTTTCCTTACTTAAACCCACTATGAACTAGTTTTATAAGCCAGGTGGGTTTTGCTGTGTTCTTTTCCCAGAGAAAAAAATCGTAAGATATCTTTTGGCCTTCTGAGAATATTTAAATTGTTTATTCAGTACTTCCCTTTGAAACAACAAGGTGTTTAACAACGTAGTTTGAGAAATACATCCACTTATAAGCTGGTAAATCTAAGCAATACTAGAAGCCCTGAAACTTTCTGAGAAGTATTTCCCTTTGTGCTTCAGACATAACGCCTACCTTGGAGTCGCATGGGGGCCCTGTGTTGTTAAAGACAGTTATAACCTGTGTAATTTCTAACCGGTCAGCAGCAGGACTCTGAGGATCAGGATTCCTGGGTTCCTTCTCAAGCTCTGCCACAAAACACAATTGGCACTTTCCTTCTTTGTCTTCCTATTGCAGTTCGTGAAGCTGCGATCTTATTTACAGGCTGACAAAGTTCATGTGGCGATGTTTGCGATGTTTACAATGTGCTTTGAAATACTCCGACAAAAAGTGCAAAAATATGATTATTATTCAACTAGTTATGTCCTCTGCACCCAAGCAAAATGAAGCAGGCAATTTATATCTTGCAAGCAATCTTTTAAATAGGTTTTCATGTTTATGCCACTTGAATTCAACATCAATGGAGCAGGATAAAATAAAGCACTTAGCTCATTCCTGCGGTCCTAATTTATTTTCATCTTGCTGTTTTTTGTTTTCATATCAAGTTCATACAAGAAAGAAGAACATGGATTTTTCCAGCTGACTGACACTCCATATAACGTAAAACATTTTGTTCATAAAGAAAACATACTTTTCTCCAGAGGTCTGAAAAAATATTTTTAAAATCTGATACATATTTTTTTATAACTTTTGTAGAAAAACAGTGATGGGAAAGATAAATTGTTACTCTTTCTTAAGCTACTTCTGTGGGCAATTTGGTGATTTTTTTCCTTATTTCTTTCAAGACTGCTTCCTTTCTAACTTAGGCACTTTGCCCACTGCAACATGAAGATTCTCAAACTTTCAGTGACAGATGAAGATAGCAGACATACTGATTTTGGAACAATGCAGCGCTGCTTTTCAGGAAGAGATTCACCAGTAAGCTTTTTCCAAATGTTTTAATTTAATCTTGATACATATGTACCTGTGTGAATTCAGAGTATTAAATTTAATGCTTTAGGACTGAGACAAAAGAAGAAAAAGGTCTGTATTATCTGGATATCAAAGACTAAAACCTACCACCCCAAACTCCAGCAAATGCCACCATTCTTTACAAGCTCTAATGTCATGCTGTACTTGGAGTCAGCCAAAGATTAGAAGTTAGCAATACAAGATTTTACAGATTTGTAAAAATAAATACAAATTCTCATTCAGTGTGGGAATGGGGGTGATTTGTACATGTGGAAAGCAAGTCTGGAGAAATCATCATTATTTTACAGAAGCTTACATAAGACGTCGCAGAAGGACAAACGACAAGAGGAGGAGAAGATTTCCTTTTAAATATCCAGATTACACAAATCAGCTTTTGCTCCATATTGCTGTGGATTCTAGGTGGGTAAAAAATTGAAGTAAGGATGTGTGGTATTGTGTAATTTAGCAACTCTGCTGGAAGCCATAAAGTAACTAGGTACAAAACAGCCTGTACTTAATAAGTTTCAATTTTAATTCTGATTGGGAAGCAAAATATGATACCAGGGTAGCTAGTACTAAAGCAACTGCTTAGAAATGATGTCTGGCTATAAAATACAATTAAACACAGACCCCAACAGAGGTCTCTCTTAAGCTAGAAAAAAATACCCAGGAGAAGAAAATGAGAAAATATTTTTTCTCAGTTTTGCATTAAAGATCAGTTGCAATAAAACCTTCATATAATTTACTAAACTAAAGACAAGTGTATCTAAGTTTCTGAATCTATTTAAAGAGCCCTACTGCTGTACAGTGTATTGGGAAAGCACATACTGCTTTTAAAACATACCACTCCAATTTCACACTAATTATGGATATGTGCCCTTTTCAACATACAGCATTCAAACACAATCAGTCCAAAAGACAATCATAGAATCACAGAATGTCCTGAGTTGGAAGGGACCCATGAGGATCATCGAGTCCTACTCCTGGCTCCACACAGGACCAGCCGAATCAGAGCACATGACTGAGAGCGTTATCCAGATGCTTCTTGAACTGTCAAGCTCGGTGCTGTGACCACTTCCCTGGGGAGCCAGTTCCAGTGCCCGACCACCCTCTCAGTGAAGAACCTTCTCCTGATACCCAACCTAAACCTCCCCCGTCACAGCTTCGTGCCATTCCCATGGGTTCTATCACTGGTCACCAGAGGGAGGAGATCAGCGCCTGCCCCTTCATTCCCCCTCGTGAGGAAGCTGTAGGCCGCGATGAGGTCTCCCCTCAGTCTCCTCTTCTCTAGGCTGAACAAACCAAGGGACTTCAGCCTCTCCTTATACATCTTCCCCTCTAGACCCTTCACCATCTTTGTTGCTCTCCTTTGGACACTCTCCAATACTTTTATGTCCTTTTTGTCCTGTGGCACCCAAAACTGCACGCAGTACTTGAGCTGAGGCCGCACCAGCGCAGCGTAGAGTGGGACAATCACTTCCCTAGCCCGGCTAGCGATGCCGTGCTTGATGCACCCCAGGATACAGTTGGCCTTCCTGGCAGCCTGGGCACACTGTTGACTCATGTTCAACTTGCTGTCGACCAAGACCCCCAAGTCCCTTTCAGCATGGCTGGTCTGCAGCGTCTCATTGCCCAGTCTGTATGTGTAGCCAGAGTTGCCCCTTCCCAGGTGCAGAATCCAGCACTTGCCCTTGTTAAACTTCATGCGGTTGGTGATTGCCCAGTTCTCCAATCTGTCCAGATGGCTCTGCAAGGCCTCTCCACCCTTGACGGAACCAATAGCTCCTCCCAATTTGGTGTCATCTGCAAACTTGCTCACAACACCTTCTAGTCCTACATCCCAGTCGTTTATGTAAACAGTAAAAAGAACTGGCCCTAAAATGGAGCCCTGAGGAACCCCACTAGTGACTGGCCGCCAGCTTGATGTAACCCTGTTTACTGTAACAAGTTTTCAAATTCTCAATACCTGACTTATATGCAATATTTATCACACAGTTATGTGATGAGACAAGTTTTCTAATATAAATAAAGTGATTTTTTTTTTTTCCCAATTTGAGGGCCATAAAACACTTATTAAAGACAAAAGCGGGTTATTTGGCTATGTTGGCCTCTGCAGGATGTGCAACAGAATGAAATAGAAATTTCAGTGATAGAAAATCATCCTCTTTCTCTCTTGATAGTATAATCACCTTTTAAATCATGTTTGACATTTGTAAGTTGAGTGAGCTGGTAGCCTCGTAAAATCTATGTGGTAATATATATGGTAAACCCTTTCTGGAGCAGTAATCACATTGCTTTGTCTAATGGCTCTCACTTCATGTGGCCTACTTGTCCCCAAGAGACTTATTTGACTCTGCCTTTCCTGAGCCACTGGTTGCTAATGTTCCTTATTATGAAGAAAGCAGGAAAGTGCCCGAAGGCGATGGCTACTCTGCTAGTGGTACAACCACCAGCAACCTTCTGCTGAGGCCTTTTTTCCTCCCCTTCTTCCTAAAAAAAAAAAAACCAACCCCCAAAAAACCAAACCAAAAAACCCCACCATAAAATATGCACATGTGTTATAAAAGGATTGCTTTGTGTCTCAAGAAAAAAAAAAAGGGGAAAGGAAAAAAACAATATGACAGTGCTCTTTACGCTGCTCCAATTGCTAATCTGACAAGCTCCATCTGGTAGGCAGACCTTTTATCTTCTCATCACCCTAAATCTCTGAAGGAAAGTGGACACTAGTGGCATATGTGCATTGTTGGTTCCTATGCCTAATGAGGTACACAATTTATGGGTCTAACTGGAGAAACATTATTTAAACTTGGATAAGGAAGGAGTGTGAAGGGATAAAGCAGGCACTGCATATTTTTTCCCTTTTTCAGCAATCATTCACCTGGACAAATACTGTATCATAAGCAAGATCAAAATATACTATAAATCCTCATTTAATTCATACATCTATACCTGAATTATCTAAGGAGATTAAAGCAGATTTACCTAAATGTTTTCTTGGGAGTGACTCAACTATCTACCTTACGTAGCTGACCATTTCATACATTTATTAATTGTTCTGTGCCGTGAACTGTGAAGGTTTTCTTGTGTGGTTTGGGTTTTTTTTTTTTAACTTTAAGCTTGAGGTCTAAAGATACAAATCATCTCCGATATTGAATGGCATCATAAGAAGGTTGTAGGATATTCTGCTGTAAAATTTGTGACATATTCAAGGTTAGATGGTTATTATTATTACCAACCGAGATAGCATTTCAATTCAATTCAAATAAAGTTTCCTTCATCTGAAGCAAAAGCCTATCAGGTAGGAGTTAAATACATATGCTCCTGGTTATCTCATGTATTCTGCAGATACTGCATGATATCTTTCAGTTTTGGTCTTTCAATATCTAAAATAAATTTCTTTCAGACCATCGATATTTTTTTTGTATGTACCAATATGTATCTAACTGAAATGGTAACATCAGTTTTCTATAAAGAATTGTTATCACAACTGGATGAACGTTTCCTGTATGCCATAGTACCACACTTTACAGATGCTTAAGTTAAAAGCATACCTGAATTTTTTTGACCATCCATACTTATTCCCAAAAAATTGAATGTATTTTAAGAGCTAAAATGACATTTCTGAAGCTCCTCCTTTTAACTGATATAAAACACAATATCAAAACACACTTAAGCTTTCAAAACACCACGTGCCCTAATCTCTAGCAAGTGTAAATTCTTGTTTACCTCATAACACAGAAAGGTGTTTCAATTTTTAAAAAGTGTTTGCAGCCGTGCAATGCTGAGATCTTGCTCCAGTCTGGAGTTGGATATGGCAATAAGGTGGTGGCCACACCAGGTCTCCAACAAACCTGGAGAGGAGACTTTCTTTCAGTTATGATAACTTGATGAAGTTTTAACATCAAGAGCATTTCTCACTACAGTAATACTAACTGCATTACTTCCACCCTTCCTTGAAACCTCCCCTATGTCGCCCCCATGATGTATGTACATTCATCATCATTTTTAGCCAAGGAATATCAGAAAATTAATCTTCCCAATTGCAAAGACAGTATCGTTAAGTATTTTCTCCGCTACTAAGCAGCAATGTCCTCTGCATATACACTTGGGGGAATCCAGCAGGATCCCAAGCCCTGTGCAGTCACCAGATGGATTGTACTTGATCCTCTCTAAAAATGAAAAATTCATACTGTAAATCAGTTCCTACAGTTCTTGCGGCAGCAAAGTCCTCAGTAGCCTCCCAAGGCCTCTGGTGAGCCCTCTCCTCCCAGAGCTCTCAGACTTTCTGCCTCAGCATACTCATTCCTCAAAGGCTGTGGAAACCTCCCCTCTTTGCAGTCACAGACCAAAAGAAAAAAGAGGCTTTAACTATTCATTATAGACAGAAGGAATAGGCTTCTCAGTACTACGCTTGTCATTTCCCTTCTTAATACTCCCCCCTTGCCTTTTTTGTTAATTTTCTCCTTCTTTCTATTTCCTCCTACCCTACATTTAGCTCTCTACTGCTCTTTCTTTTTTTCTTCTTCTCTTATTTTCCTCTTCTTATCCTTTCCTTAACCTCTATCTTCTACTTTGCAGTCTCCTTTATGTTTACTCTTTCCTTTCTCTGCTGTCTCCTGTGCATAGGCTATTATTTAATTTTCTGCACCATTGTAGCTTCTCATCCCTTTCATTACTTTAAATCTTCTCTCTGTTGTCACTTATGTTGTTTTGCCTCAAACACTCAGTATTTTTCCATTTCTTGCATTTCATTTCCTCTGCAGACAGATCTATGTAATTCCGAAATTATCTGATGTTGGTAAATTTTCATACAAAGCACCTAATATCAGTTTCCCAGAAAAAAAGTAGTTGGATGGTGATGCCAGCACCACTTCCAGGACAGGGAAACAACTAATAGGACACAGTCATTACTCAGATTCATTTTCCCCAGAAATTATGAAGAATCTGGAAATATCATCCAAAAGCATAAAGGATATTTCTCAAAGTGCCTCAAGGCTCACGAGAAGACCACAGAATCTGGTAACACAGCTAGCACAGTACAAACAAATAATGCAAGGCAAACTCCATCTTCTTTCTCTGGATGTTTTGATATTTTAAGCTACTATTGGTATTAAATCAAAAGATTTCATTTTTCCAAAAGCAAATTGTTGATGTTCTTGCTCCCAGAAACTCTGGGAGTATGCTACCATTTCCCCCTGCCTCCAAACATCAGCTCACCAAGTCAAGACTCCAGAAACACGGACTGCCCTAACTTTGAGTCTGGATTTTGAAACATGTATGAGCCCTCTGCTCCAAACTGTGAGACTTGACAGTGCCTGTCACAAGGTATTGTGCAAGGCTTGCAGGCTCCTGGAAGAAGCTGCTGGCTGATAGACAAGCTAGCCGTGTAGCAGAGATACCTCAGGGCCTCGGATACAGTGATTCGGGTTCCTCAGCAGCCCCCAGGCAAAATGGTAGGAAACTAGGCCAGAATCTCACTTGTAGTGCAGTGAAAGTTTCTTGAAATCAAAATGTTTGTGCATTTTCTGAATAAAAACTGTTCTTCCAGAATATTCCCAACTAACTCTACTCGCAATTTACAGAGAGGAGTCAGAGAGAAGGTGGCAGAGGAAAGAGTTATCACTGGCATTTTGCATAGTCCTTGCTCTCTCCATTACTTTGCCAGGATAGCAGATGCATTAAAGAATTCCTTCCCCTCCCTAATTACATACGCAATAAACTACTTGGGGCTTCGCATGCCAAAGATATGCATTCTGAGTGATCCACAACCCTTCCCACTATAGTTGTTTCAAAGGCTAACATCCTCATGCTCAGGTTGTTTCTCATACATTATTCATGATACTGTCCTTTGCCAGAGACCTGGCACTTAGCAACGGAACAAAAAGTAAAATAAAGACAGGTAACTTCCACCTTGACATATTTGTCTCTAATGCAAACATGAATAATGAAGAAAGGCAATATATGAGGCAAATAATATCCTAATATAATGGGCCTTTTGTTCTCTGTCAGAACCATTCAATATCTTTTGCCTTTGCAGGAACTCAAATGAAAATGTGTTTTCAAGACCTAATGTATTCAATTTGATACTGGCCATAAAACTGCCAAACTATCTGTCATGGCCAACAGGCAACGCATTACCCTGCTCGGGAAATACCTCACACATCCGAGAGCTTCTGCCTCTGGACATCAGCACAATGAGGTAATTGTCCACCATCTGACTGTATCATGACTGAGTCATGCCACCTGTCCCTTCCTTGGTCTCTGGCCACAGCAAACACTGCTGCATTTCACCAAAATCTCAGTGGGGAAAAAAACCTCAAAACTTCTAAAATGTTTACCAAAACCCAGTTCTATTTCATTAAATGTATAAAAATATAACACTTGAGAATAAATTATTCAAACTTTCTCCATCTATCTGCTCTGTTCATTCATCTCATTTGCATCTCCCAAGCCTTAAATGTTGTCTTCTTCCAGACCTTTACAAGATGCAGAAGTGTTACGCTGCCAGGGATTTGTTAGAGAAGAGCTGGGGCACAGTCTGACCATAGCCACTGTGCTCGTGGGGACAGTGTTATGACTTGTACGGTTCCCATTCCAAACTGGAAGCGCCAAGTCCCAAAACAGGAAAGTCAATTTCTTTTGGGCTTATTTGAGACCAAGCATTTAGTTTAACAGCACTTTTCTTCTAGTCTAAAGAGGAGCCTGGAAAGTCTGCGACTTCAAAAGCTTGCTTAGCACACTAAGCTATCAACAACTCTTATCACATATCCAGTCATATAACGGTTTGCAATCTGATCACTACAACTTGTCTTTGTAGACAGAAACGCAGCAAATTGTTATGGGCATGAACAAGTTCAAGATTATTCTCTTTTAGCCCTCCTGTGCATTTACTACTGCTCTTTCACAGGAAGTCCTGTGGAAGTTCAGTCTTGCTTATACCATGTGCAAGAAGATAGGATCACATTGTGTTTGAAAGCATTTTGTACAACTTCTACCGCAGCTAGCGATTCCTCAGCTGATTATTCACAGAGGCCATCAGGCCTGTGGCTGTCACACGGTCAAACAAGGAAAACAGCACAACAGGAATGTTAATTAGTATAGCATAAGCACAGTCATAATGAACTCTAATTGCTTGTCAGTGGCAGTTGCCATAAGGCGTAAGATCTACACCAGTTCTTGCACCTGTGGCTATGGCTACAGGTATTGCCAAAGCTAAACATAGGCCCCGATTAGACAGTGTTCATTAATATTAACAGTTTAGCAAGCAGGCATAACATATATTTGTACGTGTTATCTTTATGATTTAGTGTTCTTATGTTTCTGAGCATCACTTAAAAAATTCTTCACAATTCTCACTATTTTGCTGCCATTTGAACCATCTCCCACAATACTAAGAAACAATTTCATGCTTGACCAGTTTTATAGTCATATATTTGATCTCAGTATTATAAGCAAAAAAAAATCAGCAGGAAAAACAAACTAAAGGGTTTTTATGCACTAAACCACAACTGAATTCAACAGAAGCGAACAGTTTGTCCACAAAGCGTAGCCACCAATCCACAAAATATTAATAGTACTTTTAATCCCATTCTGATAAACTGTTGAAATGACAATACCTTCTCCAAAAAACTTTACATGCTTACAAACAAGCCTTTGAAATAAATGCAAAATAAAAAGATCACACATTGCTTAAGCAGATTCCATTACATTTATGATAGCACCCAGAGTCTCTTCTAAACAGTGAATATAAATTATGCTGATTTACATCACAGTCTGAGGTGATCTGAGGAGGAAAATGGATTATGATCTGCAAAGGATGAACAGAGACATCAAAGCACTTAGTTACCACATGTGAACTGCAGTCATCTTTTAGAATGACACTCCAAAGTACTGACAGGATAGCGAAATCTGGGCAAGTTGCTATCTGAAAGACTGCAAATCCTTCTTTCTCAAGAGGAAAATAACACACTCCCCCGCCCCATGTTTTGTGCCTTCCAACCTCTCCAATCATGTCTGCATCACAAAGGGATTTTGTTGTTGTTTAGAATCCAGATTCCCTCCAACTGCAGAGGCATGCTTTAATTTGTATTATTATTTCAGATACTAAGAATCAGGGGAAAAAAGAAGTGCAATCCTATTTAGAGATGGTTATTTCACCAAATTCTGTGTATCTCAGATATTTAAAAGACACACATCATCTTAACATCTACTTTGAAATACACTGAGTAATACTAATGAAACCTAGCCAAATGCAAATGACAAATTTTACTTATTATAAAAACAATCAATTACCCAGTGATTACATCTCAGTCACTTTTCATAGAAAGGAAGATGGAAAGGCAGTAACAGTTCACTAAAGCTTATTTTATCTTCTTGCCCTTAGGAGAACGAGTACAAACAGTAAGGGAGATTGTAGCTTAAGGAGGAAAGTTGTAAATTCTAAAATCGCAAATATTTCCCATTAAAGTAGAAACACAATTTTTTACTACAGTTAGCACTCCAGCTAGTATCCTAGAAGGTAGGAGCAGGTCATGCAAGAAAAAAGGAATCACTTCTGAAGGTACAGTTACGTCACAGGCTGACGTGGCCAGGGTATGGCTAAACACCAGGTACAAACACTTGGTTGTACATCTATGGTCTAACAGTCCCACCAGTCTCTCGAGGACAAGGATGCCTCTGAACAGTGATGACTTACAAACAATTCTGCCTTTAATGAAAGGAATTGCTTTCAATCTTTCTTTTTGATTTGTAGAGGCCTTCATTTTCTTTTCCAGTGAAGGTGCAAATCCCTGCTTAGCAAATGTTAACCTTATGAATCCAACTTGCTTTCTTCTGCATTTAAAGATTTCTAAGCTATTCACGTTTTCTTCTGTATTTCATTTTCCCCTCTCCCCTTCCAACTAGAATGATAAAATGTACAACAAAAAACCCCACAAACAAAACAAAGAACATTTTCTCTGACACTTCCTACACTGTTAAGTATTTGATATACACTGCCAGTATTTAGTGTGCTATTTCTTCTTTGGTATTCCTATTCTTTGGTATTGCGAGAAAAAAAAAAAGCAGCATTGTGCAAATACTCATCACTGAAAACTTCAGTAAATATTTAGTCTATTATGCTCAGAGTTCCACGTACGAAGGTCAAATGAAACCACTTGGAAGGACACAGTGAAATCATACATTTTAAACTTTGGAGAACTCAAATCTGACACAACATTGCTGTATTTCCATTTTCCTCATCTTCTTTGAATCTTCGTCTTTCATTTTTCTCTTTCTCCCTAAAGCAAGAAAGTGACTCAGTCTGTAGACTAAATTGCCCTGCTATCTGCAGACACGTCAATCCTTTTACACCTGAATGTTCTTTACCAAAGTGGAGATCTAGACAAGCATACTGGTACCTGATTGCAAAAAAGAAAGACTGACTGCTGGTCTTAATGTATCTCATAGTAAATATTAATGAAGATTTAAATTTAAGTGCTGGTTTTTCATGTCCTTCTCCACTGTTTCCGCTTCCTTTGATTTCCATTTTCAAATGTTCCAAGGATCTGCACAGAAAATGTTTTAAATAAAAGTGACCATAATTAGGGTTTTCCCTAATTTCCTTTTCAATTTTTTGTTCTTTCTAGTAGATTTAGATAATTTTCACTATTTTTCACATTCAGATACTTTTCACAATGAAGAAATAAACTTACTTCTACTTTCTTTTAACTGAAGTTGAGATATTCATTCACTCTCCCTCTATAAGGAAAGGACTTTATGAAGCAATCAACATCTAATCAAGCTGCAGAAATAGAAATTATTTTTTAAAAGTAGGAATGTGAAATGTGCATCTCAGTTCTTAGAAGAACTCATCTAGCAGTAACTATAATGCGGTACTAAAATAGATTAAAAAATTAGCAGAGTAGTTCTGTTTATAATGGTTTTAGGAAATGATGAAAGTGAAATTTACCCTCAAAGTCAGTTCGAAAGTAACTCAACAACAAGTTTCTGATATAATCCATATTTAACCATGTGAAGAAGTTTTGATAAGTCAATCTATTCTAGAAGAAAAAGAACATGTAGCAATGTCAACACCCAAAAGAGGAGAAATGTTACTATTTTTCTTCTGCTATGTCCCCGATATATGATATTTAGTTCTGAACAATAACATCTCCCTGATCTCATACAAACAATAATGCTTTTTTAGTGGAATGGCTGGACTTACGATGTCAACCACAACCCTACAATAAGGTTACTTCAATTCAAGACTTCTGTTTCCTGGGCCCTCTGATGAGTAAGACTGTACTAATTGTAAAACCATTTATTGTGGCACAGATTTCCATCCTTTCTGTTGAAAAGTGTATAAAACCTAAGATTTTTCATAAAATTGTCACTGTAGATTGTTATTATGTCAGCTATGCTCATACAGCATCCTGCCACACTACTCTCAGTCTAGTCAAGAGAACTAATTCTGCACCTCCATGAGGCCTGGGCCCACACAGCCAAATTAAAAACCCACTAACACTCCACTCCTGCCCTCAGTTATTAGACATGCATGAAACATAAAGGGGCTATAAAAACTTCTTATGACACACAGGTTGTTTCAAATCTACTGCAGTCACTGCTTATGAAAACGCTGTCTCTGAACCCCACTCCCAAAGACAAGGATAGGTTTTTAAAAGTATGAGGGATACAAGAAAAAAAAGAGCAGTGACATTTTTGTAAATTGTATGCTTTGATTGTCAATGACTTAGGAAGCAGTTTATTTTTAAAACAAACATTCTCAAAATCTTTGATAGCATATTCATCAATCCATCTGCTTCACTGTAAATTCTTTGAAGTGCAGGTGGCTTGTAACGTCATGTTACAGCAATTAATGAAGTTTTTGAATCTCTCTTGCTCTTTCATGCTTTGTTGAATGGTGCAAAAAGGGTTATCATCTTTAATTTTCCATCCAAACAGTATACACAATTAGATATTTTCATACATTTTCATATTTCTTTCAATAAATATATGCATTACATGTTTTAATATAGAGCTACTGAATGCAATCCAACTACATCTTAGAATGATCAGGATGACAGTTCAAACAAATAAAAGATTAAATTGTAGATGCTGCAGTGCTCCAGAAATAAAAATTGAATAAACGAATAAGAAAAAAACCCATGACCCTAACTGTGTAACAAATAAACTACAAAACTCAGTAAGATCCTGAAATAAGCTTTATGTTTCACACTGTTCTATAATAAGCTAGCTATTGGATATGTGTTTGACTCTTCTCTCGCAGCTGGCATTAGACCCACCTAACTCTTTCTTGCAGGGTTTATGCAACTAATAAAGATTCTCCAACAGCTCAAATGACAGATATTTCTTGAAGAGCAGGGTCAGAGCTCTGTCTGGTACAGTGGTGGTCCTAGAAAACATCCCCAAAAAACTGTGAAACATTAGTGGCTGTGCGTATGTTGCATAAGTAATTCTGTACATTCATCCTGACAGTGTTTGATCAGCAGGGTTGGTTGGTTTTTGGTTTTTTTTATATATATGCTGGAGCATCTCATCACAATAAAAAGTAAATTTTATAACTAAAAGGAGAGGCCAAGAACAATTGAAAGCTTTTAGAAGCTTCTGAATGCCTGCATTTGTGCTCCGTGCAAATTTAAGACAACAAGTGGTCCACAGTGAAACTATTGTCTTTGTTTTGGTGGTGGGGAGGGGAAGGGTGAAGGGGATGAAAAGAATAGCATCCCTGCATTCTTCCCACTGTCAATTTCACAGCAACTCCTCTTTAAAAATAACTGGAAATCCCTGGGTGGTCTGGTGGAAAGCAAGCAAATGGGCACGTGCTCTTTAGTATGGCAGTTGTGCAAACCAAATTCTAGACAGATGGACTTTAAATTACAAAGAATAAACTTGCTGTACATGGTTGCCTCCTAATGCCAGTCCATTTAAGTTTTAAGATTTTCTTTCATTGCTTTTGGATCATGTGTTTTCCTTAACCTCTACTGTTTTTTTCAACTATGACTGGATACAGAAGAGGACTGCCATGCACAAAAGTACACTGCCTAAACATATCCTCAGTCCAAATCAGTATGATATAAATGACCAATAGATGGCACTGAAATAAGAACAGGTGTTCTCAAAGGTGGTATTAGTTTTTCAGTCCTAAGGCTTTGAATATTTTTCACGCAAATCACAGACAGAATCATAGAATGGTTTGGGGTGGAAGGAACCTTAAAGCTTATCTAGTTCCAATGCTCCCTGCCATGGGCAGGGACACCCTCCACTAGACCAGGCTGCCCAAAGCCCCATCCAACCTGGCCTTGAACACTGCCAGGGAGGGGGCAGCCACAGCTTCTCTGGGCAACCTGTTCCAGTGCCTCACCACACTCATCCTCTGTTATACATTCACAGATGAAAAACTGAAACAGCCATTCATTTTGCTAAGAAAGTGCTATGAATCAACTCTACAAGCTAACTTGAAAGTGACCATGATCTTCCTGTCCCAGATTTAACTTCACTACATCAAGAGAGGGTAACTGGCAGTCATGTCTCATCACCCACATCAATCTACCTTGCATGCAGGAATCCCTCAGCAGAACCTGTTACTCTGCTTACACTTGCCCAGGTCTATTAGAAGCTTATTTTGTGGTTGGTTTTTTGCGCCTGGATTTTTTTCCCCCAGTTAACTGTGGGAATAAAACTGCTATACCTTCAGGCAAATCTGTGGTAAAGACACTGAAAGACTATCAGTTCTCTAGCAATGTCCGTTGCTTCAGTGGCTCCATACACTGGATTAAACCAGAACCCAGACAAACTAATACCAGCAGTTTACTCCCAAAATCCAGGCTTCTCGCTACCTTTAAGCCCTCGCCAGGAAACTTTTCTGTCTAGATAGAGACTGGGGCTACGGCATTCCCACTAGCTGCAGCAAGCTTCAGGATTCCTGCCCTCATGGAGGCCATGCAATCAATCACACTCCATGCCCTTGACTTTTCCTGGACTCTCAAGGCTACTTGGTTCATGCAATCTCTTCCTGTGCTATGTTCAAGTACAATGAAGACACTAGCAAGGGCCCCTACCATCCTCACCAAATTTAAGGTTCTTTTGTGGAAGACAGCAGTCAAAAGTTGAACTTTTCCTCTGTTAATACAGCTCCTCTGTAATGTGCTCAGATGCAGTTAGGATTCCATAGGAAGTAAGATTAACAAAGTCCTTAAGGATTTCCTAATACTCTTGCACTAAGAGTTATATGGCCAGGAAATATGCGACTATTTCCTAACTAAGGCAACTCAGGAAAGTTTCATTGGATCCCAGCATATTACATGAAGCTCAATCCCTTTGCCAAAGGTGATCATGGATATCTCTCTGTAAAATCAATTCTTTGCTCAAGGGTAGAAAGTAACATTCACTCACACCATCAAAGGTTCAAAGAACATTAATGCTAAGAGAAAATGGGATTGAGGAAGACAATGAAGAAGACTATAAACCATTTACAAGGCAATACTTCCACACAGCATACTGATACTGGACCACAAATGGAATTTAGTTAAATTTATAAGCATTTAAGGAGGTTTTAGGCAGTTGGCTTGAACACATACTTTTACATTCTACGGTCCTTTCCTGTAACACAAAATTCACCTTTTACCAGAGTGAAAGCCTACAACCAAACAGCAAGAAAGTGGCAGACAAAGACAGCGGAATTTTGCAGTTTGGAAAACTGTATTTTTATCCACATAGAAAATTTAATTTACAAAACTGAATCCCAGTATTAATCTCTTGCATAGTCTTAGCAATCTCCTTCTCACGCTTGGGGAATCTAATTTACAACTTAGGCAAGAATCGAGTACCAGTTTGTCAGTATTAGAGTGGTTGAGTTATTGGATTAAGAATGAGTCAAGTAATTTAATCACAGCGCATATTGATTTACAAGGAACATTGGCATACGTGGTATGGTTCAACCAGAGACCAGAGCCAAATGCTACCATTTGCTATACATATATGGCTTGTAAGAATATGGTATATCGAATAGGAGATCTGGGCACATATAGTGATTGTGCATGTTAATTATCTGCTTTATAAAATTACGCTTAATCATGCATATCCTGTTTGGACTCATATTTTTTTAAGAAGGCTAGATGGTAATGAAGAAAAATTTGAAAGTAAAGCAAAGAAAACAAGCCTCAGTAAGCCACCAGTGTGATAATCTCTCACAGTGAGAGTAAAAGGGAGCTAGTGGTGGGGAAGAAGAAAAAAACCAAAACAGAAAAGAAGCACTATACAGGTATAACCATTTCAGATGACTCATAGCACTGCTAACAATAATAAACAATTTTCTTTTCACAGGCAATGAATCTTTTCTATGCTCTTTATTTGACTTCTCCAACTATTTTTTCCATTTTTTTTCCCAAAAGTATTTCCTATTTCCATTCTGCAGGGGACTGCATATTAACTTTTAAAAGATTTTATTATTTTTTTTTTAACAAAAGAAGATACTGTGTGTTGTGTGCCCAGAAAATGAAAAGATGTATGTTTAAGTATGTTTAGTGTGTACCAACTGCTGGATGTGCTACTTCCTGATTTAGCATCATCTCCTTTCCCAACCCAATATTATTCTATATTAAACTTCATATTTCATTCTTCAGTTTGTTTTAGAGTTCAGGAATAAAATTTCACTCTACCAAAACAGCTTTGGGTTTTTTTCCTTTTCATTTCAGGGGTTTGAGATATTTACACCCCACTTCCCCCAAACCTTCAGCTTCTTTTTTCTTCAGCTATCCTTGAGGGTACTCTCATGGTAAAATCCTGACCTCTCTGATTTCAGGCAGGCTCAGAATTATAGAACAAGTTTTCAAATCAGGAATGGAGTGACATTGCTGATTGGTACTACTGCAAAAAATTATGCCATAATACATGTAGACACAGAAACTACTTCTGTTAACCCATCACACAACTCAAGAGACACCGCTTCTGAGTAGTTCTGTCAGAGCCCAAACCAAAATCAATGTTTCTCTGAAGCCTCTTGGTAGCTCTCCAAGTAGTCCCAAAGGATCTAAATTCATTTTATCAGCCTATATAGCTGTGTGGATGGGTTTCTCTTTTATTCATCCAATTTTATCTCCTTTTATTTAACTGCATGGCTTTATTTTGTGTTTTAGCTTATTCAGCTACCCATGTTTTTCTTTACCGAGCAATTGCAAAAGATACTCTATGACACACTATGAGAAGCAAGAATGCATAAATATGGCTATACCAAACAAACAGCAAATCACAAAATATCAGGAAAAGTGGTGCAATTAATTTTTGCAACATTTTGACCAACATCACGGGGGTTTTATTTATTTGTTTTTTAAACAATTTAAAACATTTAATGATTGTGAAATTTCAGAACAATATTTGCTCTGTATGTTAAAAGTCAAAACAAGAAGAGGAAGTAAACTTCCATTTCTTCAAAAATTGATTACTGGTGGTTATTCACAAAAAAGAAAGCTTCACTGGTTTGCTCTCCATTGAAATCTTGCACCTTAACAGGTAAGAAGACCTGCCAGTTATTCCTTACTACATTTCATGGAAGTTTAAAATATATTCTTATTTTATGGACTTGACAAGGACTTTTCAAACACAAAATTCAATCAATTATATCAGTAAGGTGAGGAAAACAATTATTTAGCCTTAGTAAGTTTACATTATTCATAAAATGGCTGTATAGCTCAAGTTCAACAGTTTGCATAGTTTGCCTAGCTCAGCATAAAAACGTTTTTGTCTCTTCATTATAAACCCTTTTTTAATATGCATATGCTAAAGTCTGGGAAAATACAATGTATAATTGTAAATAAAATGTAGCTTCTCAAAGAATCCTAAGGCATATATTTATTCGATATGAAATTGCACTTTTGCCATCTGTACTGCAAGAGCTATTATCACACTGGTACTCATGAAACAGAAGAGACAATTTATTTGGAAAGAGGGAAAAGATTTTACAGTTATATGCACTGTAAAATTGGCTCACATTAAGGCATAATGTGGCTCCCATTAAAAATTTGCCATTTACCAAGTGTTATGACATAATTGATATTCATGATACCATGATATTTCTCTTTTCTTGGGACAGCAGATGATGTATTTGATGTAATTGGGTAGTATTGTTACTGGAGAGCAATCACTGTAAACTGCTTTACTTAGAATAAGGAACTACCTGCAATTTTCAGAGAAGAAATGATAAATTGGGTACATAGCACATTCAGCAAGAGAATGTTGTAATTTTGAAAGAGAGTCATAAAGGAATATGCAGAATTACAATGCCACAATCGGTATGTAATTTGATTTTAAATTCACGTGACTGATGAAAAATTCAGAATCAATGCTGCTCTTAGACTCAGATGCCCTCCTACTTTCCCTTGTGCTACTTTTCTCTTTCACTCCTTTCCAGGAAGCCTGCTTTAATTTAGCTCCTTTGATCCAGACCTGCAATGGGATCTTCATGAGCCTCTCGAATGGACTGATGCTGTGATGGTTAGTGAATCAATTGCCATTTTCTGATTCTGCTTTCTCAGCTGAATCACCATCTAAAGCGGCTGCTTTTCACCATCTTCTTCCTCTCTCAAGCTGTTTTAGCTTCCTTCCAAGATGCTAAAGTATATCTCATTTCCACTAGTTCAGTACAATTTCAGACACAGTCCCATTGTTTTCTTTGTTCCCCAAGATAAATTAGAAGGCTGAGTTACAAGAATAATGGACTTCCAGGAATGAACCATTTATATAATTTACACTTTTGGTTAATTATGAAGTATAAAATCTTAAACATCAAGTGGCAGTCCAGTGCTTACAACAGCAATGGCACATACACACTTGAGCACAACATTGAGGAAACACCTCCTGAGCTGCAAATGAGACATGAGACTAAGCAGCTCAATTTTGGGGACAATTTGACAGGGGTTGTTTTCTGGCCAAGTATTCTTTGTAAAGTTGTTTTTTTGTTTTGTTTTGTTTTTAAGTATTTTGTTGTTGTTTCCGTTTGGTTTGGTTTTTTTGAAAAAGGCCACTTTTTTGCTTTCACTAGTAATCCTGTTGGTTAATAAGACCATTTGTTCTGCATTAACACCAATATGAAAATAATGCAGTTTGCCCTATGGATTATCCTAAATGCAAATCATCATATTTTGCAGCACCACAAAAATAAGACAGAATTCCCCTTTCAGAGCCCAGAAATAAATGCCTTCAGCTAAAATAAAAGCTTTGCTTTTAGGGCTACGCTAACATGCTAATTATAAAATTCTGTTTTAACTTCTCAAGAGCTCCCACATAAAATCCAGTTGAGACAGGAAGAGAAAAGAGTGATTCTCCACAGCACGATAGTCAGCTCATTTTGAATGTAAATGAAATCAGAAATATCCACAGAGAAGTTTATTCTTCTCAGATTTCCAACTTAATCTCAAAACTAAATAGTTTTGGATATGTGCTTAGGTAAGCAAACAGACTTGGAAACTGATGAACGAGTATATTGGAACTTTTTTCTTTTTGGTAAATTATAAAGGATTGTTTTAAGTGCAGCGAGCAAATTGTCACCAGTGAAACAACTTATCTTAATGACTTTATTATGCACAAACTGCATGGCCAGTCTTAACTCATGGATTAAGAAAGCTCTAATCTTTCATTAAATGCGGCCTATCTACTGCTTACATAGAGAAGCCAGAGGATCGAGATTCTCTAATTCGTTTTTGAGGGTTTTTCCCCTTCCCTTGACAAACAGGCAGGTAAATTTGTTTGTGCTTCAGTTTCCTCATAGGTAGAAAGGGAATTTATAACAAATCTGGAAATGCACTCCTTTATTCATTTCAAGGGAAAGAACACACACAAACTCAACATCATTTCAGCACCTTAAAGCATAACTTCCATAGCTTCCTCAAGGTCACTTAAAGCATGAAATCCAGAATGGCCCTATCTTCTATCAGCCAAGCCATCAGGCAAACAACAACGCTGGCAAGGGAACGTTCTGTTTCATTTTATCGTGAGGTTGTATGTTGCCTCTAGCTATGACTTTCCAATGGTTTTACAGGTCACTCTTTTGAGGTCTTGAAAACACAGTAAAACAAAAGCAATTGCAGAACCACAACGGAAACCTTCATGCCTTTTCCCAAAGCACAGATCATCTGGATACCAACCCAATAGAAACATTAAACAGTTTTCCTCCTTTTCCTTCCATCATTTCTACACATAAGACAACTGATCCTGGTCTTTGTTATGACACCACTTTATTCCTCCAAAGAAAAATTAGTAATATTCTGGAGGAGGAAAAAAAAAAAAAAATCTTTTCTCAAGAGTTGTCTTTCCTTTCCTCTCCTTCCCAGCCTAAAAATTGTTTTAAAAGTGTTTAGATGATAGCGTACATTGATAATGCAGAACAGTTTGCAGAAATGGAACATTTTCACTCAGAGTAAAATCATAGTCACCTACTCCTTCTCCTATAGCAGTGCTGTTATTAACCAAATAAATGCTTCAAATTAAATGCTCCCTTAAGCTATCTGCAGGGAAAAGTATGAGTGCACTAAATGGGAAAAAATAAAGGATTAAAGGCCAGCATTATAGACTAAGAAAGGTCATGGAAAATAATACTGCAGCCTTGCATTACATTACCTAATAAAGGCATTCAGAAAGCAAAAAAGGTCCCCCCAAACCTGGGTAGAAGATTGCATGAATATATTCATTCTGTGAAGAAACAATGAGAAATTGTACTGGGAAAGTAATTGGGAAAACAACATTTTTGCTATGACATTATCCTATATGCCTGAGCTTCCACAACTTGATATAGAAACCACCCACATCCATGAAACAGCTTTTGACATATAGATAATGAATTCTCTATTCTGCCGTCCTATTGTGTTGGTTTCCACTATTTATTAAAGTCATCAGATTTTCACGGGAACACTAAAATCAGACCAACACAAAAAATAGGAAGATAATGGGTGGATTTCTGTGGCAAACAAACTGTCTAAGAATAGCACATCGAGCAGTGATTTAATCATACAGCGTACCTTTGTTTGCTTTACACGAGTCTGCTGTTCCCTTAATTCTTCAGCTGCTTCTTGTAAATACTCTTCTGGGTAATGCCTGAACACATTAATTTCTATCTAGGGATAAGGCTCTGTTTTGAAACCGACACACAAACAAATACACATAGGACCCTTCTTTTATATTTCACCCAAGAAAAATATACTGGGAGCTGACTTAATCATGAAGGAAAACAAATTTCTCCTTATTTATACTGTGACAAGCATCACAGTATCGATGAGTATAGCAGTAGGTGGTTTATGTTCTTTCAGTATTTTAACACAAAAGCTAGCTGCAGCGCAGGTTCAAGTATATGCAGCACCAAATAACAACTTTGCAGAACCTGCTTAGTCCCCCCGAGCTTCCCTTATTCCACTGAGACTGCTCTGACTGTTGTAAATAAAATTGCAGATTAAAATCTCAGCACTAATCAGCAAAAAGGGAACTCTGAAATCAGAGAAAGAGGTGACGAAGGGTCTCAGTCATACTCCTCTTGAAATAAACGGCAAGCAGGATCAGGCTCTGTGTGCCGAATTAAAATACAGCCTATACACAAAAGGATTAACAAAAAACCAACCCCATAGTTAATGCCTTAGCAGTGGTCATATTGGTGTCTTCCTGACATCCACCCCATTAAGTGCACTTAATAGCTCATGAGTCAGCAAATACAAAACACAGGTGATGGTGCTGGTAATTTGTCTATAGATGTGTAGATGACTTTGTCAGAAAGAAATCATGTGGTATCATTACCAGAGTTAGAATAACCCCAAACAATTCTTATAATCTCTTCAGTAAATGAAGTAAATACTTGATTTTCTTAGCTTTCATTAGCAATACAGAAGTCTTATTTTCATTATGTGTATCTCAAGTGTATTAAATTGTGTGTTTACGATTTCATGGAGGGAGAGAAAATACAATACGATAAAGTGCTTCAGGTTATAATGGTAAAAGACTCTGATTTATTTGATATTACTTAGCTATTCTGCCTGCATCATAAACAATGATTATAGCATAATAAATAAATCTTGACGGAAGTAGCTGAAATTTACTATTTGTGTCTTTAGAGCCTTCGGTCACAATGAAAATGCATCTGAAACATACAGAGACATAAACTGTCCTTTTTATTATTTATGTGTGTCAACTTTCTCTTCAACACAAATTCAATCACTATTTCTTCAGGATAAAAGCTTGCTGTGAATAAACTATAATGGGAGATGAAGAAGAACAAAAATATATCATAGTTCTGTAAGACTGAGATCTTTCTGCTATTCTTGGTGTACCACTTTTACTAAAAAAAAACCCTAAAACTTTTTTATACAAAAAATTTCGTCTCTGACTGAAAAAGTCCCTTAAACAAAAGGGCCTGGTGCAGCCTTTTATTTTATGATCCGTTCTCTGCAGCTCCAAAATCTGTTTGCAAGGTCTCTTTCCCTTAAAACTTATAAAATTTGATGATAGCTTCATCACGTTTTAGACAGTATGATTCTGATGGCATCAAAAAAATTGCTCTAAATGTAAAATGGCATAACTGCAATTCTCTAATTTGGCTAGAGGATGTTTTTAATTTTTTTCAATTGTTCAGCTAACCTGATGTTAGAAGTGGTTCAAGCTGCAACAAAAACCAGTTTGACCTATTTTCCTTACCTTGTCCAAAGACAAAAAACACCCCACAAACCACAAAATTTTCAAGTGAAGCTTTATTCTGCCAGGTAAGACTAAATTTTTATGTGTACCAGGCTTACCATGTTTCAAGATATTCCTAGCAATAAACTTAATTACTAGACCTACACTTTACTATGTTGGAATTATGCAGGGATTTTTTTGTTAGCTTATACGGCCAGTTAGGAGGTGGGAGGTAGGTAACAGTCTTCAACAAACCAAGACAGTCAAAATATTTTGGATTAGAAACTCAATCATGCCCAAGAGCAGCAAATTGCTCAGGACTATATAGAATACCGTGGCATAAGCAGGAAGTGAATTCAGAATTCTTGGTGTCCAATTTGGTGCAAACTTTAAAACTTCTTTTTATTTATTTTTTTTTTTTACTTCCCTCAGATCCGTTCAAGTGGCACAATTTCAGACTGTGGTCCAAACCACTGGTACGTATCAATTCAAATGCTGCATACGACACCTAAGCAGGAGAAGCTGTGCAGTAGCTATTGAAAACTGTACTGCCTTAAACTGGAATTAATTTCATCTTTTTCTTATCTGAATTTCCATTCACCTGGAAAGAGCATGCAATAAAGCCACTGATTCTAAATAAAGCTTCCAATATTAAAAAAAAAATTAGTAAAACCATACTAATTTTCAACCAGTATTTCTAATGTGCAACCTAAGGCTCACAAAACCAGATAGCCGTCAATGGAAAAGTGACTGATAGAGAAGACAATCTGTTATTGCCTCTCAAAAACCCCAAACTCATCAAGGACACAGTGCATTTCACTACATGTAGTATGGCAGTAATAACACACAAACTGACACCTGGAACTCAGGAGGGTAATGACTTTCAGCAGTGTGCCTGCTCACTAAAACAATTTCTTCTGGGCAGCTTTCTACAACTTCTTTCATGAACAGAGGGAACAAATGTCTTTCTCTGCCTTCTAACATTTCACATCTGCCAGACTTTTTGTTGACACTGACGCAGATAGATGATCTAGCTGCATAATACCGGAACGCTTTCCTACAGCTTTGTCCAGTTTGTCTGAGCTGGAAAACACTAAGTAAGTTCCTTATATTGTTCTACCCTGCTTGTGCATTTTGAAGGGCACTCTGAAGGACCTGAGTGGCTACGCTAAGGAAGCAAAGCCTACTCAACCTGAACAAAGGTAGTCACTGCAGAAACATAACTGGGTGCAGTATACAATCGCACCTGGGGTACCCGAGTTGAAATGCAGATCAAATTCTGACCAAAGCTACATAAAACGCACATTAAATTAGAGGCTAGCCCAACTCACTCAGAACGTATACTGAAACCCATATTCAGGCCTTCCATGGGGACGAATGTATGCAGAAAATTTGAAAACTGATGTTTTCAACTGCCTCTGGTATTCTAGGCAATGGTAAAGACCTCTGCCCTTGTAAATCCCACTGCCATCGATGTTTTCAATATCATCGCTTTAATTGTGAAATAATAACCTCAGGAGGGAATGCTGATCAGTGGCTTCTGGTTACATGGAATACTTCAAGCCTGAAGACTTGTAATAAAATAATGGTGCAGAGCCTACAGTACAGAAAGAAGATCCACATGAATAAAACCGCCAAACCTATGGGCCTTAGTACAGATGACTGAAAACAAAATTGTGCATGATTAATGCACGTGATTTTTGCTGAAATAACCTCGCTTTCTGACTACATCACAAACTGCTAAGGAAGCAGTTTTAAGAGAGGAAGTTATGAATTTATTCATTTACATTGGTTTGCCATGAGCTCACTTTTTTCATACCATAATAACTAGTTCAGATTTATTGAAGAACTCCAAATTGCTGGGGTTTTTCCCCCATTTCTACCTCCAAAGAATCACGCAGAAAAGAGAAACATCACCTGTACACAGACCTCAAACTGCAGAACAATGACTACCTAAGTGAATTAAAGTTTTCATAGCTTTTCTAAGCATAAAAACATATAAAAACTTAACTGAGTACTGCCCATTATTAGTCAGAGTTTTGCCAGAATAAACTTGGGACAATTAGATAAAGCTTCTCACATGAAACTACTACACAAGGCTTTAACAGTGTAAAAAAACTAATGACCCTTTAGCTACAAATGCCTCATCTCTCTCTAGGCAGAGTTACAACCTTGCAGTCAATGCTAAAACTCCCACTGACTTCCACCTAGCTAAACTGTCACCTCACACTACTTTGCGGTGAAAGGAGAACAGCCATTATCTACCTGGAACAGTTTTCTTCCTCTGCTTTTTGAAGTTACTGAAAAATTCCAGCCTATCTAGTTTCAACTCAACGTTTTAAAATTTAATCCTTGTAAGTACATTAGCTAGGTGTATGGGGCTACTTAATATTTAAAAGAGCTATAGCGGTACTAATCTTATACAGACTTTACTACTGCGTCTTGCTTTGTGTAGCTTGTTTGGTTTCTTAGATAAAAATAGCTTAATGGCAGCAAGCAACTTTCTTATGGAGCTGCTTTGTCATGTAGCAGCTTGCAGCTCCCACTGCAGACAACAGTGCAGAACCCCACTTGCCAGCCGAGCTGAGGAGCGACTTGTAGCATCGTACAGTTTAAGGATAGTGCATGAAATAAATTGCAGCTGTAATTTTACTGCACGGGAATACATTAACTGTTCTTAGGAAAGGGGTTTGTATGAGAAAAATGTTGATACATTTTAATAGATTATGGAAAGATTGTCTACTGGGATAAGTATCTGTCAAATCTCAATGCAACTGAAGAGATATGCCTAGGTCATGAAGAACTTACTATTAACCATATTAGAATATAAAAAGAATAGCAGACAAGATAAGGCAGTAAATTAGAGACATTAGGTACTCCACTGTGTTTCACTAGTGGTATTTTAGTAATGCAACTCAAGAGTAATGTACGACCAAGTGTGCATTTAGGGTACAGCTCTCAATAAAATCACATACACAATAAAGTTTTAGATTGCTTCAAGTGAATTTGGTTTATGCAGACAATGACAAGCCTGCAGGTGGTCATATTTTATGACATCTTGCTCCTTGACGACTAGCTAGGTCATGTAATATTTATTTCAATGAGTGTGAAAAATTCAATACAAAATTATGTGCTCTTTTGTATGTAAAGGGTTAAGTTATAGCCTTCGTGAGCCATTAGTTGGAGATTTATTGGGGGAGTTAGTAAGTCTATAGTTCAATATGTGGTGATTGAACAAGGACCATAGGCGCAGAGACAGAGAGAGGAAGAGAACTCAGTCAAATTATGCCTCTGGGGCTTTGCAACATATGGCCCATCAGTCAAGGGTCAAGCCCCCTCACAAATTGCATGCACTTTACATAGCCATCTGCATCAATAAATTACTAGTCTTCTGTAGCGCAAGCACTAACGCAGGAGCTGAAGGGACCACCCCACTTACAAAGAAACTTATTATTATTATTATTATCATCATCATCATCAACAACAACTTCTTCCATGTACAATGACCTAGTCCTTTCCACAACGGGATTTTTTTCAGACAGATGTACTAACAAACACACCTCAGCTTCTACTGCTTGCCTTATTTCTTTCCTAAGCAAATAGAGTCTCCTATCAGGTACCATGGATGAGATGTATCAAATCAGAAGTTGAAAACATGTGAATTTCAGAAGTGGGCTTTAATAGTCTTATTTTTCATTTGTGCATTTTTACAGATGCCCAGGCCACAATCTTACATCATCAGCCAACAATGTTGCAACTACTGCCTGCAGAAGGTATGTTTTGCTGAAGAGCAGACCTTGTCAATTCTAACTTTCACACTTCCACTTACATCACAGCCCAAGTTTGTATATGTTAGATGACAACACCTACATCAGTAGACTTTTGGGTTTCATCAGTTGTACAGAAGATCTTAATCCGAATCATCAAAATTATCCCTTTGCTGCCGTTATACCACTTTCTCAACTACCTACAGGTAGTACCTATCTAACAGGCATAGTGTACCTGTTACTCTCAAGGGGGACTACAGATAATGCTTAAAATAAATGTTGCGCCTCTTCAGATTTATTAATTTGTTTCAGCTTTTATGAGTCATATAGGATCAAAATTTAGCATGCATTTGCATTTTTATACTTTCAGATAATTTGATTTCATATTACTACAAAGAGAGGTGGATGCAGCACTGAATGCAGAGGTATTACTTTTACCTCTTTTTATCTAACCACGTTATATAAACAAAGCTTTTAATAACTCCTGCTTGGTGAACTATATGACATAAATTATTCACTATTTTCAGTCAGACTCTCAATAAGCAGCTTTCTACACGACAAAACATTCACCATGACACCTGGTATTAATTGCCACACTATACCAAGAAGAATATCACAGATTGAACGAAACCAGAAAATAACCTCTGTGGACAGTTTGAGACTATATGGAACCAACACCAAGAATAAGCAAAATACTTAACTTACCTACAGTAAATCCTTAATTAAAAAGAAAATGAAATTACTTCATTAACCAAATAAAGTAGAAAATCAAGTACTTTACAATACGCCAACTCAAAGGCTGCACTTTCAAAAGTCCTCATGCTGCAAGCATTTTTCCTGTCCTTCCTTTGCTCCAGTTCCTGTCTCGAATGCAGAAGACAATGGAAAAGTACTTGCACTATCCTAACACAGTGGTTTTCAGCATTCTTTGATTTATTGACATCTAACGTTTCCCTCTGAAACGGATCTGCAGACCCCTCCTTAGCAAATTGACACCTATTGACAAAAGATTTAACTTTCTTAGTTTCCTTAAAATAATCATATGAACACTGGTTAAACACTGCTGCTACACTATATACAGTCTTCAAAGAACAAGCAATAGAAATTGTATGTTAATTTTAACTGCAGAAGTGTGACAGCATCCTGCATAATAAAAAAACGGGAAGGCAAACCCTGCCCTAGTTAAAATAGACAATATGTGTATGTGAATTGACAGATGTGAGCAAAAATTGACAGATGGGGGGGGGGGGGGATAATAAAGTGTTATCATAGATTAAAGTATACTTTTTCCTGCAAAATACTTAAATTTTGTGGAATAGGCAGTATTTCTAAAACAGAGATGAACTTAGCTCCACCAGTGAGGTGACGATGAGGAGCCAGGAAGCAGACCTTTGAGCTATTATTGCCTTCAAGTCCCCAGATGAGAGGCTCATTTTTCCAGAAGACTCACCATGTTGAAGAAGCTGCTAAGGTCTTGCAAGGTCCAATCATAAATCCATGCAGAATTTGGGCCAAAGACTTCAAATTACCATCAGTATGGAGAAGACAATATAAGAGAGAAGTTAGGTGATGAGTGAGAAAAGGATGCTATATCATACAGGCCTGGATACGAAGAAGAGCATTTTGTTGAAGAACAGTTCAGGGAACCATTGTGTATCCCAGTGAGTACAAGAGGGAAGCGTATTGTGTGGCAGCCACTCACGCTCTGACCAGCTGAAGCACCCGGCTTTATAACTCCCTTTTGGGGGATTATGGATGTAAATTCAAATTTCTTAATGCCCTTATCTATAGATGGCAACATATACATATACACACGCATACACAGAGAATGCTTTCTGGATGATACTACACACACAGGATCTTCCCTTTGAGTCCTGAACACAGGCACTACGGAAGGCTGAAGCAGTCACGAAAAGGTCATCTGCTTGCTGTCACTCTTACTGATGCAGGATTTGTTTCCATGACAGAGCTGCTGCATGCATTACAAAAATTAGTGAATGTACCCCTAACAGTTTTTCCAGATATATATATTTCCAACTAAAGACAGACTGTACAAAATTGAAGCAGTGAAAATTACCACATAGGCAGCCTCAAGGCATTATATTTCAGTAGGGCTGAGATGAAGCCAGTCGACGAAATGGTATTTTACTGAATAACAGTAAACTCTTTGCAAATCTTGCTCATATACAAGATGAAATCTGAAATGTGTTCTTTGGCATCAGAACAACCTAAAGGAGTTGATACAGTTTATAAGGTTTCCTATAGATGAGGTAATACGTACTTTTACTTACTATTTCTTTTCTGTGTGGTTGCCAAGTTCCAAAAAGAAGTATTTTCACTGTTTCTACTTAAGCTGTGTTGCTGTAGAGACTAAAACAAGCCTGACAATCCGGTTCCCTTTACTCATTACTTGAGAAAACGGACAGCTTTGTGACGGTGTACTTCTTTCTTCTGTCAAGGATTCTTTTGAAAAAAGAACATCTCCAGAGCATTTCAAAGATTTTTTAAAAATCTTTTGAAATCCGAAATGCAAAGATTTCAGGAAAAATCTTTGTCATTAGGGCTCTGGCACCTTTCTATACATCAGACTTTCCATTTCTTAGCACAGGAAACGATAAAGTGATTCCAACTTAGAGAAGGGAGACAGTAAAAGAAACCTCTCCACAGTAGCCTCCTAAACATGACCCAGACAGACTTTGTCTAAGGACAGGACGGTAGTTCATCTTACAGCCTTTGCCCTCTCTTCTGAGTGTGAAGATAGTTTCAGATATTTTAATTGTACTTTTTGGTCTGTCAGTAAGATCTGAACTGAAATATTGGTTCAGCTTACGCTTCAAAAAATACGTTCCAAAGTTTTTCCTCATGCTTTACTGGGGCTAGTTTCTTCCTTAATCTAGCGCATTTTCACATCATCTTAGATAATGAGCATGCTCTGGCTAGACAAGAAGATCTTGAATGCTATGCTGAAGTACGTATTACAACCAACATCGCTCCATTGGAAGGAATGTCACATAGATACAATGCCAATAAGCAAAGAAATGTAAAAAAACAAAAACAAACAAACAAACAAGTACCAAAATGGAAAAAAAAAAAACAAAACATCCAGAAAGGAAAAAGTACATCGCTGTCCTCCCTTTTAATTTTTGTGTCCATGTGGAAGGAGAGAGTTGTCTGGGTTCAGCTCCTAGCAGCCAGCTGTCCACATCCCAAACCCCACCAATACAGCTGCCGCTAATTGGCACCCTGGCAGCCCCAGCGCACAAGTTGAGGGTTCAATGGCTTGTTGAGTTTGCAAAATGAACTGACCTCTTCTTCACCCCGAGGAAGTGTCCCGCAGGTCAGGGTGGAAGCAGGGTGTAGAGAGGCTTGCTCAGCTGCTCTCCCTGTCATTACAAAGCACAGTTGCCTTCATCCTGGTCTCCGTGAGAGGTGGCTTTTGCCTTCCCGTCACTGGGATTCAGTGCAGGGTCCGAGTATGACCCATGCTGCTACTCCCTGCCAGCTTTGGCATTTTTTTTTTATAGCGCAGCATAAAGTTTACAAGAGGGTCTTGCTCTGGATAGCTCACCGATACGTAACTTTGTATTACCTTACATTATACAGGCAGTTTTCCAGTACTGTAAAAGAGAGCTCTCCTCTGAGAAAAGGTCTCAATCACTTTTAATTGTCAAATTGGTCTCCCAGTTACATATTTTCTTGACAGAGAACACTTGCACTATAACACTGAATTTTTGGACATTTTACAATTCCGTGCCATGAAAGCCTATTTAATTTTGAAGCAATGTATTTACATTACAACTACATCCCTCAACATAGTGTGGGGAAACAGAAAGCAATTAAACCCATAGAAAATCCTAATTTACCCTTGTTGGATATTTTTTTTGTAGAACCTTACCGATGAACAAGCTGAAGAGTATTTCTTTTTATTATATTAGAAGAATGTTTTTAAACACTATTTTTCTTTTCATTAACAATCCAGTATACCTTTATTCTTTTGATCAAACACTTGGTGCTAAGGAAATACTGCCACCTGCTCTGGGAAAAGCTTCAGAGATACTATCAAATCAGAAAGAGATAAAATAATACAATTATATGAAGTGCTTCGAGACAAGAGGGTGGGGATTTTATTTCTGACCTATAAATGATCTTCAGAGCAAAAAATCTACAGCAGATCATGTTTATGTAATATTTAACACACCCAGTGGCCTTCCTGAATTTCAAGACCAACTGTTCTGTTTCTTTCAAATGATGCATAAATGGAGTTAAATAGCTCTCACTTAAGAGTGATTCAACGCAAATGGCATCACGGATGACAAGGGACTATCATAAACATTTTGACCCAGCGAACATCCCACAGGCTGTTTCACTGCCTGGCAAAGGCAGAAGTGAAGACAGCTAAGACACAATAAAAGAAAACATCCAAAGACCCCGATGGCACAGCTGTAAAAATACATTCCCAACACCAGCACCTGGATTTTGCAACAACCAGCTGCCACCCCACGTGTGGCCTAAGTGCTCGCTCTGGAACGGTCTGAGGCAGAGGTCAAACAGAAATCCCTTTGCCCCTCAAAGGAGTGATGGCCAAGTTAAGCATGGAGTAACAGATTTCCACAAAGAGAGTGCTGTCCAATTTATTAACACTGGATAGATAAATTCACCTATTCACTTGCAAACCCAAGATCCTATTTTTGCAGAGTAAGACTCTTCATTTCCAAAAGCACCATTAAGGAAAAAAAAAAAAGAAAGAGGAATAAAAGAAAACAAATTACATTTAAAGTTTTGTATGTGCTTTCCAAGCAGGAAGTCACATTCTGCCAGTCATCCAGCCAGTTCTGGGCTACCCAGTTCAAGAGACAGGCAACTAATGGAGAAGTCCAGCAGAGGCCGACAAAGATGAGGGGACTGGGGCATATCTCTGTTATGAGGAAAGGCTGAGAGAGCTGGGTCTGTTTAGCCTGGAGAAGACTGAGAGGGGAATCTCATCAACGCTTATAAATATCTAAAGGGCAGATGTCAAAAGGATGGCACCAGACTCTTCTCAGTGGTGCCCAGTGACAGGACAAGGGGCAACAGGCACAAACTGGAACACAGGAAGTTCCATCTGAATGTGAGGAAAAACTTCCCCACTGTGAGGGTGACCGAGCACTGGAACAGGCTGCCCAGGGAGGTTGTGGAGTCTCCTTCTCTGCAGATACTCAAAACCCGCCTGGATGCCATCCTGTGCAGCCTGCTCTGGGTGATCCTGCTCTAGCAGAGGGGTTGGACTAGATGATCTCCGGAGGTCCCTTCCAACCCCTACCAATCTGTGATTCTGTGATCCTCTAGCTTCTTAGATAAATGACAATATTGTATGGGTTTTGCCTGCCAATACCTAGGCATTTGCAAGCAAATAGGCTAGTGATCCCTTCTCAATCTGAAAAATACACCTTACTCCAAGTCTCGTGACAAAGACAAATGAATTGAAGAGAGGAAAGATCGTACATGACACAACTGAACAGGTGACAGGCCACAGCAGAGTGCTGCTTAACAGCAGAACTGTGGCAGGCAAAATCAAAGAGAAGTAAACCAAAGATTTAATCTTTTTGGCATGATTCATGGGGTTTTATATGTAAAACACACACGCGCAATCCATATATGTAGGCATACATTTCTACAGGCTATGCATAAAAGATAGCAGCAAATTTATCAGACAAAATATTTGCAGACCTTAAAAGCTGTAAGTCGGGCTCATTCTTTTTAAAGAAGGGAAATACAACATTGATTGAGTTCAGAATATTTTCAGTTTTACCTCACCACCTCCTGTTTTCTTCTCAGCTATATTCCAAAATTTATTGGCATCTTTCCTTATGTACAAAAAATGGACCAAATGAGGTAACAGAAAACAGAAGGAAAATAAACAGATGTTTATAATCTGATAGATATTACAAATAACTATTTCAAAATTCTTTTTAGAAAAAGAGAAAAATGCTGATTCAATCATTAGATCATGTTCCATGTTTGAAATTACACTAGTACTGCAAGAGTAAATGATTGTAAATTGAATTTAACTTCATTTTGACACTTTGCATTACTGTAGTGTGGCTCCAGAGCAATTATACCTAAAAAATAAAAAAATTAAAAAATCGCACAATAGAAATTAAAAATTCAACAGGGCCCACAGCTGTTACTGGGCAAGTTCAGACTCCTGGAGACTTCAGTCTACTCTTACTACAATTCTACATTTTTTTTGTGATAGAAGCTATGTCTACTGAAACTACATCCCATTTAAAAATCAAAGTGAAAATAAATTTGAAGACCATGTCAACTGAAGTCAGCTGATAGACTTCAAAAGGCTGGTGTCCTGTTGTGCAGACTGAAATATCTGCAGCTTCCAGCAGATCCTCTCATTCCAGTACAATCACTTATACAACATTCAGAAAACTGGAGGAATACTTTAGTAGATCCTATCTTCTCAGTTGACTATATTTATTCCTTCTTGCAATATATTCATTATTACTCTCCAGCTCTGGGCAATTATGGGATAAATTTAATCTGTTGAAAGTATGACTTTAAAGGAAAAGAAGAATCAGAAGCTCAAGGCAGGTTTGGGCTCTGAAACTGGACAAATGAGAGAGGCAAGCAAGCCTCCTTATACAGAAAAGAAAAGATCTCTTTTTATTTCAGGTAATTTATTATCCTTTCTAGTCTCTGAAATTGTCAGTTTTATAAAAACTCAGTAAAGCTTATTTCCTATGGGGCTTAAGTCTCCCTAGTTGATCGGTGTACTTATTAGTTGCTTATGAATTTTAGTAACATCAGGATACTATTACATAAGTGCCCTCACATTAATTATATTAAACTTTTTGAGTTTTTTAATTGACATATGTAAATTATTGTCATGCCAGAAAACCAGTTGAAAAGCAGCTTAAGCTAGAAACAGTTCTTCATTAGGAGTTGCTGAAAATTGTACTTTAAAAAGGGCAGAATAGTTTTTTTTAATTCTGCTCAGGAACATAAGAATCAATAATTATGTACCAGAACTTCTTCACAGGACAGTGATTTCCTATGGCATATAGTATAAAAGAGATAATACGACTTTTACTAACTTGTATACGTATGGCCCATATCTATGAGCTGTTCATCCTGATGCATTTATAAGGGTATAATGCCAAGCTAGCATAACTACGGTAGTAGTGCTACTTTCTTTCCTGACAGCATTAGGACTTTAATGGGAAAGGCAGCAAAAGCCATTAACATTTATGGTGTTATGAAAACATCTCTGTGATTTTTTTATCCCCTAACTTTAATTCATATGTAGAAAACATTCCCAGAAGTTGTTAGATTAACACCTGTTCATGGCAAAAAAAGGCCGTGAACACATTAGAGGTGCTATCCCTTATATCAATCAGATCTCTTAGTCCACAGAGTCTAACCTGGAAAGATTTCCCGTGTAGAGAAGTGCATGTTGAGGCACCAGTGTGACTTTAGCTTCTCTGTTGCAAATGTCAAGAAGATGCTACTTTATGTCAACATTTTCTGTGTTCATGCTGTTAGGAGAGGGCCGTAACCTAACAACTTCTTTCATGCTAAAACCCAGTTGGTTTATGTTGTCAAATATTTGCCTATTCAGGCCCTTTCCCTTTATTTCCCATCCCTTTATTGAAAGAGAAAGGTTGTGGTTTGATTTGTAGATCAATAAAGTTACACAACTGGAATTGAGAAACAGCAGCAGTAAATGAAACTGTGGGAAGAAAAAAAGAAAAGGAAAAAAAAAAGGAGAAAAGGATACATATCAATTAGAACTGGTTTCCCTAAAGAATTAAAAATTTCAGCACTTGGAAAAAAGAAAACAGGCAAATTGTTGGGCAGCAGTGTCTGATAAGTGCATTTGGCTAGTCTGCCTGCTTTTCCTTTAGAAAGAAACCTCATTTCAGGGAGAATATTACAATTTTTTACACAGCTTTCTTAGCATCTAAACCAGTCTTTGTTTATTCAGTGTGCTCTTTCCAGTACTACTGAAGATTCACTATGTATCTTAGTAATCTCTGCTATTAAACATCTATTCTTCTGCATCCTACAGGAAAAAATGACTTAATCAGAAAGTACTTACTCATTGAAGACAAACATTGAGGAACTCAATGCACAAAAGAAAGCTCTTTGCACGGTGTCCAAACTTGAACTGACTATCTGGATGCTTTCAACTCCAAATGCTCTGGATGCCTCATCCCACAAATTGTAGGAGCAATGATGCCAAGCTTTAAAGCCTACATCACTTCCTTGACATGCTAATAAAATCTTTTTTTCTTGTACAATTCCTCTACTTCATGCAAGTTGTTTCCACTGTGAAGCAGACAGCTGCACAGGGAATTCTTCTGGAACCTGCTGCTCCGCAAGCATTTAAGGGCACACTTCCCCTTCTCCTGTAATCTCTTTACAATGGCATGCTTACCTTTGGAGTAATGCAGGACTTCTTTGTGCTTCTCTTCATATCTATTTGTACCCCATGATACCATTATAATGGCCTACTGAGTAAGGGATACAAAACTTGAGCAGAGGAGCTAATGATTTGTTGGTTTTGTTGCACTAATACTAGGTTTTAAGCTACTTGCAACATTTATTTTAGAAGTTCAAGATCATAAGAGAAACATGGTTGGAAGGGGAAGGAAGCATCCTTCAACAGCTGAAAATGCTGGAAAAACAGACACACACAAACGCATAGTCTTGACCTGATGAAAATAATTAAAAACTCCTTAATTTATTTTATATGCTTATACTATAATGACTGCAACACCACTGCTTCAACTATGACTATCATAAAATCCTTAGTTCTTTCATTAACCTGCTGATGTTCATAGAAGGCTTTCTGCTAACACAGATATGCTGTCTTCTGGTCAAAGGAAAAGGTATGTCTTTTTCTAATTCTCCAGCCCTTTCTTCTCCTCTGAATCCCTGTTCTTTTGAAGATCTGGCCTCAGCCAGCTGCTGGTGCTGTATACTCACAGAGAAAATAAGCAGAGAGAAGAAAAAAGAGGGAGTGGGGGGAGAGGAAGAGGAAGGCATCCTCTTTACACTTTTTCCCTTCAGGAAAGTAATTTTCCTCTTGCCCCTAATTCCAATTGCAGAAGACTAGGGATGGACCTAATCTACCTTTCTGTAGCTAGAAGTATGAAATGATTACAGAAGTGTGGCTGAAATGAACAGTGGTGAATTACCATTTTGTCAAAAAGGCTCAGGATGTCCAGAACAAGCTGCTACTTTCACAAGGAAGGAGAAAAAAAGGGCAGAAATCATTCCATCAGCAGAGGTGTGTTTTTGCTTCCCTTTCTAAATGAAAGGCCCAGGCAAACAAGACATATTCTGTGTCATGGTTTGTCACTCATGACCAGCAGCTGGTGATTAAAAAACCTTATGGCTTCAAACCTGCTTCCCTGTAAAGAAGAATGACGACATTCATGCCAACGTGCCACAAACCTGAAACAATCAGGCTGAGCCTTGAGAGGCGGGTGTGCAAATGAACATGCAATAGCTGAAAATGAACATTTGTAAAAAAAAAATTAAAAAAATAAAAAAAAAATCTCAAGTTTGCTTAGGCTTTATACTAATATTTAAATTAATAGATGACCTGTTGTGATGGTCATCTGTTATTTTGCTGGGTTTTATGCTGCTTCTGACAGGCTCATGTTTAGGCCCCACAGATCTTTCCTTATGTGGGAAAACAAGCAAGAAACAAAAAGCAAGCAACAAAAACACTTCCATGAGTCTCCAGCCATGGGCTAATTTGCTCTTAGAAGAGAAAGAGACTGCCTCTCAAGGCTGAGCAGCACAACCATCTGCTCAGGTTGTGAGTGACGAGCTAACTGAGCTCAGCAGCAGGCAGCCATACGGTTATTTAACTCTGACTTGACCACCAGCAGGAGGTCCAGCACACTACAAAGGTTCAAAGGTAACAGGAGGACTAACACCTGGACAAGGCAGTCAGCTGGAAACATTTCCACTTGAGAAGGGCACAGAAAGGAGGGTTTAGAAACTAGATATCTCTGAGGGAGGAAACTGCATTTAGGCAAGCCCCTTCTGCCTCACCCCATCTCCCAGCTATACAGAATTTTTCCGTCGGCTGGCATTCCCTTCGGAGAGCAAGGCAGCCACGGCACAGAGGGAAAGTGGGGATCGTATAGCAGCCAGGGGCAGATCAGGCAGATGCTTACCAAGGGTCCCTGATTAGAAAAGCTGCTTGAAGACCTGACCCAGATGGCCTCTGTGGGATAGGTCAGCAGGCAGGTACGCATTAAGGTGATGAATGCACATGGTACTTGCCTGCTATGAAAACAGATCCTTTCTAAAAAGGTCACAAACTTACTTCTTCCATGACTCCCATTAAGCAAGTACTGTTTTTCCCATCCCTTACTAACATATGACTCCCAAGCCAGGTGTAGGCTATCATCAGTTCTATGTGATTTGCTGAGCCAAATACACTTGTAAGTATTCACGTTATTAAACCAGACAATGAAGAAATATTCCTGTGTCACACAAGGAAGGAGAAATGCTGAAGAATGTCAGAGAATTAATCCACTCCCCCCCCCCAATAAAGGCCAACAGAGCTGTTTCAAAACTACTTTTAAACTTTCTGTGAAAATGCTGATAAGAATATTTATGGTTTGTTTTTAAATAATAAACTTCTCTGACCACAACAAAACCCAAGAGATGAGTTAAAAAAATAGTCATAATACTTTAAACAGAATGTCTGTCATCCAAAATTATCTGACTAGATGAAATGGCTAATCAAATAATCTCCAGAGACATTAATGGAAAACTCACCTGGTTTACATTAAGCTGTTCTTAAGTATTTTGATGATCTGCAGCATAATGCTATGCAATCTGCCTGGTGTGTTTTATCAACCCACAAAAAAAGTGCAGTTGTTCCTTCAGCTGCTCTGCTTAGATATCATATCCCCGATTATTTGGAATGAAATCTTCTTATTCCATGATATAGTAAATCTGGCCTTAGTAGGCTTCATACTGTATCTGAAATGCTCTGTATATGTTGCTTTAACTATAGGCTGGAGGAAGCATCATTTCTTCTAGTTAGCTGCATGAATTTGGCACAAACCCCTTATCATGTGCTATCATAAATTCAGTAGAATTTACGCTCAGCCTTGGTTCAAATCAAATAGGCACTGCAAAATAACCTAGCTTAACAGAGATGAGTATTAATGAACACTGAACCATAACCCCAGTTACTATGTTTTATTAAGCCTTAACTCTTTCTGCTAAGACTGTCAGCGGAGGTGCCACCACCTACCAGGTGCACTTGTAGGGGCTTGTTCCTTTCAGGTCACCTGAAAGTCATTCTGAAGTGGAGAAGAATACATGCAGATCTGACACATCTAGAACAGGAAAAGGTGCTGGATTAAATGCCAAACTTAATTAAGGGATTCTGCTTCTTAAAGAATTTGTGTTAATTTCTTAGACAAGATTATTTTTTTTAATGGTAAGCTAATGAGAAATAAAGTTAACGAAGATGAATGAACTTCACAACAAATTTTGAAAGAGAAGACTTCTAATTCATATCAACATCAGGCATACACAAAGTCTCCAGTTCAGGCAATGCCCAGGCCTCACAATCCTGACTTGGTGAATAGAAACCCTTTTTCTCCCATTGGATTGATGACGTTGAGGTTGATGGAATATTTGATTAGATCTCCCTTTGGGACTTAGTTTGTTTTGCGGGGTTTTTTAAACGTTTGCCTAAATTGTAGCATTTCCACTATTGCTGTATCTTACTTCTCCAGCGAACATTTAGGGAACGCCACCGTCAGACTACACTTCACAAAGGCTGCCGATCCCACCGCCATCCAACCACTGAGCCACTGAGGTGCATTTGCTTATTACTTTGAAGAGCTAGTAATCATCACATAGACATAGATCTTCAGAGATTTAAGCTAAGTGAGTCAGTGTGTTAATTATATGCTAAGGGAGCACACACAAGAAATGGAAAGTAGTAGTTTATTGCTTTCCCAAGTTTCTCAGGTAATTAGAGCAGCTTCTGGAGATACATGGCACTGTACCAGAATCTATCATCACAATAGGCTTCACTGTAAAATGCACAGAATTAATTTTTTAATAAAAATCCTCTACTGAGTGTCAGAGCCAAATTCACCTGATAAATGTCACTGAGCAACGTCATTACTGGCTCATCAATGCAGGGTGTTTAAAGCAGATGGTAGAGCAATGCATCTTCAGCACTACAGCCTGTTAATATCAGCCACCTCCCATAAAAAAATTAAAATTGGCCCCCTGTCAGTCAAACATGACAGTACTTTGGATTTCTCCCTCATGATATTCTTTAGCCTTGAGGCAGATATGACAGGCGCCTTATTAAATTCCAAAAATAAAATGTAGCACAAGAAGGCAGTGCATTCCAATGAGACAGCAGACTTGTTAAAATGCAACATGCATAAAACTTACTTCATTTCATTTTAGCTATCATCAGCTTCATCGTTTAAAAAACCCAAATAGCAACTTTAGAAATGTGGTGTTTGTTGTGTATAAATTAAAACAACATGTCATGCCTTATATTTCAAAGTCCTTAAAAGTCTTTATGGGCGTTGCACTGCTATTTTGGTTATTTTTATGAACATAAAAGCTAGGATTTCAATTCACTGTTCTATGTTCAGTGCTTGCGTTGCATTATTATTGATCCCAGTCTGCACAGAAGGCATAGAAGCTAACTATCCTGTTAGACAGGAGCATCACTAAGTCAGGAAGATTTTTGTACAAGTATGGGGACTGGTCTATACACACCACATTCTCCAACTATATAAAACAGGGAAACAAAGCTAATCTCATTCAAAAATCTTCCAAGTTGAATGGAAAGACTGTTGAGAAAGAACACTTAAAGCACTCACAGGTAGAGACGCCATTTTGTGTTTTACTTTCAAATTTTACCGCAACCCATAATATATACAAATTAGGATATGGGATAGGATTATGAACGCATATTAGGGCAGCTTCCACTGAACCACACTAAAATTCAGACCTGTAAGTCACGTAGGTTGCTTTGAAATTCCCTAACATAAGGTGGAAACCTGGATGCTGTAAAATCAGATTTTGCCTCCAAGGTCAACAAAATTAGCATTTTCCTTATAGTCTTATATATATTTCTTAAATAACACATGAGACTATAAGGATTGCTCCTACCAGGATAGGTACAAGGTATACTGTCTGAATGCTCATAATAAACATATGAGTAGTGAGACAATTTCATCAGAAATGTAGCATGTTTTCAAGTACCTCAAGTCATGCATTTCTTAAAATGTTTGTAGGATTCAGGCTGAAGCTGTATATCACTGCACTGTCCTCACTTGGGAGATTTTGTTTCCTTCCCAGGGTTTACATTCCTCTGCAAATATCAAGAGAAAGCTCACACATGCCTAACTAAACCTTCTGCACCATCATTTTCTGTATCTCACTATTCCACCTCCTTCAACTTCAACGAAAAAAAAAAAAAAAGACATGATATTCATGCCAAAGTCACATCTCGCTTCCTTCTTCAAAACCGTGGACAAATAGATGCCTGTAGTGAACATAGTCTGTGTTCTAGTTTGTGCCACCCTTAATTTTTAAAGTCAAGTGAGGTTTAGATGGTCATGAACTTACTGACAAGAGACTCTCTATTCACTCTCAGGCTTTTTTATGTATTGTACAAACAGTTTCTTCATGTCTGCGACACACTATACCCCCCTTTTTCTGCTGCCTTGCCTCCTAGACATTAATTCCTATGGCTTTGCAAAATACATGCCAAAGTCTTCTTTCACTTTTGAAATAAAACGGGACTGATTTAAAACAAATGCTTTCATTTTGACAACACATTTGCACAAACAAACTATGTCAATGTTGATGTGGCAATAACAGAGCAAGACAACTGAGTTCTGCACTTCTCAGGAACTGCCCCCAAAATGTCAGCGATCGCAACTCTTGCCAACACGCTCTGAAAATGAAACAGCAACGGGCTCATCTTTTTCAGTGCAAGTCTTTTATGCCTGCTCTCCGTGTAGTGTAGATGGTTTCAAATGCTGACTATACCCTCATCTGAATCCTATTTTAGGAACTGTAACCAAAGTGTTACATGATGCACAGAATGACATTTTCTATTGCCAAAAGCATGCTCTAGAAGCAAAACAGAGCAGGAGGAGGGGGAAAGGGAATCTATTCCCACAAGGCCTAAATGTTGTTATCTCTAACTGCCAAACACATGACATCTTGCTGCCACTTCAAAGCATTTCTTTAGTTCCTCGTATGATGTTACTTTTATTCTTTCCTAAAGTAAATGCCACTTCTTCCAAATTCTACTTAACCTGTGAGAGGCTGTGTCAATAGCAAACCATAAGGCAATACGTACTCCATCACTAATATATATATATAGTATGTATATATGTATACACACCTCACAGAATGATAGAAAAATTTCTATTGCAAGGCCCTCTGGAGGTGACCTGGTGAGACTCTTTTCTCAAAGCAGGGATAACTTCAATGGAGGAGCCATTTTGCTCAAGATGTTTTCCAGATGTCTTTTGACTACCCCAGGAATGGAGATTCCACCACCCCTCTGGGCATCAGTGCCCATGACACAAATCACCACTCTCACCGGGAAGGACATTTTCCCTTACTAGCTGGAGCGTTCCTTGCTGCGTGCAATCTGTGGCCATTGCCTCCAGCCCTTCTGCTGCGCACCTCAAAGGAGAGCGGGACTGCCTTCTCTGCAGTCATCCACCAGGCAAAGACACAATTAGCTTTCCCCTTAGTCTTCTCCTCTCAAGGATGAGAAGCAGTGGGTAATAATTATCTCCCTCAGCCTGCTCACTATACTCTTGTTCTGCAGTCTAGCATGTGCTTAGGCTTCACTGAAACAGGACCCCAGCATGTGTATACACACACACACTCATACAGCAAAAGTGCTGAGAGGATCAAAAAAGAACTTAAATGAAAAGGCTTCTGTTTAAAATATTAAGTAAAACAACTCTGCAAATCACTCCAAGGTATAAGACAAGGCTTCGTAAAATATCTGTGTTTATCATAAGATCTCCTGGTAATAAAGGAAGGTAGTTTAGTGGTATGCAAAGGCTTTAGATTAATACATCTGTACTGAAAAACATATAGTTAAAATCTGCATTCAGATCAGACCAAATAAGCATTCTAAATATACAATCTCTTCCAAACACTACTCTTCCTTGGCTATTAACATTTGCATTAGGGCCAAAAGAACCCTTAAATAAAAATTAGACATTACCGTTCTTTTTTCCACATGCAAACATGAATGATACCACAGTTGTCTGATGAGGCTAAACAGTAGTTTGAAGGACTTATCCAACTGATCAGACTGCAAGATCATCTGCAAAGTAATTTGGAGGATTTGACTGATGTAAAATACTCTGTTTTGTTGGTATCTAGTGCCATAAGCTGAAAAGTCACCTATAGTTGCTTTGCAACTATAGCAAGTCTCCCAGCACCAAGGCAACAACAACTTGTCATTTGGGAGCCATAATAATACTCCTCCAGAATATCATTCGTATTCCTTTGTACTCCATAAATCTTTTGAGCTGTCCCTTGAACGAGACTTCTGCAATTCTGTTTTGTCTTCTCAACACTTTGGTTTTCCATTACTTTAAAGATTTTTTGTTTGTTTCTCAGCATTAAAGTACCTGGTTTTAATTAGCTGTCACACCAGCATTGTCTTTGCATGCTTTTATGCACTCACATCACACTACATATAAGTGCTGATTTTTTTTTTTTTTATTTTTTTTTTACACAGATAATGATAAGTGGGATGGATTTGTCTAATGGGAAAAAAGAAAGGCACAAGCCTGACATAAATTGTCACAGAAATCATTTGACATTCACCCTTTTCAGTGGAAAAGGACAAAAGCTAAAATCATTAGTCTCCTGTATGTGTGAGTACAAGCAAAAGAACATTTTAAATGTAAAGATACGTTGTTACTGAGGGAGTGAAATACTAATGAGATGCTGTAACTTAAGTGTGAAACTAGCAGTACCAAAAGCTGTTAAACCTCTGACTGGACTCAAAATTACAATTATCATCATCCTGAACAGACAGATATGTGAGCTGAGAGATCAAGCTGGGAAGAGTTTCTCATTTCCTTTTTCTCCTCAATTGGCTGAAAGATTTTAAAATAACACACAAGCTGCATGTAACATCTGCCTGCTTGATCTTTCTAACATACAAGGAAAATCCTATTATAGAACCTGATGTCTTATATCTATGTAGATGGGACCATATCATTCATACTCATGTTCATGCCAACCAGGTAGAGAAGAAGATGGAAATCCCCATCTCATAAAAAGAGGCACAGAGAAAGGCATTTATCCCAAATTCACATCAAAGCTAAGAACTGAAATTAGACCTCTTAAAAATACTCCAGGATCTTAACCTCAAGATCCTTATTCTTCTCTAAATGGATTCTCCAGCTATTAAACGTTCCAGCAGCTAACTGGATTACCACATCAACAATCAATCACATTTATAGGGTATTAAATTTACTTGGAAACTTGATGGCTGACTTCAATCTAGAGGGACAAGATCAAATTAAAATTCGTACTACATTGTGTGGAGCACTGTATTTTGGTTCTTGTAGGAAGAAATTGGCAAATTGCATTTGATTTCTTGTTTTGACATGTTACTTGGCATATTAATAAACTAGAAACATTATGCTGCTTAAAGTCATGATCTCATTTTCCCAAAATTTGACTTGAAGCACTTTTTGAGAAGGAAATAGGGTGTCCTTGTTCACTTACTAATTTTGCTACTTAGTTTTTTTCTTACTTGAGTGGAAAGTACTACAATAATTCACCAGACCAAATTCACTATGAGTAAGACAACTCTTCCCTAAAAATACAAGTTACCATTTGTATTTCTTATTCCAATTTGCCACAATGGGTTCATATTGCAGTTCAGTGTCATAACTGACAAGGGTTACATGTAATCAACTACAAGCTTGTTTAAGATGATGGGATGAATATTTCAATTGCACATCAAAACCAAATATGAATAAGTAATGAGAAATGAAGCAGAATGGCATAATGGGGAGCCACCACCATTTGGAAGACCAGGTGTTTAAACTGAATGAACTGATATTTGCTAGCTGCTCAGTAAAAGTCCATCTGCTGGTAAGAGCGAGTCCTGTGCCCACAGAATTTCCAGGAGCAAAGGTGAAAGCTGCCCTGGCCTCTGGAAAAACTGCTGTAATAGATTCAGCGCACCACTGGGAGCATCCCTTCCAAACCTCCACTATCATCTGCCCAGATTTCTGGGTCCCTAAGAAAAGGCTGTGCCCTTACCAAAGACTCTTCAGCCAAGTAATCTTGGACCTTGGACATGTTTGCACTGAATGTGTCATTCCGTATCAATTGGCCAGTACTAATCACCAGCTACGGGAGACATTATAAAAGGCTATATGAAAACAGCATTGCAAAGATTATTGCAAAGACTGCCTTTCAAGACAAGGATTTAAGTACCTAAGCAACTTGCACTAGCAATGCTAAGTTTTAGCATACCATAAAATACTTTCATTTTCACTGGAAGACGAAACAAAGATTTCACCTTCAAGAGCAATTGCTGCGGGTGTTTCTGAATCAATTAACTTTTCTTTGTTGTTGTTAAAGATGAATCATGCAAAACAGATGAAATTTTCAACTATGGAAAAAATATGTAATGGCTAAGAAGTTTAAATCTTCAAACAGGCCATTACACCTTGCCTGAGACAGAAAGGGTAGGACAACACGAATAGATGGACCACGCGCAAGTGAACGCTCACAGAACCTTTTTCCTGAAACGGTCAAAATACTGCAGGGACCCAAGCTGAAGAACCTGTGAGACTATTGAAAATTGTAGCCTGTGCTTCCACTCTCCAGTTTTCGTTGGTGAGCACAGAAGTCAGAGGGGGCCTCGGCTGCACTTTGGTCATCCCCAGAGGGCACAAGAAGCTCTCAGTCCATGTGGCACCTCAATCATCAGGCAAACTTTTCCATGGTACCGAAAATACTAAAGGGAAGAAAATCTCCTTGCACCTTTTAGCTACTTTTCCAGCCATGAATAAGGACATACCATAGCCCTTCCTCTTGCAAATTCTTTGAAAGAAATCTTATTCTTCCACTATTAAATAGACACAAGTTTACATGAAACATGTGTCCTGGTGAACTAGTAAAACACACACACAAAAAAGAGTTTCTAACAATGCAGATGTGTATAATAAAGTAATTTAAAAATAAAAACAAACAACCTAAAAGCTTCAAAATATCCCCACCTTCTTAAATAACATTAGCACTCATCACACAGTAACTCAGAACCACCTGAACTAATCTGAAACCACAGAACTGCACAGTGTCCACCTGTAATCACACAACATTATCTCCTTTTTTCCCCAGGAGTGCTTTATGTTGTAGAAAATACTTGTTAAAACCTCATTATGAGCTTTGAGAAAATACTAGCATTATATCAGTATGTACTCCTTTAGTGCTACAGAAAAAATGTTCTTTCATATTTATGAAATACAGAAGTTGATGCCTTCACCAATTAAGTTTAAGCAATCAATAACATAATTCTTACAGAACAAAACTGTAAGAAGTCTTTTGCTTCATTGTTGGTTTTTTCTTTAATTTTTCTTTAATTTTTCTTTTTTCTGTTGTTTCTAAAACAAATGTACACATCCTCATTGAATGTCTAAAGCATTTTTCAACTACCAAACCGAGAAAAAAATAAAAAAATCAGTATTTTATTTAATAACTTACAACAAGGTCTCATACAACGTAAGCTTCTGTCTCCAGAGATAGGTAACTCGCACTGTTAAAATCTCTGAACAGGACTAACAAGATGAAACAGCTAAAAACTGGGATAACTATGTTGTTTATATCAACGCTGATATCTCACAGCTAAACATTTGGATAGCTTGTTCAAACCATTCTCAATTTAAAGCCCTACAGATTACAAGGTATGCTCAGTGTTGACGTGAATTGAATCTTTACCATATTAAGTGCAAGTTGTCCACTTACTATGCATCTTTTGAAATAAATACACTACATTTAATCCCAGGAAGGATGCTTCATGGGCACATAACTCAGGTGGGTCACCGTAAAAAACTAGAGAGAGGTAAAGATAGAAAGACAGGAAGAGAGATAAAGGTAGAAAGATAGAAAAAAAAAAATATTAAAATCACAGACATTCCATTTGTGTCTATGTCACATAATCTCATATTCTTCTTGGAAGAAACACATTTTTAACTGGCAAGATAAACTCTATGTATATGCATTCTTCATTTCAAGCAAAGCTCTTAAGAAAAATGCTTTGTATATATTTAGTCCAATTGACTCACCTGCTATACACCTTTCAGTCATATACACATTATATTATCCTGCAGTAATTGTTCGAGCAAGAAGGATCCCACTGCCAGCAAACTAATATAAGGGGTCCTTTTCTACATGAATACTTAGGATACCAGGCTGCTTTCTACCAAGGTCCCAATTTCCCTTCATTTTATCATGAGCGACCCCCGGGGTTCCTGAAATGGTATCACTAACAGAGCCCCTCAGGGTAGAAAGGGAATGAGAGGGTCAGGTTTGATTTCAGCGGGCAACATTAGCTGTTGCTTCCCAATGAGTCTGGACATGGCACCCAAACGAGGGATGAATGCTTTTCAAAGTAAGCACAGACAAAGCAATATTAAATATTTAATTTCCAGAGGCAAAGGGCGAAGTCCCAGAGCTCTAGGGAAGCTAATGGACCTCAAGCTAGATAAGCTGATTTTAAGTACTAAATACCCATGCAGAATCTACAGCAAACTCAAAGGTTTTAGTAGGAGGGAAAGAAAAGATACTTTACTAAGAAATTATATCCGTGTACAGATATTTGAGATTATATGAAATTAACAAATATGAAAATCAGTCCTAATTCTCCACTGACATATTCCTCCTTTAGTCTCTCAAGTCGGGGTGGATTAACAGTTAGCGCTAAGCTTATAGGAGTAATTTCAGTGCACTCTGGAGCATTATGCTATTGCCTTTCATTTCAAATAGGAATAAGGCTTTCACATATACTTCACCATTTTAAGAAAACCAGAGACTGCCAGTTGGTTTTATTCAAAAGCCTCCACAGGAATAGTGAAAGGAGAACTTCAGTTCTCCATTTGTTTTTCTCCCATTAAATGAACACTCATACGAAGATCTTTATTTTCTCCTTTTTGTTATCAAATAAATAGCCATAAAGGTTAATGTTTTGGAGCATTGCTGGTGTAGTAGCAACACCATCATCCATCAGGGGTTCAATTCAACACAAACTTTGCACAGCGCCTAACACCCGCCATCAGCTTTGGAATTTCAACTCAGAGTTGAACAGTTTTGTCAGTTCTCATCTCTGAAACCAGAGGAGGTTCAGAGTGTCTGTATGGGTGACCTGATAGTGAACGGGAAACAAGCTCTGTGACACAAGAGGGCTGGTAGAAATTTTCCTGTAAGAAGTACTGTAGAAATTCTGAGAACAATAAAACAAAAGTTTGTTTAGATGCACTTTCCACAAACAAAACTGTAAGAGCAAACTGAATACGTTCAGCTGATGCTACATTTTCCCCTCACCCCACCCCTATGTCCTACTTTTCCTTAAAAAACATCTGGATGAAAACTTTTGATTCAGACCGCCACTGCCGAGCTTAAGGGTAAGAGAAGGCTTCAGACTCTTCTTGCCTGCACTGCCTTCATGGGACTGCCTGCCTGGCCAGGCTTGCCCAGTGGAGACAGCACAGCTGAGAGAGTGCCTCGCTGTCTCCAGATTAATCATGTGTGATATTCAGAAAGTGAAGGCAGATGCTACTTTTATCCAGCTGAGGATTGCTGAGGTAACCATTATTTATCACGTTTTGATATTTATACTTTATCCAATAATTATTTTCCTGTTATGACAGGAGCTAACTTATCATTTTCCATATGGCCAGAAAGGTTTTAGACCTTCGCTAATTATAGATAAGGCTATATTAATGGCTGCTGAGCAACAACATCATCTGTGATGCTGAACAGCAGCCTACAAGCCCGAAAGCCTTCCCTCCCACAGCAGGTGGATAGATAGAAGCTTTCAATAAACAAGTTTCTGTGCACTAAAATACTGAAAGTTGTTTAGAGAAAATGAGAATGCTCATGTTCTTGGTTCACAGAGCTAGTATTTTTTGCTGATTTTATGCCTGTAAAGCTTGTATGTTTGTCCCAGCCATATTAGGCAGTCTACTAAAATCTATTGCCAATTTACAAGACTTTCTTCTATCCTATACAGCTAGAACAGCACTTCTATGTATTCTTATAACAACAAAGACAATGTTACAGCTGGCCCGTAACATCAATGCCTGATCATCATTTGCAACACAAGAAACATACTGAAGCATAAATATTAAGATGACTGCAGGCCCTTTGGTACATACACAAAAAGGACACGCAGCTGCCGAGAGAGGGGAAGTCTGTTTGCATTTCTGCATAAGCCTCAACAAGGGGACTTTTTCTGGCCTTCTCCACCTCCCTCTTCATTTCTTCCTTGCAGGCTCTGTCCTATGATCACACTCCTTACTGTCAGAGTCCAGACAGGCATTTCTCCAAAGCCATTAATTCTCCTCTGTAGCAGTCTCGAGGACACGACACTCTGCAAGGCGAGTCCCCCACCTCCTCCAAGCACCCCACGTGCTGATGACCGGTGTGCTTGCCCTGCTCACCCAGCCGCTGGAACTGAGGGGAAGGGCTGCATGGTGGGCACCACTGGAAGTTACAGGCATTTGTTTGAAATCATCCTTGGACCCCAGCTGCCTGGCAGAGTGGTTGCACTGCTAATAGGATGATCCAGTGTCTGAAAGTAACGGGTGTGCCAGATAACCGGCAAAAGGCAATGCAACTAGCATGCTCTTATACTGATGCCCACTCCACCAGATACAGTAGCTATCAATTAAGGTCTTCAGTCAAATAAAAAGGAGTGTGGCCACAAAGGAAAATAATTTTCACCACTTATTCCTTGGGCTGCAGGCTGCTCCCAACAAACACTCTTAAGAGTTGCTCTGTGTGCAACACGGGCCATGGCACTAGCTAACAGCTGACTAAAAACTCTGAAATGTGTTATATCCTGGAAATTGCTCTGGAATTTCCTTTACGTTTACCTTCCCAAAAGATTTAAAATGTTCTTAATACTGGAATTTGGAAGATTATTATTTTGGGAATGTTTACTTACTATCTGCAAAGGACTTCAAGATTTTCTTGACAGCAACAGTAACTCAGGCAAACAGGACTTACATGTTTGGTGGCACGTGAGTGGCGAGTGGCCGCATCTTCTTCCTGTGCCTGGATCAACGTTCCTGAGAAGGGGAGCTCTGAGTAGTTGGGCTCCTTTTTGCTTACTGGGTGGATCCACGTATAGGAGTGGGAAAGAGAGAAAGATACAGCTTTTCTTCAAATTGGACCTGTCTGATCGGTCAACAGCTGATCGGCGGAGGAGCCAGGCCAGCTCTTCTGACACAGAGAAACCATCAAGGCAAAAATTATTTCCCCAAAGGCTAATTATTTCCCAAAAGTCTAATCCCAACTGCCATTGCTAGATCTGGCTTTATCATCTGTAACACAGTGGTATCATCTTAACGGGCCTTTTGTCTTCACTCACCTCTGACTTTCAATCATTAGGCCTAAAGAAGCTGCACTGGCTCCCACGTAGTCACATCAGTGTATGATTTTTTTCTTACTTAGAACAATAGAAAAATGAGTTTGGTCTTCCAATGATTGAGAATGAACATGGGTCCCAGAAGTACTAAATATTTTTCATTATTAAATTCTTATCTAGTTGTTATCTTTGAGCTCAAATATAATACCAAATTTACAGAAAGAATCTATTTTATATGGTATACTGCAGCAATAATTGTTCCTCTCTCCTCCTTTCAAAACATTTTCCATGACAGTTTCAAAGTACACGCTCATAATGATATTTTCTATTCAGAATTATTTTAATTATGCTTTATTTTTTTTAAAGTACTCATGCACAACGTAGTAAGGCTTAGGTTTTTGGGCACCTTTGTGTAATAGGGACCCCACAGTTCTATGTCACTCAAAGTCCCCGCAGAAAATGAAGCACCAACTATTCACCAGTGACAGATCACAGGCAAGCTGCAATGCAACTGAACACAAGTTGCATAATTGCACATGAATGAGATGTTCATAAAATAGATACTGATGCGCTCTCTCCTCCCACCAGTACTCTACCCTAACATCTCTCCAGATGTGTACATTTATTCCACTACAGCAACAAATATACATCCAGATTGCACCCCATTTAGCTGCAATGAAAGCAGCTTCTCTGCTGAATACGATGGTTTGCTAGGCATGAAATGCTTTGCAACATTTACATAAATAATTTCAACATATGTACAGTAATACAGAAAAATCCAGCTGTGCTTTTGGGTGTTCCTGGTTGTTCCACATCAAAAACTGCAGGGCCTGACAGGTCACTTCAGGATTTAAACCAGAAAGTGAGTTTCTCATCGCACCAAAACACCAACTTCTTTTCATTTCGTTCACTGGACAGACATAGTTTGGACAGCCACAGCCCTGCTCAAGTGTTGACCTAAAACAATGCATAGAAATGTGTAAGCTTGTTCTATGACAATCTTTATGCTTTTCTTTTTCGATAAGTCGTTCTTCCTCCTCTGCCTACGACTGTATTTTGTACCCCAGAAACCCATTAGCTCCGATTTATATCTGGTAGGGAAAAGAAAGTACTATTCAAGTATTTAAAAAGTCTGTTAGGATTTGCCTCAAGGAGTCTCATAGAAACATAAACTAATATAAAATTCATACACCCCAATCTGCACTTTTCAGCTTCGTACAGTCCCATGCATCCAATTCTATCTCTAATATGCTTTTAATATCATTTCCCTCTTTGCATTTGGCAAGCCCTATAGCATTCACCTTTGTCCTCAGAGAAATCTAGGTTAACATTACATTTGTGTAGCGGGTTCTACATTTTTTATTTTATTGGAAAAGCAGTCTAGCATGAAAGAGTGAAGGCACAACCTTAGAATTACCTGAATCAGTGGAGAGAGATACTTCCAATCACCAGGGGAAAAATCACTTAATACAGTTCAAGTTGCCTCTTATGAGACAATCTATTTGCCAGACAAAGGAATTATTTCATTTGGATAGCCCCTGCATCGCACTATGAACCTAGAGGTTGAAGTGAGGTTAAACATTTACACATTTTTTTGAGTATGGGGTAGTAAGTAAGGTACCAAAATCTGTAGTAACTTCATTTTTTCTGATATGGAAAAAGCAACATATAAATGTATAACAGAAAAAAATTAAATTATTTTAAAAAATAATCTTGCAAATTTATAACAAGATTAAATCACATCATGCTTACCATAAAATGATAGAAAATCAACCTGAAACCTTAACATAGTTTTTCCATGGTATGAAGCCACTGATAGACTGTAATATTCACCTTTACATAAATTTATCCCAATCCAAAATATTGCAAAATCCATTTACACTTAGATGCACAGCCAGCCTTTATCTATATTCCAAATGGAGGGTCAGCCACAATGGTACTTGTAGAATTGTATTTTTCTTGAAAAGCACAACATCTAAAGCCAGGTATGTTTCTCTCTGGTTTAGAAATAAACGCTAGCGAATTTATGCTCCAAGTGATCATTTCATTGAACTGAAGGGCTAAGTTTCTTCAGGGATGAGAAATAAATCAGTCTTTATGCTAGTTCAGGCCTATGTCCCTCATGGGTGTAACAAAAATGCTTAGGTAACTCTCACACGTTTCTGCCAACATCCTACATGTCAACCCGAATTACACACGCTCTTTGAGAACAACAAATTTAAGCAAACTCCAAAGACTGAAAGAATTGTTCATGCACTTCTGGAAACTCTGGTTTGAACACATGACACCACCAAACCTTATGCAAGATGCTCACTACCTGCTTTCAAAGTCACAAAAGATTATCATCTATTGCTTGTGCACCTTTGCCTAATGTTTCATAAATGTACAGGCTCAGTTCTTGCACTGGGAGCTACCACAGATGAGTGTGGACAGAAAAAGCAGCGCTGTTTTAAACTGATCTGCTTCAGATACAAACAGCTGCTTGTTATGGATTTACACACTTAAGTGTGTGCGTGCGTGTGTGTTCAGAGAGATGTTCATTCAAAGGCCTAAGTTAATACACAAAGGAAGAAAATTCAGTTTCCAAAGATGACAAAAGGGCTAAACACCAGCCCTGGTATTTATACTCTATGAAAGAAAACAGAATATATCTCTCAAACTCACAGATGACATTGCTTGGTCTGTTTCCTGTAGAACTTCTCCTTTCATTTTGGTATATTGGAAACACAGAAGCAAGTACAAGTGTAAGTAAAACTGAAATGAAAGCTGCAGTTTCAGCTCCTTTTGAATTTATTCCATAAAAATTAATTAACTGAATCTGAAGTAAGCAAATCCCACTAAAGACAGTATTAGTCCCAGCAGAGGAATGCTCTGGAGGAACAGAGCTCCAGTGCATCCCTTGCCAGTCTCACTGCTAGCATTGGGGGTACCAGAACGCGAGGCTGCTGCGCATGAATTCACTACGTAGGCACGTCCAGGTCACCTCGTGCCGTGGCAATTCTTTGCAGGCAGTACCTGGTGAGAGCCGAGACCTTCTGCACTACCCGGGGGAAGGAAGAAAGTGGCTCTCAGGTGACAGGGTCTGTGCCAAGCTGCAAGCACGGGCACAGCCTTCGTTTCCAGCTCGTCAAAACCAGACAGCTGGTTTGATTGCACCTTGCCTCTCCCCCTTCACAGGGAAAAGAGGAGGAAGAGGCTTCGTTGGGGGCGAGGTGAAGGAAGTAAAGGTGCGCCCCAGCACCACCTCAGCATACAGCTGGGAGGCAGGAAGATTTTGAACCTGAGGGTAAGGACAGTGGATCTTCTGTCACAAGGGCTAGATGTTGTTTTATAGGACCATCCAAAGCACGCAGAATGAAACACTTCCTCTAAGCAGATTTTTTTCAAAAATTTAGCAATGACTATTATATGTTTTTTTATATGTGTGTGTTTATACATGCACAAATATATGTACATACAGGCACTAATTTTCAGTTCAAAATGAACTTCACTTTTACGGTCCAGTGGTACTGCTTTCTCCTTTTAATTATGGACTTATACATACAAGCGTTGACCCACTCTTACCTTTAATATGGTGAACATCTTGCTATAATAATGAAATGAGCACAACATAAAGGCTTATCTGGATATTACAATTCTAGCTGTATACACTTAGCCTGCAATGAGGGATTGAATTTAAATGTTTATAGCTTTCCAAACACTATTATGCGCTTGCAAATGTTAATTCAGTTTCAATGAAAGAGTCAATTTTTTTTAACAATATAGAATGCATTTTAATACACTGTTACGCACAATAGGCCGACAGTGAATGGACTCATAATTGATTTAGAAGCACGTTCTACTATCCTGCTACCTCTATCTCTTTAGTAAATCATTTTTTAATCGGGCTAGTCTAAGCTGACCCATACAGAGCTTTATTTAATTTATTACGGAATTTATATATAAGGTTGACTGGTAATGCATGGCTACAGCAGCATTAAACAAATTGTACAGTGAATAACAAAGAGGAAAAAGAGAACAAGAATTCAAATAGCCCAAGCATATTGCTGAGGTTAAGACAGGTCCAAATGAGCAATGCTATTCAAATGCTTCAGAACGGGAAAGAGGAAAAGGGCTCTGACACCATTATGGTTTGTACAAAAAAAATGGCTGGGTTTGAATCAATTATTAAAGGAAAGATAAGGGAGAGAAAAATCTCACCAAATGCATTAGTTGGCTCTTAGTCCTCCTAATGTAAAGGAGAATAATAATAATAAAACAAAAAAGATAGGCTGAATAATCACTCCAAAGTTCCAAAGCATTTCTGCATGCATAAGAAACTTACTGAAAATATTAACAAGAACAAGGAACTGAATCAATGCTACAATGAGAGCATTTCCTGTTACCTAGTAAGTGTAGGATAAAGCCTAGCAAAGATTCAGAATGGGGACTATCAATCTATAGTGAGTATTTCAGAAATTATTTGCAGAATATTTTAACTCAGGATGTCTAAATATGCACACATATATATAAAATACACATGCACACACACATATATAGCTGCATATTAACATATATATTTCATTTTCCCCAGTATAAAAATAAAATAATAATAATAAAAAAAGATCTGCAATCTTTTCCTTGGAGGGCATGGGGAGCATTTTTCAGAGCATCATTCAGTTTGTGCATGACCTGCTACCGACTGGGGGGAGCTGCCACTGCCGTCGTTGCCACATCCACAAGGACAGGGGAAAGTGCACATTGGAAGCTCGCTGCTCACATGGTGAGGTTCAGCCAGGAAAAAAAAAAAGGCTGGTGCATCTGCCATAGCTAGATACAGCTCCTTCCTGTGATTTTTGTACACGCACACACAAAATTTGCAAACTCCTGATGTAAAAGCAATGCCTACAATTTTTATTCTTTTTTTCCCCCCCCAGATATGTAAAAATATTGCGTTAAAGACCTCATGAAAATAAACACAGAATATGGACAAAACAAAGTACCTCTTGACAATGAAGAGCACCTGTTTTGCGAGCTAGATAGCTCAAAAGATCTGTAATAGGATGGGAGCCTTTTTCAAGTGACTACTGGCTTAAAATCACCTCCAGGTCATTATCAAGTTGTCATCATTCACAACCAGTTTGGTAGTCAACCCGAAATGAGCTGGTACGCTCAAGTCCAAGGTCCACATCATAAAATGGGAACTTTGATAGAGTCTCAGCAGGGAAGGTCAAGGATTGAATGGGCATGGACACTCGTCTCTAAAGGTGATCTCTCTAGGTCAGCGTTCAGACATATTTGTAAGAGAAGCATGGCCTGCCACTGTCTCCTGCTGTACAACTTCTGCAGAAAAATACAGGAATTCATCTTCAAGTGCTGTCACAATCCAGCACCTTTCACAAGGATTAAGTGCCTATTAAAAAAGTACATTTATCAGCAGAAAGACAAGCCTGTACCTTTTAAATCACACCTGTCATTATAGCAATACTTCCCATTGTAAAGTTAAGAACAAACAAAAACCAATAGAATGAGTATAGTCAATCTTATTTCAGCCTTAAAAAAACAAATTGCAAAGCTTATACAGAATTCTAATTTTACAGATCCTACAAGGGGTCTCACTCCCATAATTATGGCAGAGAAACCCGTAAACATAGGAAGACTAGGCAAGGCCAATTCTGCTCACTCAAAACACTCGCAGAGATGGCAAATGAGTAATTTCAAAAGACCCCTTAGAAACCACTTTCCACTTTAGCTTGTCCACAATAAAAAAAATAATAGATCAAATCAAAAGACATTATTCATTTTATTTGACACAGGATGTAATTTCCGCTGAAAGAGGTCTGTTAACATGGCAGGTAAACTGCTCCAGCTTGCCTGTAAACCCAGAGCCTATTTTGCATGAAATACAAATTGCATGCAATGCCATCCCAAGAGGCTTCCGTTCCATGGGAGTCCAGCAGCAATTCAATCACTGAACTGCTTTAGCTGGCTGACCGAGGATAATCTCCGAGCACGGCACAGCTGGCAGTGCTAGCCACTTGCCACGCGCTTGCAGACTCTCTTGGCTGAGGAGAAAGTATGTGAGTGAAGTGCTGCTCCGACTATTGCTGTCAAAATGATCTCCAGGGGCCTCTGAAGGCACGGTGATGCTAAGCCTGCTCCTCCAACACCAGAAGCCAAATTACATCTACGGAGACTTCAGGCTCTTACAGCCCTCCAGACTGAAGGTCAGGAGGGGGTCCAGGTACTTTCTTCACGGTGTATTTTGCACAAGCTGCACAGTAAGGGCTGTAGCTTGCCAAGTTACCTCATCACATTTTTTTATCCCTAAGACCAAGACTGTGTTGTAAAAGATTAATGTCATATCCTGTTTAGGGCCAAATAAATACAATGTATGAATAAATGAAGATACCTACTACAAATGTTGCATACTCTATAATCTTCACATTTCCAAAGATTTGAATACATCAACAGTGCAACACAGCCAATGTAGCTGCATGTATAAGTAGACTTTTCCAGTCTTCTCCAATATACAAAAAAGGTCAGCAATATATTACACTTGATGCTATTTTGACAGGGTGGATTACCTAAACAACAGTTCATGCATATTTAAACAGAAATAACAGAATTGTCTGGAATCTGCAGCTTTAAGTGCCCAAAACACCAGATGTCTGCAGTGCAATGGACCTTCATATTCAGAAGAAGAAAATAAATTGGGACTCAACTGACTTAACGATGAGATCAGTGCCAATTCTACAACAGATTAAGTTTTGATCATAGTACACTTGAGTTCTGTAACACTCGTCTAGATAAAGAATGAAAAGAAAAAAATTAAACACGAAGAAAATCAGTGACAGCAGCAAAATAATGGTGATGAACTACATTACGGAAATAGGTGGAGAATTCGTATTAGTTTTTTCTTTATTAAAACTTCTCCAAACCACACAAAGAAACCCTGAGCCACGTACAATTGGTGTGCAGAAAGAGAAAAGCCTGAGACCACGGATCTCAGCAAAAGGGACAAAACACAGACACCAATGATATCATCCAAGTCACATGAATCCCTCTACACCTAATGCAATATCCTGCGTAACCTCCTCACCCCACCTTGTCACTGGGAATGTTAGAAGAGAGAAGCAGATCCAGGCAGGTCCTAATAGCTTTCCCCAGCTCACAGAGAAATTCAATGAGTGTTTCTACAGAATCTGCAGGAACAACTTACCACTACTGTGGCAACAGCTTGGAGGCATCCATCAAGGATCAAGATCCCTCATGCAAGAGACTACACACATGCATAAAACATAAAGCTCACTCTGGCTCCAATCTCTTTACATTTACTCAGCTATGACATCTTGAAGATACATGAATATCTCTGAGGAGTGTAACCCCTTAACAGTATCCCTGGTAGCAAAATGACGATAGAAGGCGTACTATTTAGAGGCCAGAGAGCGCAGAAAGTCCAGCAATCCAGAGTGAAGAAACCTTTCAGGAACACACCTTTCATTTTGGTATAGCAGTTCGGCATTTTAGAAAAGGGTAGCAGTAGATATAAAAACAGATAAAAAACACGGGAAATGAGTGAAACTCCTCAAAGCATAACTGAAAAGTATTTGTCCGTGCACCCTTTCTGGCAAGCCAAAGTATAGGTAGGCTGTTGCTCTGAATGTGACTACAGACATTTATTAATCAAAATATGTTAAGAACTTCCTCATCACTCAAGTTGCAAAGTTATTTATACTTCAACCAGATTATGCCCCTTAGTCATTTAAAATAAAAATGCTGCTGTTTAAACAAGTATTCTCATTACAGATGTAATAAACCTCTGGAGCATTATTGAAAGTTATGCAATAATTTATCTCTTAGGAAAGATGAATGGCTAAGTTGTGTGACCAGGACTTAAAATTCATTAATGTCTTAATAGTGAAACAGATATTAATCTCTCTTCATTAGCTCACCAAAATTAGCCAAGGCAAGTTAGAAAATGTTCTGAGACATTATTTGATTTCAAATGAATATGCCTGAAGTATTACTCTTCCAAAAAGCTATTATAAACAACAGGGAAAGGGGAAAATAATTTGAAAAATTACTTTGACATTGTCCTTTAATCATGCATTGTATTCAAGAAAATTATTCTAATGCATCTCCTCCATGAATAAAAGGTTGCAGTATATAAATAGCATATGCTCCAGAATACCATGAAGAATATCTGATGATACAATGCATTACACAAGAACTAAATTATATTTAAAAGAACATGATGATGGAGTAAGATGCTTTTAAAACATAATATATTTAAAGAACAACCAAAACCCCATAGGGTTAGATTATTCTCTATAGTAAGTTAAAACACTATCCCCATTTAAGGAATGACCACATTAAAAATATCTCTAAACTATCATTTTATTACTGTTTATTAATTTAAATGTTTTTTCTACTAATTTAGCTTTCACTGTGATGTCTGACGGGAACAGAAATGAAAATTTTAGTCCCTTATCAGAATTATAAACATCTCCTGGAAAAAAAAAGTGCAGAACTTTGAAAAGTTTGAAGATGTACTCTATTATCAAGCACCCTATGCATAATCAATTGAAAAAAATCTGTATTTTTTTAATGGAATAAAAGAATATGGAATAAAAGAATTCTTCTATATTAACTAAAATTTAGGATTTTTTGGCCACTAAATAATCCTCATTCTTTCATTCTATTAGACTGTATGAGATTGAACAACAGTTTATGTCCTCTAGTGGCTGGATTGCAAAGAGACTGTTGTGATGGGAATTTCAGGTGGTGGAGAGTCAGCTTCCACTGGCTTTTTGGAGCTGCAGAAATTCTAACCTCTGTTCTTCATGTGAAAAGTAAAAATAATCATTAGAAGGCAATGGTGTGTACAACAGATATTGTTTACACAATTGTTATCAATCAGGAATTGGTTGCACGACATTGACCAGAATGTAAAATAGCATCATTTACTTCTTTTCGTGACTTGCTACCGCATGGCTTCTCAGTTCTCCAGTTCTCATTCAAAACTAAGCATTTGATTATTTATCTACTGGATCAGGCACTAACCACAAACCTTTAACTCTGAAAAGGAAGACTCAAGTGACTGTCCAAGCCAAAAGATGAAGACAACTGCTGCAAAATGACATCGCTAGCTCAAAATATTACATCTCGGTTACTTTGTTGTCAAACTTTAGAAGTGCCAGATTTGGAAAAACTGACATGCATTTTGAACCTCCTTTACAGGTATAGAAGTTATTTGTTTTCATTGCTGTTACAAACTTCTATATAGTGCTAAAATTATGTACTGGCAAACATGGCAGGTGTTTATTTTTCAATATAACAATAATTCCAGATGACTGAAGATACTGACATAGGGCAGGGCACAAAGCAGTGAGGCCCAGACCATTCACAAGCAGATGTAAGATTGATTGCCCATTTAAACCCGAATTATAAGTAGCTTCAGTCCATTAATATTAATTAGGTCAAGACTAATAGGCTCTCATGAGTGGACTGTTTAGCAGGTCAGAGGCAATGGAAAGGTGCTAAACAATTTGCCATATATTGAAGTTTGCAGGCACATGTCTCTACCACTGTAACTGTACACCTCACTCAGATTGCTAAAAACCCGTCAGACTATTTGACTACTCAGACAATATGTAAAACACAGAAATACTATTTTAAATAAAATAGCTTGAATAACAATGCTTCCAATTCCAGCCAGAGAGCAGTTTCATCTGAGAACGTCAGGCTGGAGCATTGCGCCCGGAGGAACCGGGGAACATAGGTTTGGCCTTTCCAGCTTGTCCTGCTAAAAGCCCCCTCAGAGGAAGAAGGGATGCTCACAGCTCACTCTTCACATGGATTCATTCATTGCTCGGCCTGTCATCTGTTACCACGCTAGACGTTCCCTGGGCAGTACAGCTTGTAATGTGGATGTGTATTCAATTAAGGAGAACACTTACTGCACAAAGATCAAGTTCAAGTTTTTTCTAATTGGATGGTAACATGTTCTGATCAATAGGAAACTGATTTCTTTCGCTGCAAATTTAAAGAGCAGTCATACAAAGAGTATGTGGGCTTTATTTGTAAACAAATATCTTGACGCAAGTATGCAGTAATGCTGGGGTGCATTAAAAATCATTTTATTACTGCTTTATTCTCATAAGTGGAGAGAATTTAAATCTCATTTAATCATTTTCATCACAGGGCATTTGTACATGTCTGAACATGATAGTATTCAGAAAAGCACTCTGCATTCATATTTCTTTTCTTATTTCTATTGCTCACAAAAGATAACACAGGCTCCTTCCATGGACTATATTTCTATTCTTGCACTGTTATGAAACTCTTCCTGTTGCTACTATTAAAATCAAAACTGTGCAGAAGGATTGCCCAATGCATCCCTACCACTTAAGTTCCACTTGAAATCTCAAAATAGCAGTCAAGTGGAAGGAAAGTACGGCAGAGGCCAAGGGTGGGCTTTTTATAGAGGGATCAATTTCTACTGTTGGCAAGAATAACAGGATTTCATGGCTCATATTGGGAATCTTTTTTATTTTTAATTTACCAGTCATTTTGATTGGTGAAGGAAATGTTTTATTATTGTCTATACACAACTACTAAATTGTACCTTTCACTCTGTACCACCACCTGCCTGCCTTCAAGTTACCTATCAATGCTTGGCACAGCTCAAGACCAGGAAGGATATGAAGATGCAGGTGCTGATCCTCAGGCTCATGTGCACAAACTGAGTTCCTCCCGGGAATATGGTACATTTGAGCCATTTCAATAATGCAAAGAGGCATAAAAGTTTTGATAATCTAATCGGGGGGAACAACACAAAGACTAAACGTGTAAATCTTGCAAGATGCTAAGGCTCTCCCTTTCCTTAAAGCTTCCAGGTAAACATGATTGTTAATCAAAACCACAATGTAAAAACAATCACTCAAAAAAAGGCAAGTTGTACGGCACACAACTTTACACAATCCTGGTGTGTTCCTGTTCAATATGAAAACTGAACAGACAGCGTGGGGAAGTCTTCTAAGCTGGTGGGAAGCTGTATCACGCTTCCACCTCAGGTGTCTGTGTGCCAAAGATGGCAGGATTCCTCAGTTCTTCACCTGCTCATCACACCGCTTGAACATACCACTGCCACCCATATTTTCTTTTTCAGTGTGACCATCTTAATAAGATTTCCTCTATAACACCAACATTTTGGCTCCAGCAGCCACACTATATGCATACTAAAAAGTTCTAAGTGCGTATTGACCTTTCATTGTTCACAGTCAAGACACACATAAACTTTACAAGATGCAGGGCCTTGGGCCTACATCCAGATACTGAGTGTATTGGTCATATAAAGACAGAGCTTGAAAGATAACAGTTTTCACAAAACCAATATGTACCTACTGAACATCTAAAAACATAATTAAAACATCTGTTATGACACAATGTTTGCTGACACAATGCAAAATTGCTATATCCTATCACTCACTGTGTTAGGAATCACTGCATTCCATTACCAGCTTTTCTTGTTCTACTGCAAACACACCAGAATAGATTAAAACACAATGAATTTGCATGACATATTAATGTGTTATGAGCAAATGGGACTTCTCAAAATCTAAGCATCAGCATATGGATGATACAGGGGACAAAAGGTTTGGGGTTTTTTTGTTGGGTTTTTTTTCTGGTGCCAAATTGCCTAGGTCTCTGAAAAGCAACTTTCGGAGGAAATGTCTCTGTTTCAAATATCACATAATATGATGGATGTGTACAGCCAGGAAGAAATCTGCCATTTCCTCTAGAGCCACTATCTCTAATACAGCCACAGCACACCTCTCTGTCTACACCTCACAGACAGGAAAAATGCTTCCTCTCATCATGCAGATTATGAAGCTGGTTTAAGACCACATGAGGCAACAACTGCTGGCGTGAGGTCCTGGCACATCCCCACCTTCATGCCCACTGATCTGACTAATTAGGCTACCTAGATGTTACACGATCTCTTCTGGAAAGATAATTTCAGCTGGACACTGTGGCTGATGTGTCCTCAATACTTTGCAACACTTGCAATTGGGCTAAAGTCCTGCTTATGCAAAGGAATGAAAGCTGTGGTTCAGCAGGCAAAAAACACATGACGAAAGCTATACCCTTGCTCTAACATGGGAGAAAAAAGTTATTTTTTCACCACAAAATATTGATGTTTTAGAAGAAAAGAATGCAAAAGAAATTCTCTCTAACATCCGACACTTCCGATGCACTGAACAGCACATTCTCACATCCTTTCCTGCCAATGGCTGCGTGGGCCAAAATACGCAACTGCAACCAGCTTGCACCCTGTTATCAGCTCCAATTTTCTGATTGTGGTGGTACAGACTGTGTCACAGTTCTCCGAGACATTTCAGTCCAATGAAGCCAGCCTAGCAAAGACCTAAACTGTTCAAGCTAAGGCAGCTCATTTTGCCTCAGGCAGGCTAGCACATGGTCACAGAATCAGTTCGACCAGCAGATCCAAGCTAACAGAGACCTCCTCATGAGGAGATACCACAGAGCAGCTGGGGCAATCTGCTGTGGGCACTGCAGCAGCAAAGAACTGTGGGCAAAGCCCCCAGAGCTTGCCACAGCCTCAGAGTTTCACTGGGGTGCTGTAAATCACACCTCACTCCTCAACAAAAGAATGGTCCGCCAGCATCACAGAACCAGACACAACTGCTTTACACGAGCACACAAGAGTGTCCTTGGTGTTTGTACAACCTCTCTTTAGCCATGTAAAACAAATAATGAGTGCAGAATACTGCAGAGAGCCTAGGGAGAACTCGCCGTGTGTCACAGGAATGGAAAGAAGGCACAGAAAGCTAGAGCTTGCTTAAAGAGATTATAATACATCCAATCAGGTAACATCTAACCCAAATTAAGGTACAAATTTCAGTCTAAACATGCTCCAAAACAAACACAGCATTAAAAACGAAAGAGGTGTGGCACCGCTGTCATGAGTTCTTTACTGCTTCAAGCAGCAACACATACAAAGGGAACTCAATACAGGCTCCACAACAGCAAAATATTTGAGCACGTACTTAACTTCAAGTGTATCAGAGTGTAATTTGACCTTGTATTTTCTCTGCATACAATGCTGGATTCCAAAGTTCTCATTACACCTTCTCCCAGCAATGTCCTCCTGTCACCCGTGCTGCAGTTTCCTGGCTCCCCCAGTTTTCCAGGGGAGCTGTTTGGGCACACACTGAAGCTGGGCTCTGAACAGCTGAAAGAATCCAGCAAAAATCAATCAACCAAACCAATAAGCCCCACACTACATTCTTTTAGCCATCAGCAACAGGGTTTTTTTAAAGCAGATTTACCACTAAGGAAACAGTGCAGTCTCTATATACAATGAATCCAAAATGTTAACCTCCGCTTAAGGGAAGTTTTGGGGGGGGTTGTGTTTGTTTTTTTTAAGGACTAGACTGAGAGCACAGCACAGTATCTCACCCATTTTATTATAAACATACCACTCTCACTCTAACATTAGCCTTGAAGTATTTGTTGTCATAAAGTCACTGATATTTTGATAAACTTGCCTTTCATCATATACCTAGTCAATCACCCTCTCCGTATGTAATGCAGGGCAGCCAAAAACCGCCATGAGCATGATAACAGATCTGTCTTGAGGCTCCCTTATTTATAACTTCCTAAAGCCCGGCTCCTAAGAAAGGCTTAGCTCTGCTTATCTGATCGACAAGCAGGACTGCAGACTTTGTTAGATGACTGAGCTCATTCCTTCCTAACCAGCAACTGAAGTTAAGGTTTAATCCATGCAGTGTACTCCTGAACACTCAACAAAAGATCATTTCATTTCATTATACACTACTGTAAGTGCGAAAGGATTATTACGCATCAGTTATTTCGTAGTGTCTATTTGTATTAAAACACTACAAAGAAAGGCTATTTCCATTTTTAGAAGGAAAATCTTTCCTCAGAGTATTTTTCTTAAGGACATTAAGGGCAAATACACATTAACAAGGCTTTTCCCCTCTCCTGCCCCATACAACCTCTCCTGAAAGTTCACCAGAAAATATGCTACAAACCATTCAGTACACTACTACTGGTCTAGTAAGATGGACATGTAATCAACAGAAGCAAATTGGAATAAACTACTATAAGGCAGAAGTGCTGCATACTGCAGAAAATGCATTTATTCCAGTTCACTATATGTAGTCAAAACTAGAGGGAAAATCCAGATGATCAGTAATTTCACAGTTGGCTGACTTCTCTCCTCTTTGATATTATTTGTAAAATCTTTCCTTGGCCTCTAAATGTGTGAGCAAAGTAATATTTCATTCATTTACTTCTGGGTAGGAGAAATTAAAATAGCTCACTTTATTGAAGATGCTGAATAGACAAGAAATACATATAACATTCTCTGAATTAAATTACCAAGATGTCATAAACTATGCTAAAAAATACTCAGCCACCTACAATGCTAGAAAAATATAAACAGGAAGCAAAACCAAAGAGTGGTTTAAGAAACCCAATAGTGTAGAATATGAATATTCTTTGTTCTGGACTAACAATATTTGGATTTGACAGAGGAAAATGAAATAATATCCTGGAAAATCTGGGAAATTCTTTACACAGTTTATCAAACAACAAATATTTCCATAAAAGGTATGTCTGGGATTCGGAAAAGAAATGTAGCACCAAAATAGTATCTAAAAGCCAAGTATTCTACTGGTTTATTCAAATGTGGGGGTTCCCTGAGTGGCCATGACACAAAACTAAATGATTCAAAGAAGTACAGAAGAATGTGCTTTTAAAAACCATGAACAGTTCTATAAATAATTGCATTCTGTTGCATTTTCCCGGGTAAAATCCATAACTGCAGTAAAGCCTTCATTTTCACCCTATACAGCCTGAGATCTGTGAGGACAGTCACCACAGCAGCAGCACAGGTAAAGGCACTGAAGCTTCTGGGTTAGCAGAAAAAGTCCGCAGCTAGGTGAGTTCAGGGGGAGCTGGTTATCTAAGTCCATCTTATCCTTTCAAAAATCTGACCCTTAGGCTGCATCTATATTCGTGTTTAGAGCAGGGGTGCATTTGTGAAGCAAATTCCCGGACGGCTCCTCCCCAGCATGCACCGATTCCAGTCACAAAGCAGGTTTGGTGCTCCTCAATTAGCTTGCTTTCAATGAGATTGTTCGAGGCTAAGAATGTCTGCAGCAGGGAATTTCCTCTCGCCCCTCAGTTCCAATCGACAGCTGTCCTGGTTTGTGAGGCAACCTGCCATGGGTTTTGTTTTGCAGTGGTGTTTTTTGGGGGGGGCTTTTTCTTGTTTGGGTTTTTTTCAGAAGACCACTTCATCAATGCATTATGCCTAAATGAATGGCCGAGACTGGCACTCTCAGCAATTCTTCCCGACATAAAGTGGTTACTCCCGTAGTATAAACAGCTTTCTAAGAAAACGCGACCTGGAAGCTGAACTTGTTTACAAGAGGCCTAAATCAATGCTCAAAACGAGCAACAGCTTCACATTCTGAAAAGTTGCCACTAGGCATCATTTGCACATCTTGTAATAAAAACAATGTAGAACACTGCCCGGCGTATTTACGAACATTTTACTGTGGGCAAAGCATTTAACAAGAGAGCTTTATGAGCCACCAATTAAACATGCTGACTTTCTCCAACATGAACTCTCAGTAGGAGAAGCCCAGAAAACAATCCCAGGAGGGGAGGGGAGGGGAAGGGAAAGGAGGGAAAGGAAGGAAAGGGAAGGGAGGGGAGGGGTGCCCGCCCCCCCCCCCCCCCCCCCCCCCCCCCCCCCCCACACCCCGGGGGACA